>JAQFVV010000240.1:1093408-1656465 GCA_028023455.1 Epiperipatus broadwayi | reverse complement strand
TCACCATTTAAGTTTTGTGCTAATCTAGTAGAAAATTTTAAATTTAAGAAGTATTTTAAAAGTGTGATGTTGACTTTGCTTGTGGTAATGTTACCATAAGTTTAATTAAAGCAATCTATGAGTGTTTGATATGTGAATTGTGTTGGTATTGAGAAGATATTTAAAATGATGATGATTATGATGTAATACTGCATTAATAAATTTAATAACAAATGTTTGAAGCTAAAGTATTTAAAAGATTAAGTTAAAATTAGATAAAGATATTTATTAAATTCAAAATATATGTTAAAAGTGAATAGAAATCTTTTAAATTATAAGTGCTTAAATTGAGATTAATATTTGATTTTAATCATATCAAATAATTATTTTAAAATCTGTTGTAATACCTTATTTATTTAAATAAATATTTATTTTAAAACTGCAATTGTTGGTTTATTTTTAGACGACAGCAAGCGTTCTTGTGTTATAAAGAACAGATGTTATACACACATGCGTGGAAGTTGTCTAATAGAGTTGCGTAATTATTTTAAAAAAATCATGTTGTAAAATTTATAAATAATATGTGAGTTATCACGAGATAAAAATAAAGATATTAATGTAAAATATTAAATTTGATTTTAAAAAATATTGTCTTAAAAATATAACGTATTTAAAAGATTTAGTTTATTTTAAATGATCTTATAAAAGTTAAGATTTAAATCAAGTAAGAGAATATTTTAAAAGAATGTTTGATAGATTTGAATAAACGATAAAAATATTTTCTTAAAAATGTAATAATATTAAATATTAAATAAGTCATTATTTTATTTTTAATAGTGAGTTGATAAATATGTAAATAAGTTAGAAATTTTGATTGTTTAAACCTACCAATCAGATAAGGAGTTTCTGGCAGTATATAAGCTGGATTCAATTGTTGAGGGGGGCTCTCTACAATAAAACTTCTAAGTCGTTTGTGCTATTGAGAAAATAGCTAAGTAAATTTATAAACGCTCTTAAAAATCAGTTTTAAAATCATAAGAGTGTTATTGTATATAATTTTATAATTTTAAATGATAAGTATGCAATAGTAACTTAATAATTCCCTATTCGTCTTCTCAATATCGAAACTCAATTTACGTACAAATAATCAATGGGAACATCACGTATCGGAGAAATATATCAGAAACTTTACGCTAGAAAAGTAACAGACGCTGGATTAGTACAGAAAACTATAAGATGGAGAAAAGTAGTATTTTGGACTATAAATAGTTTTAAAGTTAAATTACTATTGTCTGTTATTAATAGATATTTTAAAGAAATAAAAATACTTCTGTAAAAAAAGTATTTTTGACAAATTATAGAATTAAAGAATATCTTAAGTAAAGATATAAGAAACAGTAGTAAGTTTTATAAATACTTGCCTTGTTAAGTCTTTGTGCTTAAAAGATTAAATATTGACGATTTGAAAAGGCAAATAGATTATAAAGATGATTATTTAAAATCGTAATATAATAAGAGTATTATATTGTAGTAATCTAAAACGCTGGACGTTATAGATGGAAAAATTAATTCTTACCGGAATATGTTATTTATAAATGCGCAAGTAATACATGGATGTCCAAATCAAATCAAACTAAGCCAAGCATGCCAAATTGATTAAAAATTCAATTTAAATAATTTATAAACTATAAATTAATTTAGAAATAATAACTTTCAAATAATAATTGATGAAGAACTGGATTCAGAACTTATAAACTATTTTTTAATTTTATTTGTTTCTTGTGGAACTTATTATGTTTAAAAAAGTAAACGTTATCATTTTTTATTATAAACTTTCAAGAAACACGTGATACAACGGAACAGGAAATAGTGTTTTATTGACTTTATACGTAGGATGTTTGTTAGAACTTTTATGGTAGAACAAAAGTCATCGCTGGAATCCGTAATATAAATTTTATTTTATTTATTTAACATAAAATTTAAAGTATTATTAAACTATTAAAAAGTAGGTTAGGTACATTTATTAAATAGTAACTTAAAAATAATATAATAATTAATTACATAAATTTATTTTTATAATTAATATAACACGGAATATTCTAATGAATGATTATGAGTGAAAATGTGAATGATTTTTATTTTATGAAGCTGCAAATTCCGAAGAATACTGGATAGCAGAATGGACATTATTATTGTTATGGTAAAAATATTGTATAATTTTTTTTTTTTTAAAATGAATTTAATATGTTTTTCTTTAGATCAACTGAATATTATGTTGTTGTAGAATGAATGGATAGATATTTTATTAAAACACATACATTATATTGGCAACGAACTTTATTAAAATATGCATAAGTTTTAATTTATAATGTCAACATGATACAACATTACAGAAGAAGCTTAGAAGTAATTATATGATTCTTTCATAAATAATTTTGATATTTTATTTATGTTTAGTATTAGAATGATGTTTATTATTTATCTAAGTAATTATTTTATTTTTGCAATTTAGAAAAGGATTTTAAAAGTCTATATTTTTGTGTATTTTGATTATTGAATAAGTTAAGTTACGTTTAGGTAGAAGCTTATATTTAGATTGAAAAGTTTACTAAGTATAAACGATGTAATATAGGTAATTTGGATAACGAATATTTTGTTTGAAGTTGATGTTTGTTTTCCGGAAATTTTAGATAAGTTTAGAAGATGTCTTAGAGATAGAAATTTATTAGAAAGGATTTAAAATAACACATAAAGTAAAGTAATGATTTTTTTTACACAGAAAAGAATCATAGAATTTATCTAAGATAATGCTTTATGAATTTAGAATTGATAAATGATTTAAATAATAATATTTGAACAATAGAGATATGTAATGCATATTTGATAAAACGTATAACAGGAATTATATTAAGTAGAATATAATTATAGTCAATTAATTGTTGTACACTATAAAGATACATTAATTTATATAACGTTATTAAACAATGCTAATAATAAAGTGAATACATGATAATACATTATAAATGATAATATTTAATTAATGTAGTTATTTAATAGGTAGAGCTACATTATGTACACATGCTACATAAATAGTCTTGACATATATTGTTATTTGTAGTAATTAAAGTACATTACTATTTATTTTAAAAAAATCTAAGTTTTGGAAAAACACATTGTAATATTATTAATATAGCATTTGAAGGAATGTAAAGTTGCTTATTAAGTACATGAGTTAATAACAGTGTAAGCCTCTTATATTTGTATTTCTTATTTTTTTATTTATTTGTTGTCATAAATTCTAAATTGTAAATAGTGTAAATAAATTTTATTTGAAGTTATTGTAAATAAATTTGTTAATTTGTTTTAAAAGTGTGTCGAGTTCATTATTTTTCACCACAGCATTTTGACATCAGATGATTTGAAATAAACATAATATTTGCACAAAATTGAATTTGTTATTATTACTTAGAATTGAATACCATATTTGCTTAACATTATTTTATAAGAATTGATTGACATGAACATAAATATTACAATGGTCATAAGATGATTATAATGCACATTATAAGAATACAATATTGTTTATTGCCACAGATTATTAAGTATAAGATTTTGATCTATTTTAAAATGAAGATACCATATGAAATAAAAGATATACATATGATTGTTTATTTATTTAATGATTGATTATATCATAGAAATAGATGAGATTAAATTACACTTTAAGATTAGTATTATTTATTATTATTATTTAAATAAGTTAGGTGTATTTAAGTTTGATATAAAATCCCACATCATACTTATTTACATGAGTTATTATTATTTTAAAACAGCTTAGAAGAACCTGAGATTATTTAATTATATTTTAAGTTAAAAGTTAGGAATTATTTTAGTATTATTAAAGATAATTTATTTCATTTAAAAGTCATAAGAATGCTATAGATGTAGTGGTAAGATGATAAGGTAGTGGTAGTATTCTTATGCCATTGAGACAGTATCTTGGGAGATATTGACTCAGTGTAAATCTGCTTATTACTTTGTAACTTTACTTCGCAGTCTCATAATTTTTATTAAATACTTATTTAATTAGTATAATTTAGAACTATAGTGATTTTGATGATTGATAATAAATTTAATTAAGATATGATAATATAAAAGTATATTAAAGATAGATATGCAAATTTTAATTAAGCATAATAATGTAACTGAGCTAGTTGTATTTTAAACTATTTTATATATCAAGAAGTAAGGGTACAAAGGGTAAGTTGATTTTGGCGCCGGCAACGTGATGGGCCATTGATATGTTAGAGTTACAATTTTATCGGCCCGATAGATGGAAAAGAAAGATTTTAGTAACTAATTATTTTAGGCTTAGATATTCAATTAAGAATTAGGATACATAATTTTAGGAATAATATGTATGTTAGTAGAGTAAAATGATAAGTATAATTATTTAATAAAAATAGTGTATGTATTAAAATGTATAATTTAGGATTTAGTGGTTAGTATATTTATTAAATATAAATAATTAGTATTTTATAACAATGTTTATAATTGATTAGATATTGATTATAAAATTAAAATAGAATTAGAATAAAGGGTTTATTAATAGAGTATTATGTTCTCATGTGGTATCTGTAATATGATTATTCTTTGAAGTTAAATACTATGTTGATTTTAAGTTAATAAAACAATAAATTAGAGAAATGTGGCAAATAATTATATTATAATATGACCATATCAATTCTTAAAATATTTTAAATGTATGTTTCATATGATATGTTATGTGCAAATTGTCTGTGGGTCATAGGTGTAAAAATAAATGATATGACACAATTTTGTTATTGAAATTTATATAATTATTTAATAGTAAGTAATGTAGAGTTTTTGAGGATACTATTATATGATTAGTTGTAAAAGTGAGTTGAGTGGAGATGGGAAGGTTGATGGGGAATTGTATTTTAAAAATATAAAAATAATAAGTACTGCATATTGTTAGGATTGAATTTTAAAGAAATATAAAAAATGGATAATTGGGATAAAGATTTAGAAGTTGAAATGTCAAATTTTGTTGTTGAAGATAATAGTTGTGTGGAGAGTAAAGAAATCGAGAAATTAGCAAATTCAGAAATAGTATTAGAAAATACTTCCAATATGGATAGTGAAATAGAGGAGGAGGAAGAGATAATTTTTAAAACTAAAGAAAAAGAAATAGTAAAAGCTGAGAAAAGAGTAGATAACTTTTCAATGTCTGACATTATGAAACATTTAGAATTAATGTGTCAAAGTATTAATAAAAATAATATTAAATTTGATTCTTTAAAAGAAAGTATTGATTCTATTAAAGCAGAAATGAAAGAAATGAAAGAGGAGAGTTATAAAAATAGTCTTAAATTAGATTCTTTAAAAGAAGAAATAAAAGATATGAATATAAAAATGGAAGATAGAATGGATAGTATAGACATAAGATTTGATAAGAATGAAGAAGTAATTGAGTCTTTAAAATTAGAAATACTAAAAGTTGATGATAGAAATCAAGAAAGGCTAGAAAGAGGATTTCATGAGTTTTCAGAAAACACAATCAAAGGTCTAAGAGATCAAATAGCTGAATCTATTGATCAATGTAAAATCAATAATAATAATTTAACCTTAAAAATTGAGGATTATAAATTAAAAGTTAATATTGAAATGGGTGATGTTAAGAACCAAGTTAGTAATATTAATGAAGATCTCAAAGATGTTAAGAGTGCTATAATTCAGACAAAAAGGGACATAAAAAATGAAATAGAACAGGAATTAGTAGAGAAATTTAAAAGTATAGATGTCAAAAAGGTCGATGAAAATAAATATCGATCGAAAGTTGGAGAAAATATAAAACGTATTCAGAAAGATATAAAGGATCATGCAGGAATGATAGAACAAAGTAATGACAAGTACAAAGAAATTTTGGATAAGAATCTAGATGAGTTCAGAAAAGAGCAAAAAGGATATGTGAAACAAGTGCTTGAACAGATGGACTTAGAAGGGAAGTTTCAGCAAGTATATGATCAAATAGAAATGAAAAGTATAAGTAATGCTAAGGCAGAAATGTTTACAGGAAAAATAAGTAGTAAAGCATATGTTGACTATGTTGATTCTTCACAAATAAATAATATAGAATTAATTAAGCCAAGTAGTAATAATAATAATCAGTCAGATAATACTCTTGTGAAGGAAATTGACAATAGACCAACTAGAGAAGTAATTAATCATGAGGGTAGTTCAAATAATTCTATGGCCTTAAGGTTTATGAAAGTTAAACCGTTTAAAGGGGAATACATGGAAAATCCCTCAGAGTTTCTAAACAATTTGGATGAATTGTTTTCAATATGTTCCTTATCTGAAAAGGAGAAAGTAGCCGTGTGTAGCAATCATTTATATGGAGTTGCTAAAGATTGGTGGCAATCCCTGTTTGTGAAGCCAATGACTTATGGTGACTTCAAATGTTTATTTGTCGGGAGCTTTTGGAACTCCGACAAACAGGATTGTATTCGGTATCAAATTACCCAAGATAAGTACCAAGTTAGCAAAGGCAGCTACACCAGTTTTTTCAGAAGTCAAGCCGTTCGTTTGAAGACTTTGACTGCTTATCCATTATCGGAGGGACAAATTGTTCGAATAGTTAGGCACAACTTGCCAAAGCATGTGGAACAGTTGCTAATAGTTGCTGACCGTGGAACAATTGAAGGAGTCTCCGAAATATTGGATGCTCTGGAAGTATCAGAGTTATCTATTGATAATAAGTTTAGAGTAAATAGGGATAAAAATAATTACCCATTAGCAAGTCTTAGTGTCCATACTGGAATAAAATCTTCTGGAGGCTTTAAGAGAAGTTTTAATTATAAAGGTAAAGATAAGATGTCTCCATATTTTAAAAAGTCTATACAGTACAATGCAAATAGGGATAGAAGTGATGATTTGCATAATCAGCCTTCTACAAGTGGTGTGACCACAATTCTGAAGAGACCAGCTAATAAAACTGGTAGTAAAAAGTTGAATTAGAAAAGAGAAAGAAAATTAAAGTTTAAATTTAGAGAAGAAGATATATAATAATTAAGACAAGTAATTCTTAAAGAAAATGTGTATTTGATAATGTATTATGGCATTATATTATATTAGTATTTTTTTTTTTTTTGTAAAACAAACATAAGATATTTCCATGTTAGCAACCTACAAAGAAATCAATTTAAAAAATTTCTTAGTCTATATGAAGGTCCATATAGAATATCCTGCAAAGTAGGAGAGAATGTGTTTATGTTAACCACACCAGATGGGGAAAAGGGAACTTATAATGCAAGGAGCCTAATTCCATTTCCATCTGAGATGTGAGTTATAATTTCAAAGTGATATGAATAAAAATTTTAATGTCATGTTTAAATATAATGCTTGACATAAAGAAAGTAATTTATTATATGATAAATTAGCATAGTGAATAAAGTTTTAGTTGAAGAAATTTACAAAAATATGTAAATGACAGTTTAAAAAGAAATAAGTTTTGTCAGAATGACTAAATAAAAGTGGAATTAGCTATTACAATAGATATTTTAAAGCAAAAAGCTAAATAATAAAGTTAGAGAGTATAAAACTCATATGTTTAAAGTAATTATAAGTGGATCTTATGAAAGATTAATTTGTGTTATGGTAGTGATCATAAAATTGATCAATCTTAAGAGATGAAGTTAATCATTTTAAATGAGAAGTATATAGATCTAATAAATAATAATCTATAAGATTGCTAATGAAACTAGCAATAGGTTATAAATAAAATACATAGAGTAATTTTAAAATATAGTATTAACTATAGTAATATGTATTTTTAGTAGCTTATGTAAAAGGTGTATTTAAGAGAATTTAAATACTTGATATTTGTAGAAATATTAGGGAAATGGAAGTAACCTAATTAAGAGATAAGTAAAGAGAAGTGAAACTTAATCTATAAAGTAAAAGAAAGTCATTGTAGTTTATTTAAAAGTGTTTTCTTAGTGAGATTTCAAAATGATATTTCAATACTTTATAAAACTTTGTGATAGAATAATTTATTATAATGTTTAGATGATAAGAAAGATAAAATTGATCAATGTGGAGTAAAGATGTTAAAGATGAATGTTAAATTTAAAATTTTATCCGAAGGAGGGGAATATGTGCCCTTTTGTATGGGTCACCATTTAAGTTTTGTGCTAATATAGTAGAAAATTTTAAATTTAAGAAGTATTTTAAAAAGTGTGATGTTGACTTTGCTTGTGGTAATGTTACCATAAGTTTAATTAAAGCAATCTATGAGTGTTTGATATGTGAATTGTGTTGATATTGAGAAGATATTTAAATGATGATGATTATGATGTAATACTGCATTAATAAATTTAATAACAAATGTTTGAAGCTAAAGTATTTAAAAGATTAAGTTAAAATTAGATAAAGATATTTATTAAATTCAAAATATATGTTAAAAGTGAATAGAAATCTTTTAAATTATAAGTGCTTAAATTGAGATTAATATTTGATTTTAATCATATCAAATAATTATTTTAAAATCTGTTGTAATACCTTATTTATTTAAATAAATATTTATTTTAAAACTGCAATTGTTGGTTTATTTTTAGACGACAGCAAGCGTTCTTGTGTTATAAAGAACAGATGTTATACACACATGCGTGGAAGTTGTCTAATAGAGTTGCGTAATTATTTTAAAAAAATCATGTTGTAAAATTTATAAATAATACGTGAGTTATCACGAGATAAAAATAAAGATATTAATGTAAAATATTAAATTTGATTTTAAAAAATATTGTCTTAAAAATATAACGTATTTAAAAGATTTAGTTTATTTTAAATGATCTTATAAAAGTTAAGATTTAAATCAAGTAAGAGAATATTTTAAAAGAATGTTTGATAGATTTGAATAAACGATAAAAATATTGTCTTAAAAATGTAATAATATTAAATAATAAATAAGTCATTATTTTATTTTTAATAGTGAGTTGATAAATATGTAAATAAGTTAGAAGTTTTGATTGTTTAAACCTACCAATCAGATAAGGAGTTTCTGGCAGTATATAAGCTGGATTCAATTGTTGAGGGGGGCTCTCTACAATAAAACTTCTAAGTCGTTTGTGCTATTGAGAAAATAGCTAAGTAAATTTATAAACGCTCTTAAAAATCAGTTTTAAAATCATAAGAGTGTTATTGTATATAATTTTATAATTTTAAATGATAAGTATGCAATAGTAACTTAATAATTCCCTATTCGTCTTCTCAATATCGAAACTCAATTTACGTACAAATAATCAATGGAAACATCACGTATCGGAGAAATATATCAGAAACTTTACGCTAGAAAAGTAACAGACGCTGGATTAGTACAGAAAACTATAAGATGGAGAAAAGTAGTATTTTGGACTATAAATAGTTTTAAAGTTAAATTACTATTGTCTGTTATTAATAGATATTTTAAAGAAATAAAAATACTTCTGTAAAAAAAGTATTTTTGACAAATTATAGAATTAAAGAATATCTTAAGTAAAGATATAAGAAACGGTAGTAAGTTTTATAAATACTTGCCTTGTTAAGTCTTTGTGCTTAAAAGATTAAATATTGACGATTTGAAAAGGCAAATAGATTATAAAGATGATTATTTAAAATCGTAATATAATAAAATTATTATATTGAAGTAATCTAAAACGCTGGACGTTATAGATGGAAAAATTAATTCTTACCAGAATATGTTATTTATAAATGCGCAAGTAATACATGGATGTCCAAATCAAATCAAACTAAGCCAAGCATGCCAAATTGATTAAAAATTCAATTTAAATAATTTATAAACTATAAATTAATTTAGAAATAATAACTTTCAAATAATAATTGATGAAGAACTGGATTCAGAACTTATAAACTATTTTTTAATTTTATTTGTTTTCTTGTGGAACTTATTATTTTTAAAAAGTAAACGTTATCATTTTTTATTATAAACTTTCAAGAAACACGTGATACAACGGAACAGGAAATAGTGTTTTATTGACTTTATACGTAGGATGTTTGTTAGAACTTTTATGGTAGAACAAAAGTCATCGCTGGAATCCGTAATATAAATTTTATTTTATTTATTTAACATAAAATTTAAAGTATTATTAAACTATTAAAAAGTAGGTTAGGTACATTTATTAAATAGTAACTTAAAAATAATATAATAATTAATTACATAAATTTATTTTTATAATTAATATAACACGGAATATTCTAATGAATGATTATGAGTGAAAATGTGAATGATTTTTATTTTATGAAGCTGCAAATTCCGAAGAATACTGGATAGCAGAATGGACATTATTATTGTTATGGTAAAAATATTGTATAATTTTTTTTTAAAAATGAATTTAATATGTTTTTCTTTAGATCAACTGAATATTATGTTGTTGTAGAATGAATGGATAGATATTTTATGAAAACACATACATTATATTGGCAACGAACTTTATTAAAATATGCATAAGTTTTAATTTATAATGTCAACATGATACAACATTACAGAAGAAGCTTAGAAGTAATTATATGATTCTTTCATAAATAATTTTGATATTTATTTATGTTTAGTATTAGAATGATGTTTATTATTTATCTAAGTAATTATTTTATTTTGCAATTTAGAAAAGGATTTTAAAAGTCTATATTTTTGTGTATTTTGATTATTGAATAAGTTAAGTTACGTTTAGGTAGAAGCTTATATTTAGATTGAAAAGTTTACTAAGTATAAACGAGGTAATATAGGTAATTTGGATAACGAATATTTTGTTTGAAGTTGATGTTTGTTTTCCGGAAATTTTAGATAAGTTTAGAATATGTTTTATAGATAGAAATTATTAGAAAGGATTAAAATAACACATAAAGTGAAGTAATGATTTTTTTTACACAGAAAAGAATCATAGAATTTATCTAAGATAATGCTTTATGAATTTAGAATTGATAAATGATTTAAATAATAATATTTGAACAATAGAGATATGTAATGCATATTTGATAAAACGTATAACAGGAATTATATTAAGTAGAATATAATTATAGTCAATTAATTGTTGTACACTATAAAGATACATTAATTTATATAACGTTATTAAACAATGCTAATAATAAAGTGAATACATGATAATACATTATAAATGATAATATTTAATTAATGTAGTTATTTAATAGGTAGAGCTACATTATGTACACATGCTACATAAATAGTCTTGACATATATTGTTGTTTGTAGTAATCAAAGTACATTACTATTTATTTTAAAAAAATCTAAGTTTTGGAAAAACACATTGTAATATTATTAATATAGCATTTGAAGGAATGTAAAGTTGCTTATTAAGTACATGAGTTAATAACAGTGTAAGCCTCTTATATTTGTATTTCTTATTTTTTTATTTATTTGTTGTCATAAATTCTAAATTGTAAATAGTGTAAATAAATTTTATTTGAAGTTATTGTAAATAAATTTGTTAATTTGTTTTAAAAGTGTGTCGAGTTCATTATTTTTCACCACAGCATTTTGACATCAGATGATTTGAAATAAACATAATATTTGCACAAAATTGAATTTGTTATTATTACTTAGAATTGAATACCATATTTGCTTAACATTATTTTATAAGAATTGATTGACATGAACATAAATATTACAATGGTCATAAAATGATTATAATGCACATTATAAGAATATAGTATTGTTTATTGCCACAGATTATTAATTATAAGATTTTGATCTATTTTAAAATGAAGATACCATATGAAATAAAAGATATACATATGATTGTTTATTTATTTAATGATTGATTATATCATAGAAATAGATGAGATTAAATTACACTTTAAGATTAGTATTATTTATTATTATTATTTAAATAAGTTAGGTGTATTTAAGTTTGATATAAAATCCCACATCATACTTATTTACATGAGTTATTATTATTTTAAAACAGCTTAGAAGAACCTGAGATTATTTAATTATATTTTAAGTTAAAAGTTAGGAATTATTTTAGTATTATTAAAGATAATTTATTTCATTTAAAAGTCATAAGAATGCTATAGATGTAGTGGTAGGATGATAAGGTAGTGATAGTATTCTTATGCCATTGAGACAGTATCTTGGGAGATATTGACTCAGTGTAAATCTGCTTATTACTTTGTAACTTTACTTCGCAGTCTCATAATTTTTATTAAATACTTATTTAATTAGTATAATTTAAAACTATAGTGATTTTGATGATTGATAATAAATTTAATTAAGATATGATAATATAAAAGTATATTAAAGATAGATATACAAAATTTTATTAAGCATAATAATGTAACTGAGCTAGTTGTATTTTAAACTATTTTATATATCAAGAAGTAAGGGTACAATATATATATATATATATATATATATTATATATACCCTTATATATATATATATATATATGTTAAAACGAAGATTTGCACGGGTTAAATATATAAAAATTGTAAAGCTTCTTACATAGGTATGAGTAATCGTCACATCAGTGTTAGGAGAGATGAGCATGCTAATGCAGTTAAACAACACTCATCATCATCAGCACTCTCACTCCATACTATAGATTCAGGTCATAAAATAGATTTTTCTAGTACTAGGATCATATCCAGATGTGATAATCTCTACCAATGCAAAATCAGAGAAGCCATTGAGATACTTAAAAAGCCAGATTGTATCAATAAGCGAGATGATACGTGCAAACTTCCTCCTATTTGGAAAGATTTCTTTAAAAAACATTCTTAAATTTAATATTTTTGCTATTGGTGGGATTTTTAATGTTTTATTCAAACCAGTGATTGTAGCGCCTCTACACCCGTCTTTCTACCTTTTTATAACTCTGTGGATGGCTTGTGTGACCAAGTCGAAACGTCAGTATATTGATATTAAAAGTTTTTAACATGGATGAACCCGCAAAATATGTATTTTATATATATATATATTAACTTGTTAATCTTAAGTTGAAATCAAAACAACAACCTAGTAATTGCATTTCTTTAACACAAAGGTTATTATTGTATTGACCTGAAAATGTACCATTTATTGAAGTTATTGTAACGGTTGTTTGGTGAAATCTAATTCTAATTAAATATAAACTATGTTCATTTGATAGATAAATATTAGTTTGTTGGAGGCTCATGATGTTAATTTAATGTCTATTATAGAATATTTAACAATATTTCTCAAACATGTAAACCTCTGCTGACCAACTGTAAAGATTTTGAAAAAATTTTACCGCTCATGGACAAAATGAAATACGAATGTGAAAACGATGGTTATGCTCTTAAAGGTAAGTTGTACTTGTTTTTTGGTTAATTTCACAGCTATATAAATGAGTGTTAAGTTACATTTATAAATTTAATTGTTTTTTTAGATATGAATCTGTACTGCCTTGGTGTATAATATATATATATATATATATTATACACCAAGGCAGTACAGATTCATATCTAAAAATATATATATATAAGTGTAAATATATGAATGTGAATAAAAATTATTACTTTATTATGTAGATTACTGTAAACAGTACATGTATAAATTATTTCAATATTATTATGCTATTTTAGAAAATCTGCATATGCAAATCACATCAGTTATGCAAATTTAGAACAATAATGCATAAATCGACTCTCGCAGAAAATGTCCTACTAGAATTTATGTATAAATGCAATAAAGGGAAAGGAAGTATCATGAAAGTGCTAATAAAATACAATGAACTGTGAGGAAGTGCAATAATTGCAACAATGATTCGCATAATATAATAGCAGCTGATTGTCTGCATAATGGTGAAATAGTTTATAATTGATTATTGTTCCTAACTCATATATATATATATATATATATATGTTGAAGCAGATGATCTGATGCTCAGATCCTGCTTCACAGCTTACATCCAATCTCCTACCACCTAACTATATTCAAACCTGCCTTTACGCACGTATATACATCACTAATAATATATATATATATATATATATATTTCTTTTGGTTAGTATTATAACATAAATCACATTAACACATGTATTTTAATTTAAAAATATTTTATTTAATAATATTCTCATGTGTATGCGGGCATAAATAATAAATATATATGTATACTTCAGTGTAGGAGATTGTGAATAATTTAATAGTTATATTATATTGTGACAGTCAGTTTTAAATGACTGCCACAAAGTTGACTGCAAGCATTAGTTGCAGTCCAAACAAATGTACGTATTATAATAAAAGGAGTGGTCTGTGCAGGTATATTTTCTCTGCTGCTTACACACACACTATATTTAAAATAAATAGGATGAATGGTGAGAATACGCCTGTAAATAAACAAATGTGGACACCACATATAAATATGTATTTTGCTGTTAATAAATGCTATATGTTTTTTTATTTATGATATGAATAAATATGGCAGAAGGTTAAAGAAATTCTCATGGGAAACTGAAATGTATTTGCAAATAACCCAACAGTAAACATATTTTATTTTGATTATATTTTATTTTAGATTCTCAAATGTTGTATTTTTTTTTCTGTTGCTTGTTGAATATTCTTTTTGGAAAACTCAAAAACAATTTTTATGTGACAACAAGTATACAGTTTTATAATTTTTTTTTTTTTTTACAACTTAATGTTCATGACTGCAGGCAAGCCAATGACCTCTTTCTTTTATTGTATAATGTTTTTGGAAAACAACTGTAGAAATTGTATCAGTGGTTATTCGGCTTGACACCTATTCAAAATTATTTAATTAGTTTTAATTTCTCCTTATATGTAAAAACAAAAAATACTTAATTGTAATTATTAGTTAGAGAAAATATAACTTACTATTAAAAATTTATCGGCTGAACGTTTTCAAGGAGCCATGCCTCATACTCATAGCCTTCATGAAAAGTGTAATAAATATATGCAAATGTAAATATTCAAATAAGCTACTGTTACGTAGCCCATTTTTTCGAGATCTTGAAGCATGTGTCCTTTCTGTTAATGGCATGGATGTCTCTATTAATATAGAATGCCTCCTTTATTTTTCTCCTGTAATCATTTGGCTCTGAACATAAAATAGTAAGTTATATTTTCTCTAACTAATAATTACAATTAAGTATTTTTTATTATTTAATTAGATAAATGTAATTTTACTTTATTGTTTAAAGAAATCAAGGGATTGGAATTTAAATGGTCTGTGAAATTCTGAAATTAATTAAAAGATAGCTAAAATTAAATCCATCATTTGGACTTGTTTAATTAAAAACAGAAATGTCAAAGCAATAACTTGTGTAGAGGATGAGAGAATACTCCCTGTAATGGGGGGATATATAAAGGCTGGTCAGGTGAAATTTAATTAGTTAGCTGGGTTACATTAGTTGATACTCACATGGGCACTCTTACCTGTTCACTTTGAGTTCGCTGGATTATATTCGTTGATACTCACATGGGCACTCTTACCCATTAGCAGTATAGTTTCCGGAGTGTACTGACAAAAGAGAAGGGAAAAAAAACGAAGTATGAGCATAAAAACTATTTATTCGGAATGCTGAACGTATTTTAAAAGGTGCAGACCAAGAAATATGATATTCATTGACTGAAAAATAAAAATACAATTGAAATTTAAGCTAATGTTTTATATCGCTAAGGAAATGGAATCAGGATTTATTCGTGATTCAGCAATGGATATGGAGTAGAAACCAAGTTCGGTACATTCGCACAGCTCGGAGTCCTACATAGCCATCCAGTGATGTGACTTTCCATTTCTGAAAGTGTAGCTGCTATGGACAATTTGCCAACCTCCATATAGGCCCTGTGAAGTAATCACCTGCACAGCAGATATATATTGCCCTCAAAATCATAGCCTGGAGAAGAATGAAGACTTCGGGAAGTATTATTTATGTTTTTTTTTTTTATATTTTGTTTTTTATGTCTTATTATGAGTAATTCGTCATTTGACTTAAATTGCTATTATTAAATGAGCCAATGAATTGCGTAATTCAGTCATAAATATTTTGTTTGTAATTTTAACGTAAAGCTTCACATAATTCATTGGAGTATCTAAATAAATTATAAAAGAATCGATAAAGTAAATATGAAATATTTCAAAATAGTTAAATAGAAATAATTGGGTGGTTTGGTCATTGGATGTATGTGATTCGCATTGAGATAATAGAAAATTTATTCCATCCTTTAAGTGCAGGATTGTTTTTATAAGGTATAAAAGTATGTAAGACAGCGTTCCAAATAATTATTATTGTCCGCTACGGGCAGGACTCATGTTATAGAACTTTTAAGATTAAAATTGTAGTTTAGCACGAGTTTGTTCCCCGAGTAAATTTATTCCATCCGCTAAGTGCAGGATTGTTTTCATAAGGAATAAAAGTGTGTACGAAAGTGTTCCAAATAATTATTATTGTCCGCCACGTGCAGGACTCAGATATTGGAACACTTCAGATTCTACTATCATTAACTCATGGCTAACTCATTTTTTTTATTATTATGAAACACATACATACCATGGCCAATACACATTGTTTTATAAGAAATTTTGTTTTGAGTTTAAAGTGTAAGCAGGGGACAATTTCAAACCAGTTCTTTCCTATTCATGAAACTTTAAAATTTATTATACACTTGAATTTTAATTACTATCATTTATGTGTGTGTTTATTATATTGTAAATATTTATACAATCATAGAGGGCTTAATAAACTTAATATCTAATTTTAAAGTACAGAGTTGTGCTGTGTTTTTGATAATGATATTAGTGTTTGACCTTTTCTGTTAACGAAGCAACAAACCACCATCCCGAGATCAGGAGTTGATTGAGCTAGTCAGGGATTAAACTTACCGGAATCGGGAATCATTCGTTAGGCATTCACTTTCTATTGATTTTTTATAAGAGATTATAGCTCTTTACTTATTACATGATCATATCCCTTGGGCAGGGGAGCAATCTCTTTCTTAAGGTGGCACGTAAAGGTTGCAGTAAATGAACCTTTCAAAGGTATGATTATAGTAATGTATATTTTGGATGCCTTTGAATATTTCTTAATTCTGCTCGATCTCAGAAAATGCATGTCATGCTCAATGCGGTATAGAGAAAGACAGTGACCGTTACAATATATATATAAGGTATTATATATGGAACTTATTATTTTTTCATATATAATTTTGTAGCCAGAAATGATGCAATTTTGTTAGATAGTCTCTTGAAAAACAATTACCCAGAAGACCCCTTAGATTAAAGTAAAAGATTACGAATTGGTAATAATAAAATAAACCCATTAGTGGAAATTGTCCACACTAGCTTGTTTTAAAATCATAAGATTTATTTTAAAACAGTCATTCGAGAAACTGATAACAAACTTGCATTGTTTCAAACATCTTACTAGATAAGAGTATCCAGTCAAACTATTCCAGAGAAACCTTAAGTGCTTAAACTGCCTCAGGTCCAGCAGTAGTTGCTAAGTTACAGCTTCAAAATAAAAGTATATATACTGCTGGATTTGAATCCACAGAGGAGCAGACCATTAAATAACTAAGTTGCTATACATATTCCATGCCAGTTTTAGTTCTCACTCAATGTATTGTGAGTAGGATATTTCACCTTGTCCCTCCGTTCTAATATGATGTGCCCATGAACGAAGCTTTGCATCCCATACTAATGAACTTTGGATATTTTCCAGTGAAAATGAAATGCTATCAATCAAATAATAATGCTACCCTAGATCTAATGAAATAATACCGATGGACTGATTCCTAATGAAAGACTCTTCCAAATAATCAAGGTAAAAGAACTTTGACCACTTATAATTCCTAAATTCTGTCTTCTCTGTAATATTTATATTTTAAATCATTTATATTAAATGTCTTCAAATATGTATTCTATAACTCTATATAACTAATCTATATTAAGCCTCCTATATAATGTTTTTCTTTTCTTTTATTTCCAAGCGGCAAACAATTTTCATTTACATTTATGTATGTATATTTTAAAATAAATGCCAATAGTATTCTAAAATCGCCAGCATATAATTCATTTTCGTTTCCCCACCCATCATTTACTGGGTAAATAATTTATAATTTGATCAAAACAAGTCTTATTCGACTTGCCCAGGTGCTCTTGATTTTAGATAAATAAACTAATTATATTTTTCATGTTTACTGTAGAAAAACAGATTTGATGTCTGTATTTCACATTCTCCTTCCTAAATAATGTGCTAACTTTTATTCTTAAATTGTATTATATATGTAAAACCCACCTTAGCTATTACCACCACCCACTTATTTTGTAATAATTTATATATTTTCACAAGGGCATTGATTAACCAAAATTGAGATTTATTAAATCTGTAAAAAGTAATGAATAATATTAAGTAACATAATGTAAGGGGGAGGGGGATCTTGAGATCTTAGTTTTATATTTAAGTCTAATTATTACCCCTGTTTGCTTAGTGAAGCCATATCATTACACTGAATATTTCATAATTTATGGGCAATAAATATGTTCGATAATCTTTAATCTTTAGACTTTTGTTTATATTATATTATTAAGCGTTATGTGCATAAGGGCCATTTCGTTTATATATTTTCGTGCTTCATTCTCACATGGAGGTCTTTGCTAAGTTGAGTCCCATCGTCATTCTTTATGTCCTTAAACCAGGCTGTAAAACCACCCTGGGGACCTCCTTTGTCTTATGTGCATGCTTTATACGGGGATCACTCTGGAAAATCCAGCCTGATAATGACATTCCCGACCACTCTTTGTCATCCATTATTCACCTGTACTTCACTCCAGGGAATCTGGACTTTTTCATTCATCAAACCGACCCTGCCTACATTTGCAGAGGAAATTGGTCCTCTTCGTTATTAAAAATTCATGAAGCACACTCCAGGATCCATAATTGGACTGACCCAATCAGCCGCCATGCAGGCACCACCCTTCAGTGTCTTATTAGTCACCCAGAAGTATTCATAAGCCATAATGAAATGATTTCTTTAAACAGACATATTTCCATTAGTTTAATATAAGTATTAACGCGATAGATTTAGTATTGTTTATATAATTATTCATTACCCATCCCGCACATTAATTATCTATAACTCCAAATTAATAATAACATTGAATGTAACCAAATGTTATATCTGCTTGTAAAATTATTGTTGTTTAAATTAAGTAAATGCTTTTTGTCTCTGGTGATGTAATAGTATTCCAACAATGTATTCTAATAGCGCTAATTCATTTAATCACATATATATATATATATATATATATATATATATATATATATATATATATATATTATTGGCATAGCCGCAAATTATGTTATTGTTAAATACGAATCAAACACATATATATATAATACTTCCAAGGCTCATGTTGGCTAAATAACCTGACCTAATTTTTGTTATTAATAAATCTTAAATATATATATCAAACTCGAACCATTGCTTTCTTTTAGTTAAGATAATATATTAAGTTATTACTTATGCTAAATATGACTAGATGATCTCCGCTCAATACATAATTAATTTGCTAGGTCACAAGCCTTTATTGCTCATAAAATATAACTAGTTATTAAATTAATCTATCATAAAAATTTAGCCTAGAGTTTTTTTGTGTCTCCGATGATCGATGCTGGCAGGTGAGAAGTAAATTAATCGATGTCATTGGGATTGCTGCTCATAATGTTATAGATCTGGGAAATAGGCAAATAGGGCAAAATTCATGAGTATTCCTGATCTGTGTATCTTGCACATGATTGGATTCGCGGTACTTTGGTCTAGATGCTAGATCTTGTTACGTGAACATACAATTCCGACCGGCACAGATTTTTTCTTTTCTCCAGGTTTGGCACATCAATGTAGGGTTTTGAATACTAACACCCATATACCTGAGATAGTAGTAGATAGTTATAGATATAACAAATGTTTAAAAAAAAATTTTTTTTTAATTTTTTTTGAAAAATTTTTTTTCAGACACCCAGCTTAAAAATTTTTTTGAATATTGATACACACTCCCTATGAGTCATTGTTAAGATAAATATAAATATTTTCTCTCAGTATATATATAAAAATATGTTTCAAGTAAATAGTATGTCATATACTCAGTATTTTTTTTTCCCCATAAAAGTTTTTTTTTTTCATTTTCACGAACTTATAAAATAAATTAGTGGCAGTTTTGTTTTGTTTTCTTTTACGTATGTGATTTGAATAATGAAAGTGTTATATAATGTTTTATTCCTCGTCTGCAAATATTTATTACTTGTATAATTCTCGTGAGTTTTTAAAAAAGAAGTAAAGAGAAGTAACAGATTTTAAGGGGTTTTTACTTTCATATTAATTAAAGATAAAGAAGTGCTTTTCCAAATAATGTTTATAGTTTCCAGTGATATAAAAAGTGTGACAACTTTTAAGGGGCTCTCATTCTTATAAAATAAAATGTGTTTTTTTTTTTCAAAAAAGTGAATAAGATGTTGTATAATGTTTCTTTTTCTTGGTCATAGACGTAAAATTACATGGAGGATGCCCATAAATAAAATAGTGATAGTTTTAAGGGGCCTTCACAGTTATTATAATAAAATACAAAGTATGTTTTAAATAGTGTTTTTATATATATAATTTTCCATAAATGATTTTAATAACATAAAGTATTTTCGAGATTACAGTATAATAAAATAATGTTAACCTTTAAGGGGCCTTCACATTTATAATAAAAATAAAGTATGTGTTCTAAATAGTAGCGTTTATATATATATAAAAGTTTCCATAAATGATTTTAAATAACCAAGTATTTCCGAGTTTACAATGTAATAAAATAGTGATAGCTTTTAAGGGATTTTTCACATTTAAAATAAAAAGATGATAAAGTGTGTACAATATAGAATAATAATATTGAGATATATAATAATTTTTCCATTTTTAATAAATATTTTATAAATAATATGCCCAAGTTTTGAAGTGTGTGCTAAATAATAATAATAATATATAATAATTTTTTTATAAATGCTTTAAATAACGATGTTCTATATAATTTCTTGTATAAATGTTTCAAATAATAATAGTTCTGAGTCTGAGAGAATTAAAATAGTGATAGCTTTTAAGGGGCTTTCACATATAAAAATAAAAAGATAGTAAAGTAGTGTGTGTGCTAAATGATAATATAATGATTTTTCCATAAATGTTTTAAATAATGATGTTAAATATAATTTTTTTTTGTTAATACATGTTTTAAATAAATATTTTAGATTTATAATTTCCAAGTCGTAGTTAAATTAGTGACAGCTTTTAAAACACTGTTAAAAATAAAATAAAGATTCTAAATAATCGCAAATGTGCAGATTTTTTTTTGAAATGTTTTTAATAATATTCATGCATATATAACGGTCATAAATCAATGGCAAAAATAAAATAATGACAGTTTTTGTTACACTTTCAGTCTCTTATATATGTAAATATGTGCTAAAGTGATAATGTTTTTTCTGTTAAAGCTGTAAATGTATAAGTATTTAAGTATAGATCTTAGAAAAGTATACCACCCAATAATAGCGGATCATCTGATCAGAACATATAGCCCTATCCCTTTGGCTGGCGCCCGTTAGCAATACCACTATAAATTTGCCAATAGGTGATCGAGTTATCAAATTTAAAAGCAATGATTCATAATAAAAGTTATATAGAGGTTTTTTTTGGTTCAAAATATGTGTATCAAGTGTATCAATGCAATCGTTAATCAATCATTTTGTTAAGATGTTACAGGTGCTGAAGAATAACTCCAAAAACAGACAAGGAAAGAAGACATAATAAAGAAGGTCAGGTAGAGGTTATAATAATTTTTTATGATATACTTTGCATTAAAGAGCTAAATAGTAAATAATCAGTATAGATATATATGTTTCACAGTAAAAACTAGATCTAGAAATAATTAATATTAAGAAATAAAAGGTAGGATAGCAATAATCATTTAAATAAATAAAAATTAAGTACAGGAGGAGGAGAGTAGAGCAAGGGGGAGAGTGTGGAATGGGGGTAGGAGAACCTGGATGGATAGAACATGATAACATGAATATGCAATGGTAAATGATTTAGGACTGTAATAATTTGTACATGTTATAATAGTTTTTATTATTATTTTATGTTAATCAGTTAACCAAGCAGTTTTTTTTTAAGACAGTGAAAAATTTTTTTAGTAACATAGCAGAGAGGATACTCTATCATAAATGAAAGTCATAAATTTCTAATATAGCAGAGAGAAGGTATTCTATCTTAAATGAAAGTCATACATTTCTAATATAGCAGAGAGGTATTCTATCATAAATGAAAGTCATAAAATTCCTTTTAGATACATCGCCAATCCACATTTGTTCTTTAGTTACCTGGACATCAAATAAAAGTTCTTTTTTCTTTTTTTAAACATTTTTTCATTTTATTTTGGTAAGTTCAGGAAAATGAAGCAGATGATCTGCTGCTCAGATCCTGCTTCCCAGCCCACATCCAATCTCCTACCACCTAACTGTATTCAAACCTGCCTTTATGCACGTATATACATAGCTAATAATATATATATATTTCTTTTGGTTAGTATTATAACATAAATCACATTAACACATGTATTTTAAATTAAAAATATTTTATTTAATAATATTTCCATGGTATGCAGGCATAAATAATAAATATATATGTATATTTCAGTGTAGGAGATTGTGAATAAATTAATAGTTATATTATATATATAAGGTATTATATATGAAACGTATTATTTTTTCATATATAATTTTGTAGCCAGAAATGATGCAATCTTGTTAGATAGTCTCTCGAAAAACAATTACCCAGAAGACCTCTTAGATTAAAGTAAAAGATTATGAATTGGTAATAATAAAATAAGCCCATTAGTGGAAATTATCCACGCTAGGTTGTTTTAAAATCATAAGATTTATTTTAAAACAATCGTTCGAAAAACTGATAACAAACTTGCATTGTTTCAAACATCTTACTAGATAAGAGTATCCGGTCAAACTATTTCAGAGAAACCTTAAGTGCTTAAACCGCCTCAGGTCAAGCAGTAGTTGCTAAGTTACAGCTTCAAAATAAAAGTATATATACTGCTGGATTTGAATCCACAGAGGAGGAAACCATTAAATAACTAAGTTGCTATACATATTGCACGCCAGTTTCAGTTCTCATTCAATGTGTCGTGAGTAGGAAATTTCGCCTTGTCCCTCCGTTGTAATATGCTGTGCCCATGAATGAAGCTCTGCATCCCATACTAATAAACTTTAGATATTTTCCAGTGAAAATGAAATGCTATCTCTCAAATAATAATGCTACCTTAGATCTAATGAAATAATACCGATGGACTCCTAGTGAAATGCTCTTCCAAATAATCAAGGTAAAAGAACTTTGACTGCTTACAATTTCTAAATCCTGTCTTCTCTGTAATATTTATATTTTAAATCATCTATATTAAATGACTTCAAATATGTATTCTATAACTCTATATAACTAATCTATATTAAGCCTTCTATATAATGTATTTCTTTTCTTTTATTTCCAAGCAGCAAGCAATTTTCATTTACATTTATGTATGTATATTTTAAAATAAATGCCAATAGTATTCTAAAATCACCAGCATATAATTCATTTTCGTTTCCCCACCCATCATTTACTGGGTAAATAATTTATATTTTGATCAAAACAAGTCTTATTCGACTTGCCCAGGTGCTCACGATTTTAGATAAATAAACTAATTATATTTTTCATGTTTACTGTAGAAAAACAGATTTGATGTCTGTTTTTCACATTTTCCTTTCTAAATAAGGCGCTATTTTTTATTCTTAAATTATATTATATATGCATCAGCTATTGAGCTTAGATTGAAAATATTTTTTGTATTTTCAATTTCATTCTCATGGTTTTGTAGTTAAGTAGAGATAAAAGGTGGTTGCTAGAGGGTTGCATTAGATCCTAAGATCTAGATGCAGTGCTCTCAGATCCAAAGCTCCTCACTGACGAAGGCCACTAGCCAAAAACTAGTCTGAGGATATTGGATGAGTAGGCATTAGATAGGGATTTTATGCACAAGCCTTCTGGCATCCATTGATCACTCTGTTTAGCACAGGTGGCAATACTGTATGGAGAGTTTTGCTCTGTTTATATTATATATGTAAAACCCATCTTAGCTATTACCTACCACCCATTTATTTTGTAATAATTTATATATTTTCACAAGGGCATTGATTAACCAAAATTGAGATTTATTAAATGTGTAAAAAGTAATGAATAATATTAAGTAACATAATGTAAGGGGATGGGGATCTTGAGATCTTAGTTTTATATTTAAGTCTAATTATTACCCATGTTTGCTTAGTGAAGCCATATCATTATGTTGAATATTTCATAATTCATGGGCAATAAATATGTTCGATAATCTTTAATCTTTAGAGTTTTGTTTATATTATATTATTAAGCGTTACGTGCATAAGGGCCATTTCATTTATATATATTCATGCTTCTTTCTCACATGGAGGTCTTCACTAAGTCGAGCCCCATTGTCATTTTCTATGACCTTAAACCAGGCTGTAAAACCACCCTGGGGACATCCTTGGTCTTATGTGCATGCTTTATATGGGGATCTCACTGGAAAATCCAGCCCGATAATGACATTGCCGACCACTCTTCATCATCCATTATTCACCTGTACTTCACTTCAGGGAATCTGGACTCTTTCATTCATCAAACCGACCCTGCCTACATTTGCAGAGGAAATCGGTCCTCTTCGTTATTAAAAATTCATGAAGCCCACTCCAGGATCCATAATTGGACTGACCCAATCAGCCACCATGCATGCACCGCCTTTCAGTGTCTTATTAGTCACCCAGAAGTATTCATAAGCTGTAATGAAATGATTTCTTTAAACAGACATATTTTCATTAGTTTAATATAAGTATTAACGTGATAGATTTAGTATCGTTTATATAATTATTCATTACTCATCCCACACATTAATTATCTATAACTCCAAATTAATAATAACATTGAATGTAACCAAATGTAATATCTGTTTGTAAAATTATTGTTGTTTAAATAAAGTAAATGCTTTTCATCTCTGGGGTTGTAATAGTATTCCAACAATGTATTCTAATAGCGCTAATTTATTTAATCACACACACACACATATATATATATATATTATTGGCATAGCCACAATTTATAATGTTACTGTTAAATACGAATCAAACACATATATATAATACTTTCGAGGCTCATGTCGGCTAAATAACCCGACATAATTTTTGTTATTAATAAATCTCAAATATATATATCAAACTTGAACCATTGTTTTCTTTTAGTTAATATAGTATATTAAGTTATTACTTATGCTAAATATGACTAGATGATCTCCTCTCAATACATAATTAATATGCTAGGTCACGAGCCTTTATTGCTCATAAAATATAACTAGTTATTAAGTTATTCTATCATAAAAATTTAGCCTAGAGTCTTTTTGTGTCTCCGATGATCGATACCGGCGGGTGAGAAGTAAATTAATCGATGTCATTGGGATTGCTGCTCATAATGTTATAGATCTGGGAAATAGGCAAATAGGGCAGAATTCATGAGTGTTCCTGACCTGTGTATCTTGCACATGATTGGATTCGAGGTCCTTTTGCCTATATGCTAGATCTTGTTACGTGAACATACAAATCCGACCGGCACAATATATATATATATATATATATATTGTGACCTTTTATTTAGGTCCCTGTATTTAATAATCCAAAATTTTAAACCTCAATAATATGTTTAACATTAAAATCTGAAAAAGTGGCTTTAAATAAGGATGGTTTTGGATGTACTAGGAAATTGCTTGAGTGGAGATGAGATTTTAAATCCAGTCTAGGCTCTGACGAGACTAAAATAACAATTTAAAAGTATTGTTATTAAGTGGGAGATAAATATATTGCTATTTTATTATTGTTGAATAGCAATTGAAATAAATAAATAATTAAATCAAATTTGTAAACCTTGTAAAATGAATCATTACAGTAAATTACTTAAGCATATTTTTTATGTAGTAAAGTCTTGAATCATTATGGATAGTTACTAAAAATGAAGCCAGAGAGGGTAAAATTAATTATGCATACCAAGATGATTGGTTTGAATTACTCTCACAATTCATTGTAAAACAAGATATATGTTATCTAAATAAAGTGTGTGTGTGTGGGGGGGGGTATTAAGAAAAACAACAACTAAGCAACCACAGACTACAACTCATCTAAAATAAAGAGAAAAAAAAATTAAAAATCAGAAAATTTTGAAATCTAATTGAATGGAATTATAATTTCTTGCTATCAAGAAATGATGGAATAAATCTAAAAAACCTTGCTATCATTGTAAACACCATTTCTATGACCGCATATGTCCAAGGATTCATACTGTAGAAGGAAATAAAAGCCATGGAAATAAGTCTTTATCTAAATAAGTATTGCTTCAAACCGAGGAAAATTCAAGAAAAAGTTAGCTTTTGCTTTTATGTTGTGTATATTTTTAAAATCTCTTCTTTGAAAATGATGCACAAATTATTTATAAGTAGACTAAAAAGTTGATAATGTTTGTATTTTGCACGCTATTCTTATTACCCAGCAGAACAAGATTGTGCTTGTAAAGTAAAATATCAAGAAAAAAGTAATAATTCAAGATAATTTTGAAAACAAGTGTTATGTATGATATATATATAGTAAATAAATTTAAAAGTCATTTTTGAATCATCTAACTTTTAATAAAGTAAAAATAATAATAATAATTGCGTGATTTTATTCTCTATTCTTGTCTGTTGATTTTTATAGCAGGAACTTATGTAATGATAAAAATAATCAATTACCAAGTAATTAAAATGCTAAGGATATCTTAGTGATAAATGGATAAATTTCTTTTAAGATGATAATTATATAATACTTTGCTAATCAAAATGGGACAAAATAATTATTTACTTATAAAAGTTTTCCATGCAATATATACAAATAAGATTTGAAAAATGGTTTTTAAAAATGTCCTATTGTTTAAAGATTGTTACATATATATTACCACAGGAGTAAAGAACGAAAATAATAAATTATTATTTTAAAGAAAAAAACTAAAGATAATAATTGCAATAAAATTATAAAGTCTTTTTTTTTTCAAGGAAATTATCTGGATTAAAACGTAAATAAACTAATTTTAGTTATAACCCACTTGAACATTGTCTCACTATATAATAACGAATAAATCAATAAATGTATATAAAAGTTTGTTGTGAAGACCACAATAACCTATACCATATTAAGGAAAATTATCTCCAGAAAAATGGATAACTGATTTTAATTGTGATACACTTGAAGATATGTGAATATTGCCTTATTATGTTAGCATCAAACAGGATAATAATATATATATGCATTATCTGGAATGTTTGCTCATCATAATATCAGTTATTATCAGTTCAACACACAAGGAAGAAATAACTTGGACAAATTATATAAAATTTAATGGAAGAAAATGTTTGTTTATTATTTTTTTATTACTGCTGTCTTATGTATATTACTTACATGATGTGTTATTTGGGAATTTTGTTTTTTTAAACATATATATGTTAGTTGTGGCATGAAAAATATATATACATTGAGTTAAAGAAGAAAATGTGTAAAATATATACATCTATTACATGTATTTTTTTTTTTTTGAGTTAAAGGAAAAACATGAGATTATATATATCATTTATCTAGAGAGAGTTGAGAGAGATCTTTACTTCTCTCATATTTTAAAACAGATTTTAATGTATTTTATTAAAGGTAAACAAACAAAGATTTTGTCAAAGATACTAGAATGGCCAGATTATTTTATTATATAAAAGAAAATTTGATATAAACCTTTTTCATTTCATAATTTTGTATAGAAATGAACTTGTCCACATTAAATACAAATACAGGTTTGATCTTTGTTGCTGTGACACTACAATTCTTTTCCTTCCCCTAATAACTGAATCTTAATTATTAGAATCGCCGTCGAGGGCGCCACCAAGGATTTCTCTCTTGGAACCTGGCCACGAAGCTTTACGTAAACCTGGTCTTATTTATTTTTGAATGGCGATTCACCGATTACAAATTTTGTTTATAATCTGACAGGGGTTTTCACTTAAGGACACTAACTAATTATTATAAATAATTTAAGAATTCAAATATACGTTGGATACAAACAAACTTTCCTTTATTATTATTATTATTATTAATAACATTATATTTCTGCCCGATCCAGAGAGAACTGACTTACATTTTCTGATTTTTCAAACTTTTAACTTTCTAAGTATTCTTCCCAAATATCTACTATGGATTTACTCACGCCGACACTAACACTGTGGATTCTAGCAGGCGTGTATACAAAGGCAACTTATAGTATATAATCTTTCCTGAAGTATTTTTAAACCCCACTTTATTTGGTAAATAAATAACTTGCAAAAACTTAAAATGAATGTATAAGTGTCTTTCATTTTCTTATACTTTCAACACTTTCCTTATTTTCTACTAACAAGCAAGTAATGCCCTAAGGTTCTCTGTTGCTTGGCAGTGCACTTTTATATCCCCACCCTGTTGTTACCCTCTAGATCGAACAGATATTAAATAATTTAACGTACTGTCATACCAATATTTCTCAAAAATATTTAATGAGAATTATCATAAATAGTTTACGATATTAAATAAATCTATTTCCCCACCTCTATTGTTGAAACATTCGTAACAAATATAATAAATGAAAAATAAATCAAAAATAAAGTTCTATTACGCTTTAACTAAAGTTCCCATTAATTGAAAAGTTTATAATTACCCTGATCGATCAGAGTGAAGTAGCCTGACTTTCATAGATTCACATTCCATTTGTCGTGCCTTTGTCCTTGTATATGAGAATTCTGGTGTGTCCATGGATGTTCCTTTGGTTGTCTGGCTAGCAATATACATTTCTTTCCATTCCTTGACTCTTTCGGTAGCTTCATTCAGATGGAGTGTTGGCCAATTCTCCAAAGGGGAAGGTTTTGGTAGCTTTAGCCGCTATGCATTTGAAAAGAGTCCGCAAAATAAGTTTCTATAATAATTTCTGATTCGGAACACAGCTTCTCTCTTTTTTTTTCTTTTCTGTCCTTGCTGGTCTCTCAAGTCAACTGACTTACTCTAAAAGCAATTTTATCTCCCTTTCTCTTATTTTTTTTTCTTTTTAATTAGCATAATAGCAATTATTAACCAAATACTTTTAGTTTGTGAAAGTTTCAACAATAGAGTCTAATTACTACCAACAATCTAATTTTGTTTTCTTTTCCCCACCCTTTTATCTCTCGAGTTTTCTTCCTTTTAATTAAACACTTTTAACATTAAATTATATTTTTTCTTTTTTTCTTTTTTTTTTTTTTTTTAAAAAAAAATTGCTCAAATTCATAGCAAAAATAAAAGTTTAAGATTTTACCCTTCCCATTAAATTAAAATCATTTGTTAATTTTTATTTTACAAACTATTTAACTTCGGAAAATATCTATGATGAAATTATAAATATGTGAGCTTATATATATATATATGAGCTGACTTAAAATATCAGCTCATTGCCCCATTTGTCATATAAAAAAAACAATAAAAAAAAAACTTTAATTGCCCTGAGGTGACTTGTCCCATTCTCCCTTACAAGGTTTTAAAGATCTTGCATTATACGCTCCCTTCTTACCTTTCTTTCCTAGAATCATGAATGCATTAGGACCGCATTTTTGAATGATTTTGTACGGACCTTCAAATAAAGGGAAATTTTTCTTATATTGCTTCTCGCTCATTTTACTCACAGGCTGAGTTTTGACATAAACCCAATCTCCTATCTTAAAATGTACTGGACTATTATTCCCTCTTTTCTTCCGCTGTTCAGCTTTTTTCTTTAAACGCTCTCTGGCGCAACTCCGATCCTTCGCTATGTCTACTGTTTCATTCTTGGCGGGCAAGCGACACTTGAGAAGGGAAGGTTCAAGATGGCCGTAATGTAATCATTCAGGGGCAAACCCAGTAGACTCGTGGTAAGTGCAATTAATAATTTTCACTATTTGAGGAAGTACTTTCACCCAATGTTTATGATTTTCCTTCAAATGTGCACGAAATAAGTTTCCCAATTTGTTCATAACCTTTTCACGCGGGTTAGATTGGGGATTTCTTATAGAAGTTAGGATATGGTGTATGTTTTCCTGTTGTATCCAACTTTTCCATTCCTTCGATATAAATGGCATCCCATGGTCACTCAAAATTGCACACGGCCTTCCCACCTGAACGAATTGTTTCTTCTTTAAAACAGCAATAGAATTTTTTGTATCAGCTCTGTGCAATGGGTAAGCCCATACCAGCTTCGAAAACACGTCGAACGTCACTAAGATATATTTATATTGATGAAACGAAGGTAAGGGGCCATAAAAATCGATGGCCAACAATTCATTTGGGTTTTGGGCTATAATAGGAGTCAATATTCCTGCATAATTCTTATTCGCCGGTTTATTTTGTCTGCATACATGACACATCTGAAGTGTAGTAATAATCGACCTATACATATCTGGCCAATAATACCACCTCTGCAAAATTTTATTCACTTTAAGTGCGCCATAGTGTCCATATGTCCTATGTACATAATTTATTAAGCGTATTCTTAAGCTTTTGGGTATGACTATTCTCCAGTAATTGGTTCCTTCTTTGACTTGAAACATCAACGTTCTGTTTATCATTTTATACCCATTTATTTTATTACTATTTTTTTTGCGTAGGTTTGCTTGCGTAGGTCGGTATCATTGTAACACTGTATTATCTTTTTGCATGTGGGATCGGATGACTGAAAAATTTTTATCCTCTTCATGTCTCTTTCCATCGACTTATCCGCATCTATTATAAGTGGAGTTAAACGTGCTCCCACTAATGTTAAGTTTTGGCCTGTGTCCGGTACCGGATTCCGACTCAATATGTCTGGCACGATATTTTCCTTCCCTGAGCAATGAACCACTTAGTAATTAAATCTTTGTAAATATAACACCCACCTTATAAGCCTTTCATTTGTTAAGTAGCATTTATTTATAAACTCTAGACTCTTGTGATCCGTAATAATAATAATCTCGGATCCTAATAGTAAATGTTTAAGTTTATTTAATGCCCATATGATGGCCAGTGCTTCTCTTTCCGTAGTCGTATAATTTCTTTCTGCAGAGTTTAAATTTCTACTTAAAAAATACAAGACTTGCGGTCTTTTTTCTTTATTCTCTTGAAATAATATGGCCCCCAACTTCACTTTACTGCTATCGGTCTGGAGCATAAAAGGTTTACTAAAATCCGGGTACGCGAGTGTGACGTTTTTTTCAAAATTTTCTTTAATTTTGTTGAATGCCTTGCTTTGTTTTTTAGTCCACTCCCACCTGCTTTTTTTTCTAAGCAGTTGTAGAAGTGCTTCCGTGTCTACAGAAAAATTCTCGTAAAACCTCTGATAAAAACCACATATACCTAAGAATGACCTAATTTGTTTTCTATTCTTAGGTTGAGGAAAATGACTTATAGCGTCAATCTTATCGGGATGAGGTCTCACTCCTTGAGCACAAACGAGATGCCCTAAAAACAAAATTTCTTTTTGCAATATATTACTTTTTTTTAGATTTATCATCATATTTTTCTGCTGACATTCTTGAAAAAATATATTTAAACTTTCCAAATGTTCTTGAGATGACCGTGATGCTATGACAACGTCATCCATATAATATACAATAAGTTGTTTTATCCTATCGGATAACACCTGATCCAAACATCGAAGCAACCCCAATCCACTGTTAACCAACCCAAATGGCACTCGCTGAAACACATATGTATATCCCTCATATCTAAATGCAGTGTATTTTTGGTCTTCTACATGTAGTGGCATCTGCCAATAACTCGATGTTAGATCGAAAGACGAAAAATATTTCTTCTCTCGAAATTCCAATAGTAAGTCTGTGATACACGGCAGCACATCTCTATCAGGTATCGTAATGGCATTTAACTGATGCGCGTCTAAACACACTCTCATTGAACCATCTTTTTTTTTTTACGATCACCAGAGGATTAATATATGGGGATTGCTGTTTTTTTATGATACCCCATTTTTCCATCTGTTGTATTTGTTTGTCTACTTCTCTTTTATATTTAACTGGAATGGGGTATGACCTGCCCTGAAAGTGAGTCTCTGTTTTTACTTTGATACGATGCATATAACCCTTTATAATCCCAGGATTCGTAGCAAACACTTGTTTGTGCCACTGCAATATCTCTCTAAGTCGGTCTTTCCATTCACTATTATTCTTTTCTAACTTGCTTACTTTATTGTCTATCTCCATATCAATATCATCTACTCTCACACATGCTATCCTATCGCTTAGTTTACTACGATCACTAAAGGGTACTTTTTCATTTTTTATTATTACTACCTTTTCATTAAAATTGATTTTTGTCCCTGTTTGATACATAAAGTCAGACCCCAGTGTCATATCTTCTATTAAACCTGGCATAGATAATAACGTATGTTGTATTATATTTTTTTTCCCACTTGTATTTCTCCATATACTTGCACGGGGTCGAGTATGACTTTTTTTCCATTTGCCATAGTTATTTCCTATTTCTTTAATGGTAACGTATGCAGTGATCCCTTCTGACTTTTGATTTGATTGAGCATTTTGTTCGAGATTATGGAGACCTGGCTCCCCAAGTACAACAGAGTTTGTACTTCAATCCCCTGTAATTTTACTGCAATCACAGGGCACGTTTGCTCCGCCATTGTCTGAATTCTTTCTTCTTCTTCTATAATAACATTTAATAATTTGGGGTGCGTTTCTTCTCCCTCTTCTTGTTGCTGCATGTTTTCCTCATCCCTTAGTGCTTCCAAGACTTCCTCTAACCCTTTGTATATGCACGTCTTTAATCTATTCTGTATATTTCTTGGCATATTTCTGCTTATTATATTCATAATCTGGCATTCTGGAATCGGATATTCAATTACTCTTCTTAATTTCCCCATTTGTTTCAAGAAAAATTGTCTATACCCCATCCCCTTTTCTTTTGAATATTTTTCCATTTCTATGTCCCTTTGTAATCTTTCTTGCCTTTCTACATTCCAAAATCTTCGTATCAGAGCTTTAGTGTACTGTTTAAAACTATCGGGCTTCTCATATATAGTTCTCCACCATTCTCTTGCTGTGCCTTCCAGATAGCTACTTGCTATGATTATTTTTACCTTCTCTCCTACTTTGTATATATCGAAACACTCTTCTAGACTTTCTATGTGTTCGAATAATGTTCCCTCATTTTTCCCTTCGAAAATTATTATCTCCATTCCATCTTGCATTTTTACTCGAGCTATATTTTCAATTACTTCCTGTAGTACTAACTCTCCCCTGATGGAGTACTGACCCCGTAATCCCATCTGAAATCCACCCCCTTACTAAAAAAAAATTTTTTTTTCTTTTTTTTTTTTTTTTTAAATTCTGGTCTCTGGGCGTTTCTCTTGTTAATGAGCCCGACACGTTGGAAGCGCCATTTTCTAACTTTTTTCCTCTATCCCTCCTCTGTGACACTACAATTCTTTTCCTTCCCCTAATAACTGAATCTTAATTATTAGAATCGCCGTCGAGGGCGCCACCAAGGATTTCTCTCTTGGAACCTGGCCACGAAGCTTTACGTAAACCTGGTCTTATTTATTTTCGAACGGCGATTCACCGATTACAAATTTTGTTTATAATCTGACAGGGGTTTTCACTTAAGGACACTAACTAATTATTATAAATAATTTAAGAATTCAAATATACGTTGGATACAAACAAACTTTCCTTTATTATTATTATTATTAATAACATTATATTTCTGCCCGATCCAGAGAGAACTGACTTACAATTTCTGATTTTTCAAACTTTTAACTTTCTAAGTATTCTTCCCAAATATCTACCATGGATTTACTCGCACCAACACTAACACTGCAGATTCTAGCAGGCGTGTATACAAAGGCAACTTATAGTATATAATCTTTCCTGAAGTATTTTTAAACCCCACTTTATTTGGTAAATAAATAACTTGCAAAAACTTAAAATGAACGTATAAGTGTCTTTCGTTTTCTTATACTTTCAACACTTCCCTTATTTTCTACTAACAAGCAAGTAATGCCCTAAGGTTCTCTTTTGCTTGGCAGCACACTTTTATATCCCCACCCTGTTGTTACCCTCTAGATCAAACAGATATTAAATAATTTAACGTACTGTCATACCAATATTTCTTAAAAATATTTAACGAGAATTATCATAAATAGTTTACGATATTAAATAAATCTATTTCCCCACCTCTATTGTTGAAACATTCGTAACAAATATAATAAATGAAAAATAAATCAAAAATAAAGTTCTATTACGCTTTAACTAAAGTTCCCATTAATTGAAAAGTTTATAATTACCCTGATCGATCAGAGCGAAGTGGCCTGACTTTCATAGATTCACATTCCATTTGTTGTGCCTTTGTCCTTGTATATGAGAATTCTGGTGTGTCCATGGATGTTCCTTTGGTTGTCCGGCTAGCAATATACATTTCTTTCCATTCCTTGACTCTTTCGGTAGCTTCATTCAGATGGAGTGGTGGCCAATTCCCCAAAGGGGAAGGTTTTGGTAGCTTTAGCCGCTATGCATTTGAAAAGAATCTGCAAAATAAGTTTCTATAATAATTTCTGATTCGGAACACAGCTTCTCTCTTTTTTTTTCTTTTCTGTCCTTGCTGGTCTCTCAAGTCAACTGACTTACTCTAAAAGTGATTTTATCTCCCTTTCTCTTATCTTTTTTTTTCTTTTTAATTAGCGTAATAGCAATTATTAACCAAATACTTTTAGTTTGTGAAAGTTTCAACAATAGAGTCTAATTACTACCAACAATCTAATTTTGTTTTCTTTTCCCCACCCTTTTATCTCTCGAGTTTTCTTCCTTTTAATTAAACACTTTTAACATTTTTGACAATAAATTATAGTTTTTCTTTTTTTCTTTTTTTTTTTTTTTAAAAATTGCTCAAATTCATAGCAAAAATAAAAGTTTAAGATTTTACCCTTCCCATTAAATTAAAATCATTTGTTAATTTTTATTTTACAAACTATTTAACTTCGGAAAATATCTATGACGAAATTATAAATATGTGAGCTTATATATATATGAGCTGACTTAAAATATCAGCTCATTGCTTAAATATGTTGTGCTCTCTTTTACAAAAATATAGTTGTCATTTTAAAATAATTAATGATCATTTGACATATGTATTTTTGGTTTGTCTATTGATACATGAATGGTTTTGCATTGTAAAATGGAGTATGTATATCTCCACTGATATTGTTAGTATTGTTTTACCTTGCTATAATATTGAGAATGATTAGTGATGGTTTTTTAGCTGATAGGATGTTCCAATAGAATGGCAGCCAATAGATTAATATTAATATTGAGCATGGGCTGATGGAGAGTCACCTATTGCTGATTACATGAGAGGAAAGATTGGTAGAGGCTAAGTAGTAATTAATGCTTGGTAGCATAAATAACCCTAAAGAAAGGATATCCATAGTCTGAATTCTATTTTTTTTCATGATGAGTCAAAGCCCACACATGCGTATACTCATTGAGAGGTAGTAGAATCAGCCATATTATTTTACAACTGTCATGTTGTTTTATAAAACCTCCCTTGTTAGTGTTAAATCCCTCATGATGATATAGTTAGTTTTTCCACTGTGTATGGTGAAGTTTAGTAGTTCAAAACCATATGGCAAGGACAAAATAATGTTAGATTTGGGAACACTAATCTGGCTATAGTGTTGGCCTAATTATAATAGTGTTTATGAGGTCATAGGATCATTATCAGTTATAGACAGATCAAACAAAGATTATTAATAATGGTAGAAATTTTACATGTAAAAGAAAGAGGTGCACATTGGAAGTGTGGATTTATCTTCATCAAATAATGATTTGACAATAGATTGGTAAGATCGGAAGCATTCAATAATTAAGTTGTGGACATAGATAATGTTGTAGTGAGATCTATGTGTATTTGACTTTTGATGTTTATTCTTACTTTAATGCACCAAACCTATTCATTTCAAATTTGAATAAGTTATTAGTTGCGCAGAATATGATAATTGCCCTTATCATATTCTGATAAAAGAAAGGGCTTTAGGAGAATGCAATACTTTATATTTTTTTTAATTCTAAATTTAAACTTGGTGCATATCCTAAAGTTCTAAATATACTGTTAGTTGTAATTTAAGTGCTGGTCAGCTTAAATAAGTTTCATTATCTTATTCTTTAAATAGGCTAAAAAGTAATAAAATGATATTTTGAATTTCATTTATAAGCATATTGTATCATTTGCTGAATATATAGTCAATGGAATACCAGGTATTTTCCCATCCATAAGTTCTTTTAATATATTAGTTTTATTTCATGCTATTTCTTTGAATTAAACTTTTGTAAATAGTGTAAATAAAGTTTGTTGTATTTAAAAATTTATTTAGTTGCCTGTAATCTTATTGCTAATTACCACATATATATAACTATTATTGTTATTATTGTTATTGCTATCAAACTATCAGAAGAATATACATTGAAATCATCATTGACCAATATAATACTATTAACTATATTATTCTATATTATAATAATTTTGGTCTTATAATTTATTAGTACTTCTAATGCCTTATCACACAATAATCAAAAAATGTTAATAACTTAGAGTACAGATTATTTTAAATAATAGATTAAAAAATAAATATAATATTGATTTAATTGATTTAGTTAAATCCGCAGAGCTATCATTCACTGATCTTGATCACATGGTTTATAATTATTTGCAAAAAGGAATTTGGTAAATTATTGTATTTTTTTATTAAAAAAGTATTCCTATTTCTTAAATATTAATGTTATAAGAGTTATTGAGCTCTTAAAGTTTATGTGTAACTGCTAAATATAGTTTTTAATTTTAGTTTATATTGAGAGCTGTTTTGTGCATTCTATTTGGGTAGTGGTAAAATCTTTCCCACTGACCCAAATATATTTTGTATAATGATTTTGAGTGTTTGAACCCTGAGAAGAATTAGTTGTTAAGTTTCAAGATAGACTTTAAATTTGTAATAAATTTTATATCTAGTTAATTATTATAGTTGAACTTGAAATAGATTGCTTTTACTGTTTTCAGAAAGTAACTAAGCTTTAAGATGTAAATTACCTCTTTGGCATAAAATGGATAGTTTGACTTAACTTCATGATAATATTCTGATTGTGTCAAGCTTGGAATCCCTAACTTTACTTAGCTTATCTTTTTACCATTTAATACCATATTAGTTTATAGTTTAAGGTTTCTGTCTCCATCATTACATTGTTCTTCAATTTCATCTTGATCGTTCTTTTATTTATCCATTCTCATTTGGTATTAATTCATTATCATAATTGATTAATCATACATTAACTTTTATTTCTTTATCATCTTAACTATTCATTAACTCATATTATCATCATCTTAATCATACATTATTCTCATACATCTTCATCCTTTTCTCTTCATTCTTAGACTCATTTCATTCCACTATTTAATTATTACTTCTTTCCATCATCCATTTAGTCATCTACATCATAATTTACTTATTATTTCATTTATAAGTTTAATTTTCATAATCATTCCAGAGATATAATTATTAGTTATTTATTAATTTGCTAAATATCAAATTTAACTCATCACCTTTTGTTTGTGTAGATTTCAAAGCTCGTTTGACCAGAAGTTATTATCTTTATTCATCACTTTGTGATCTTCTTTAGATCTATAGTTTCATGCTAGTTTTATTCAATACAAGAATCATTTCGTTAGTTTTACATTTTTGTTTCTTTATGCTTATAGTCTTTATAATGAGAGTATGATAGGTTGCATAGGAGAATTTAGTCGCTAAAACGTGCGGCATGATGACGAGTTAGATCAGGGATATATATATATATATTGCAGTTATACCCAAATGTATATGTGAAGAACTTTTTTCAATCAAGCCGCACTACGATAGATTATATTTATCTATTGAACGTGTGTGTAGATTAACACACACGTGTAGAAGCGTGTTAATGGAAAGTACATATTTCTAATTGTTTTCTATTTTTTATTCTTTTCTTGTTTTGTTATTGATATTAAATAAATTTATTTTGTTGCCATAAAGTTGTACTTAAACTTATTTAAGTTACCTATGCTCTCTCGACTGGTATTAATGTAATAATACACTTGGGATATAGCCGGATTGAAAGCACTTTTTTTTTTTTTACAGTTAATAATTTTTGGATAGCTAAATTCTAAATATGGATTACTTTTATTGCAATAACCTGCCTTCAAACTGATAGCAATTTAATTAATTGAGCTCTATCAATTTTCATAGAATATGTATCAATCACTCAATAGTGTTCTGTCATACGGGTATATCCTCAGTGCAATCACACAAATAATTTAACAATTTCTTCATTCGGTTCTGTTATTACCCAGACCATCGATTTCACATATTTCTTCCAATCTTTTATATGATTCAGCAAGGTATTCTCTTTGGTCTTTTTTTCTTATTTCTATCTATCATTTTCTTCAAAACATTATTCATTAAACTATTCTTTTTTAGTATATGATCAATCCAATTTCTGTTTTTGTCACTATTTTCCTCAATCAAATATTATGCTATTTGAAATAAAAATTCACTTCATTAAATTACAATTTCAAAAATTTATCCAAATGATTTCTTTATTTATTTTTTTTTCACGATGACAAAACATCTTTTTAGAGAGTGCTTACGGTTTTTCTTTTAGATTTAAATAATTTGCACAGAACTTTTCGATTTATATTATGATTAATGTTATTATATGCAAAATAAACTTTATGCTTACTATTTGTTCTAGCTTAATCCTGAAGTCTCATCTTGTAATAGATGGATTTTTTAATGTAGTTCCCATTTCCCTTCCAGTATAACTTGCTTGTCGATTTTCAATCAATGAATTGTAAGTCAAAATGTATACTAGGGTAGTAGTTTTTTTACTCCATACTTGTAAAATTAAGATATCATTAAATGTTGTTCAATTCCTAATGGTGTAGTTGTTTTTTTTTTCAACATTTTTTGTTTTACTTTTGCAGGTGTGAAGAGTTGCAGTCTTGACTCTTGTTTCTCCTTTTTAGACTCCCCCTCACCCTCTCTGTAAAGATATTTATTTTTATTGCAATGGATTATGGTACATAAAATGGACCAATAACAAAACAGTGTGAACACTAATTAATAGTTCTTCCTCCAGTGATAACTAATTAGACCATTTTATAGCAATTTAAACTACAATACAATGTACTTTAAGATTGATTACAAAATTTAGAAGAATTACAAATTGATTTTTTTCCTTTTAATTATTGTTTAATAATAATAATAAAGTACTAAACATCTTTATACTTCCAAATTGATTTAATACTATTAAATGATTATTTTAAATATAATTGGAACTATTCCATGTGATTAAATGTATATGAATTTCATATCCACTCTATCAGATTTTTAGTGTATCTCAAACAGTCTAAGTTTTCATCACTCAGGAGAGTTATTGGTGAGGGTTTACTCAATTTGAAAATTATAATTTAACAAGCATTTCAATCCACTACTGATTTTATACACTGATTTTCAATATATTATAATTATTGCCAATTGAAATTTAAAATTTTTCGTACTGGATCATGTTAATAAGGTTTAATGTAATTGAGCCAAACCATATGGTTACATATATATATATATATATATATATATATATATATATATATATATATATATATATATATATATATATATATATATATATATAACATAATGGCATATTTGATAGCCCTACTTGAGGCACCAAATATAACGGAACAGCATTTAATCATCCCAGTTGAAGCATCAAATATAACAGAATCGATTATATTGAAAGGTTGGAAATCATTAACTTAATGCTTCATAGTTAGGTTCACCATATATAACAGAATGGATTATATCTAAAGTCTAAGTTGGTCTTATTAAATATAATGGGATGATTAAATCCCTAGAAAAAGGATATGCATTTCACTACAATTGGACTTTGGGTCTTCAGGTAGAATGCTAGAAATGAATCAATGAAATACTAAGTCCATGATTATATCTATCTTTATTATGCTAGCTCAATTATTTTTAAATAAATTTTGATATAATTTAAACTAGTTCATCCATCTTCCATCCCTTTTTCAATCACCATTATGCCATGATATTCAAACTCATGGAGAATTTGCAATTAGCTCTTTTCAAGGATAATTTCAAAACAAGTTATTATTTAATATGCCTTTATATAAGCATTAATTATAATTGATATTCATATGATATTTACAATACTGGCATATATATATATATATATATATATATATATATATATATATATATATATATATATATATATTGTAACCTAATTAAAGTATCAAAAAAATATTATTACCATATCTGAGCAAAGGAGTTCAAATATCAAAAATTATAAAGGTTCAAAATATAACACTATCAAGAATTATGGGGAAATTATTATATCATATAAGTGAAGGAGTTCCAATATCAAGATATTAAGTAAATTATTAGCAAATTATTATAACTCAGATATATGGCAATAGGTTTTATTCACTTTCATTCCTTGGTTTGATGTTAAGTGCATGTTTAAACAAATACTAAGTGAATATGGTCTAGCAGGGCGCCACTAGATTATCTGAATCTAGACACGGTTATATCTGATAACCTTTCACATGTACCGGGTTTGAATCCCTTTTTGGTACTTTATTTCTAATAAAAATGAGAGATTTTGCTTTTTGAGCCATATCACTATAAGCACTAATAGTTAGGTAAAAAGTAAAACATCTTTAAACCAAAGTGGAGTATATTAGACATAAATCATTTCTCAGATCTTAGCATAACAAATGTGTTTCAATAGTTTTGTAAGTTTACTAGCTCAGATTATATATAACTAATTGAGGATGGCAATTCACTCATCCTTGCATGAAATAGATGATGGGATGTGGTTATAATAATACTAAGAGATCACTAAATATTATAAAATCAATATTTATTTATGGCCTTTAAACAGTTAAACAGCTCATTAATTAAAATGTTGATGATGATGATGATGATGATGATAATAATAACGATAATGACAAGGGTTTCAATTACAGCTCTAGGACTAAGCCTAAACATAAAACTAATTTTTATAAAGAGATTCCTAATTATTGCTTAATTTTAGCATATTTACTTATATCTTAAATAACTAATATTCAACCATTGATGATGATGAATAATCACACTTAACAAAGACTACAATTAATGAAATATATACGCCTCGTTTAATAAAACAAACTAATATTTATTACTACATTTCTAACATATACATAAAAATTTCTAGATAAATATGAAAATTGACATGAATAATAATAATAATAATTGATTATATAACACTCCTCAGATTAATTTTAAATTCTTCCCCCTTTCCCTTCAAATGTATTTTGTATTAAGTTGGACGTCACATTGACCATGATTTTCACTCCATGAGAAAAGTATTTAAAAAAAATATTATCTGCTCATTAGCACACATACTTTAAAATCCAACATGTAAATAGAATGTAAAAAAAAAATGTTAGTAAAATTGAAAGAGCAAGTTTTAGAAAAAAGTTTTAAATTATTTTCTCCCCCTCCCTTCCAAGCGCTGAAATCTATACTGAACTTGAAACAAAATAATCTAATATTCTAATACTACTCATTATTCCACATTCACTTCCAATTATACACATATAAAAATATTATTATGTATGTGCGTGTTTTATCCCATAATAACAAAATATTATTAAAACCAAAATAATAATATTAGTTAAAACTAAAATCATAATACCATAAAAAAAAAATTGTTTTACACATTAATATTGTAAAATTAATAAACAAATAATTTTCATACATTCAAGATCATTTATGAAGCTCAAAGTTATTTTTAGTAAGACATTCTTGTTTTTAATTGATCCGAATAGTCTTTAAAAGTTCTTTAAATAAAATATACCACTTTATTGCTAAAATGTTTATTAAGACTGATATCATAAAGAAAATAGATATAAAAAGTCATATTACCGATCTTTTGTTTGTGGCGAATTTCCAAGGGTTCAAACTTGTCTTGTATAATGTTTATATTTCTGTAGCTACCATTTCCATTTTACTGGGAACAATCTCTTTCTTGAGGTGGATAACTATTTGATGATGATGACTCTATTGAGGTTATTTGCTTTAGTGGACAATTTGGAAATCATTATAGTAAATTTTCTTCTCTTCTTGTCAAGCATGTGGATGAAATACAGCAGTTGTTTTCCCATTTGTAAATTTTCTTGAGTTTAAAATCAGTTGTAACAATTAATTGGACTTGATGATTAATATTTATCAGTAGATTAATTCATCTTCTTTGAATGCAGGTGAATGCTTTCTTCCTTCTATTAAAAACATCTTATTTATCTGGTCAGTTGAAAGGTGTAGAATATTATTTTAGACACATCTTTTCTTTCCTATGTGATGTGCAGCTTCCTCCAGATGGTCCGGCAAATGGAATATACATATAATTTTTCTAGCCCGCCATCTCTTATATTTTCAACGTTCAATATTATAGTTTAATAATCTGAATCAATCACAATAATAATCTTAATAATAATTCAAAACAGCTTTTTATATCCAATTTTTAGCTACCTTAACCAATCAGAGATAACATCACTTGCTATTTTTGGACAAATTTGTTTTAATTAGATCTCTAATTTATTTTCAACCAAAGTATTTTTCAACTGAAAAGTTTAATCCTTTTTCCAGACATTTTTGTTTTAAAAAAAAATAGACTCAATTCTTATTTCCTTTCTTTTGTTTTTTTTTTCTTTTTAACATCCAGGTAACACTTCAAATCTTTGAGCTTCCTTTCTATAGATCTTGAGATAAGACAATTTCAAAATTTAGAGCTCTGACTCATTATAAGTTTCCAAAGTGACAATCATTTACAAAAAAAATTACTACAAAGATCGATATCTGATTAAACAGATTTCCTCTTTTAACAAAAAAAATTGTACAAAAAAAATAATTTGACAGATTTAATACTTCCTTTTCTTTCAATATTTAGGAAATGTAAAATTTTTTATGTAATGTACACACATCCTGCATTCTTTCAAATCATTCATAAACTAACCTTAAATAATATGATTGCTAGCTTAGGAATTATAAACCAATTATTTAATTAAATCTGTAACTTTTAAATCCCACTTATAATTAAAGAAAAGCAAAATAAAAGTATAGAATAAGACATTAAAATTGATCAAGCATAGGTTAGTTTTAAAGAAAGTTAAAATGTTTAATATTTGAAATATACAACAATTAAATAATTTACACATACATTGCCTATATGTATGCATTATAACTTTGCTTTTTAACAGAAAATTTAAATATTAAATAGTTTAAATGTGTGTATTACCTTTCTATCAACACACACACAAATAAAGCATATAATTGTTGTCCCATTCTTTTTCTATCTAAAGCTTTTAAGATTTTGATCTGGTAGGGTTTGAACTTGGATGCCCTACAGCTTCTCTTATGGTTATATAAAAATGCGATGATGATTTTTGGTTTATCTTTTCTACATGCACATTACTATAAATTTAGCTAGTGACTAAATTGTAATGGCACAATATATATATATATATATATATATATATATATATATATATATATATATATATATATATATATATATATATATATATATATATATATATTATAATTCAATAATGATTAGACAAAGAGATCCAGTTAATAACTCAATATTTCATAAACAATTAAAAAAAAATAATGTAAAAGATAAATAAAATATTAATAAATAAATAAGAATGAACTCTACAATAATAAAATATTAATAAATACTATTCCTATTTAATATGCTATGATAAAATCCTGTGTTATGATAAACTATAATTAAAGAATATAATTTAAATTACCAGATATATAAAACAAAATCTAGATTCAAAAATTAATAAATTATATAACTTATCAACCTATTTACAGTTATTATATATGTTTTTCTTAATTATTAATATATAAGTACTATTTACAATTGTATAACATATATATATATATATATATATATATATATATATATATATATATATATATATATATATATATATATATATATGTTTATTACATTATATAAATACATATAATAAATTTATTTAAATATCTGTTAAATTATTACCATTTTAATATTTCCATTTGATGCACTATGATATTCCTATTAAAATATAATGATGCCAAATTTCAAATAATAATAATAATACTAATAATAATAATAATAAACATATAAATAAGCATTTATTTTTATAGCGTCTGCATATAATTGTAATTTACATTCATATCGGCCTTTCAAACCAATTGCGCAAACGCTGTGCGAGTGTTAAATAATAAATGAATGCCTTCTGATCAATACAAGATATAGAATTTATGCAGGAATAAAAAGAATCCTCTTATTCCTACAACTCAAATATTTATACATGAGCAAATCTGAAGTACTTGCACAGAAGGCGTGACGATAGAACGGTCACTTTTAAATTACTATATACAATGTCTGAATGAATGACGCGATGAAATTTTCTAGAATTTACTAAATGTCATTCCAACTGAAACTTAATCATATATATAAATAAGCATTTATTTTTATAGCATCTGCATATAATTGTAATTTACATTCATATCGGCCTTTCAAACCAATTGTGCAAACGCTTTGCGAGTGTTAAATAATAAATGAATGCCTTCTGATCAATACAAGATATAGAATTTATGCAGGAATAAAAAGAATCCTCTTATTCCTACGACTCAAATATTTATATATGAGCAAATCTGAAGTACTTGCACAGAAGGCGTGACGATAGAATGGTCACTTTTAAATTACTATATACAATGTCTGAATGAATGACGCGATGAAATTTTCTAGAATTTACTAAATGTCATTCCAACTGAAACTTAATCATATATATAAATAAGCATTTATTTTTATAGCATCTGCATATAATTGTAATTTACATTCATATCAGCCTTTCAAACCAATTGCGCAAACACTTTGCGAGTGTTAAATAATAAATAAATGCCTTCTGATCAATACAAGATATAGAATTTATGCAGGAATAAAAAGAATCCTCTTATTCCTACGACTCAAATATTTATATATGAGCAAATCTGAAGTACTTGCACAGAAGGCGTGATGATAGAACGGTCACTTTTAAATTACTATATACAATGTCTAAATGAATGACGAGATGAAATTTTCTAGAATTTACTAAACGTCATTCCAACTGAAACTTAATCATATATATAAATAAGCATTTATTTCTATAGCGTCTGCATATAATTGTAATTTACATTCATATCGGCCTTTCAAACCAATTGCGCAAACGCTTTGCGAGTGTTAAATAATAAATACAAGATATAGAATTTATGCAGGAATAAAAAGAATCCTCTTATTCCTACGACTCAAATATTTATATATGAGCAAATCTGAAGTACTTGCAAAGAAGGCGTGATGATAGAATGGTCACTTTTAAATTACTATATACAATGTCTGAATGAATGACGCGATGAAATTTTCTAGAATTTACTAAACATCATTCCAACTGAAACTTATTCATATATATAAATAAGCATTTATTTTTATAGCGTCTGCATATAATTGTAATTTACATTCATATCGGCCTTTCAAACCAATTGCGCAAACGCTTTGGGAGTGTTAAATAATAAATGAATGCCTTCTGATCAATACAAGATATAGAATTTATGCAGGAATAAAAAGAATCCTCTTATTCCTACGACTCAAATATTTATATATGAGCAAATCTGAAGTACTTGCACAGTCACTTTTAAATTACTATATACAATGTCTGAATGAATGACGTGATGAAATTTTCTAGAATTTACTAAACGTCATTCCAACTGAAACTTAATCATATATATAAATAAGCATTTATTTTTATAGCATCTGCATATAATTGTAATTTACATTCATATCGGCCTTTCAAACCAATTGTGCAAACGCTTTGCGAGTGTTAAATAATAAATGAATGCCTTCTGATCAATACAAGATATAGAATTTATGCAGGAATAAAAAGAATCCTCTTATTCCTACGACTCAAATATTTATATATGAGCAAATCTGAAGTACTTGCACAGAAGGCGTGACGATAGAATGGTCACTTTTAAATTACTATATACAATGTCTGAATGAATGACGCGATGAAATTTTCTAGAATTTACTAAATGTCATTCCAACTGAAACTTAATCATATATATAAATAAGCATTTATTTTTATAGCGTCTGCATATAATTGTAATTTACATTCATATCGGCCTTTCAAACCAATTGTGCAAACACTTTGCGAGTGTTAAATAATAAATGAATGCCTTCTGATCAATACAAGATATAGAATTTATGCAGGAATAAAAAGAATCCTCTTATTCCTACGACTCAAATATTTATATATGAGCAAATCTGAAGTACTTGCACAGAAGGCGTGATGATAGAACGGTCACTTTTAAATTACTATATACAATGTCTGAATGAATGACGCGATGAAATTTTCTAGAATTTACTAAACGTCATTCCAACTGAAACTTAATCATATATATAAATAAGCATTTATTTCTATAGCGTCTGCATATAATTGTAATTTACATTCATATCGGCCTTTCAAACCAATTGCGCAAATGCTTTGGGAGTGTTAAATAATAAATGAATGCCTTCTGATCAATACAAGATATAGAATTTATGCAGGAATAAAAAGAATCCTCTTATTCCTACGACTCAAATATTTATATATGAGCAAATCTGAAGTACTTGCACAAGAAGTGATGATAGTGTGTCACTTTTAAATTACTATATACAATGTCTGAATGAATGACGTGATGAAATTTTCTAGAATTTACTAAACGTCATTCCAACTGAAACTTAATCATATATATAAATAAGCATTTATTTTTATAGCGTCTGCATATAATTGTAATTTACATTCATATAGGCCTTTCAAACCAATTGTGCAAATGCTTTGCGAGTGTTAAATAATAAATGAATGCCTTCTGATCAATACAAGATATAGAATTTATGCAGGAATAAAAAGAATCCTCTTATTCCTACGACTCAAATATTTATATATGAGCAAATCTGAAGTACTTGCACAGAAGGCGTGATGATAGAACGGTCACTTTTAAATTACTATATACAATGTCTGAATGAATGACGCGATGAAATTTTCTAGAATTTACTAAACGTCATTCCAACTGAAACTTAATCATATATATAAATAAGCATTTATTTTTATAGCGTCTGCATATAATTGTAATTTACATTCATATAGGCCTTTCAAACCAATTGTGCAAACGCTTTGCGAGTGTTAAATAATAAATGAATGCCTTCTGATCAATACAAGATATAGAATTTATGCAGGAATAAAAAGAATCCTCTTATTCCTACGACTCAAATATTTATATATGAGCAAATCTGAAGTACTTGCACAGAAGGCGTGATGATAGAACGGTCACTTTTAAATTACTATATACAATGTCTGAATGAATGACGCGATGAAATTTTCTAGAATTTACTAAATGTCATTCCAACTGAAACTTAATCATATATATAAATAAGCATTTATTTTTATAGCGTCTGCATATAATTGTAATTTACATTCATATAGGCCTTTCAAACCAATTGTGCAAACGCTTTGCGAGTGTTAAATAATAAATGAATGCCTTCTGATCAATACAAGATATAGAATTTATGCAGGAATAAAAAGAATCCTCTTATTCCTACGACTCAAATATTTATATATGAGCAAATCTGAAGTACTTGCACAGAAGGCGTGACGATAGAATGGTCACTTTTAAATTACTATATACAATGTCTGAATGAATGACGCGATGAAATTTTCTAGAATTTACTAAACGTCATTCCAACTGAAACTTAATCATATATATAAATAAGCATTTATTTTTATAGCGTCTGCATATAATTGTAATTTACATTCATATCGGCCTTTCAAACCAATTGTGCAAACGCTTTGCGAGTGTTAAATAATAAATGAATGCCTTCTGATCAATACAAGATATAGAATTTATGCAGGAATAAAAAGAATCCTCTTATTCCTACGACTCAAATATTTATATATGAGCAAATCTGAAGTACTTGCACAGAAGGCGTGATGATAGAACGGTCACTTTTAAATTACTATATACAATGTCTGAATGAATGACGCGATGAAATTTTCTAGAATTTACTAAACGTCATTCCAACTGAAACTTAATCATATATATAAATAAGCATTTATTTTTATAGCGTCTGCATATAATTGTAATTTACATTCATATCGGCCTTTCAAACCAATTGTGCAAACGCTTTGCGAGTGTTAAATAATAAATGAATGCCTTCTGATCAATACAAGATATAGAATTTATGCAGGAATAAAAAGAATCCTCTTATTCCTACGACTCAAATATTTATATATGAGCAAATCTGAAGTACTTGCACAGAAGGCGTGACGATAGAACGGTCACTTTTAAATTACTATATACAATGTCTGAATGAATGACGCGATGAAATTTTCTAGAATTTACTAAACGTCATTCCAACTGAAACTTAATCATATATATAAATAAGCATTTATTTTTATAGCGTCTGCATATAATTGTAATTTACATTCATATCGGCCTTTCAAACCAATTGTGCAAATGCTTTGCGAGTGTTAAATAATAAATGAATGCCTTCTGATCAATACAAGATATAGAATTTATGCAGGAATAAAAAGAATCCCTCTTATTCCTACGACTCAAATATTTATATATGAGCAAATCTGAAGTACTTGCACAGAAGGCGTGACGATAGAACGGTCACTTTTAAATTACTATATACAATGTCTGAATGAATGACGCGATGAAATTTTCTAGAATTTACTAAACGTCATTCCAACTGAAACTTAATCATATATATAAATAAGCATTTATTTTTATAGCGTCTGCATATAATTGTAATTTACATTCATATCGGCCTTTCAAACCAATTGTGCAAACGCTTTGCGAGTGTTAAATAATAAATGAATGCCTTCTGATCAATACAAGATATAGAATTTATGCAGGAATAAAAAGAATCCTCTTATTCCTACGACTCAAATATTTATATATGAGCAAATCTGAAGTACTTGCACAGAAGGCGTGACGATAGAACGGTCACTTTTAAATTACTATATACAATGTCTGAATGAATGACGCGATGAAATTTTCTAGAATTTACTAAACGTCATTCCAACTGAAACTTAATCATATATATAAATAAGCATTTATTTTTATAGCGTCTGCATATAATTGTAATTTACATTCATATCGGCCTTTCAAACCAATTGTGCAAACGCTTTGCGAGTGTTAAATAATAAATGAATGCCTTCTGATCAATACAAGATATAGAATTTATGCAGGAATAAAAAGAATCCTCTTATTCCTACGACTCAAATATTTATATATGAGCAAATCTGAAGTACTTGCACAGAAGGCGTGACGATAGAACGGTCACTTTTAAATTACTATATACAATGTCTGAATGAATGACGCGATGAAATTTTCTAGAATTTACTAAACGTCATTCCAACTGAAACTTAATCATATATATAAATAAGCATTTATTTTTATAGCGTCTGCATATAATTGTAATTTACATTCATATCGGCCTTTCAAACCAATTGTGCAAACGCTTTGCGAGTGTTAAATAATAAATGAATGCCTTCTGATCAATACAAGATATAGAATTTATGCAGGAATAAAAAGAATCCTCTTATTCCTACGACTCAAATATTTATATATGAGCAAATCTGAAGTACTTGCACAGAAGGCGTGACGATAGAACGGTCACTTTTAAATTACTATATACAATGTCTGAATGAATGACGCGATGAAATTTTCTAGAATTTACTAAACGTCATTCCAACTGAAACTTAATCATATATATAAATAAGCATTTATTTTTATAGCGTCTGCATATAATTGTAATTTACATTCATATCGGCCTTTCAAACCAATTGTGCAAACGCTTTGCGAGTGTTAAATAATAAATGAATGCCTTCTGATCAATACAAGATATAGAATTTATGCAGGAATAAAAAGAATCCTCTTATTCCTACGACTCAAATATTTATATATGAGCAAATCTGAAGTACTTGCACAGAAGGCGTGACGATAGAACGGTCACTTTTAAATTACTATATACAATGTCTGAATGAATGACGCGATGAAATTTTCTAGAATTTACTAAACGTCATTCCAACTGAAACTTAATCATATATATAAATAAGCATTTATTTTTATAGCGTCTGCATATAATTGTAATTTACATTCATATCGGCCTTTCAAACCAATTGTGCAAACGCTTTGCGAGTGTTAAATAATAAATGAATGCCTTCTGATCAATACAAGATATAGAATTTATGCAGGAATAAAAAGAATCCTCTTATTCCTACGACTCAAATATTTATATATGAGCAAATCTGAAGTACTTGCACAGAAGGCGTGAGATCGGACTTTTAAATTACTATATACAATGTCTGAATGAATGACGCGATGAAATTTTCTAGAATTTACTAAACGTCATTCCAACTGAAACTTAATCATATATATATAAATAAGCATTTATTTTTATAGCGTCTGCATATAATTGTAATTTACATTCATATCGGCCTTTCAAACCAATTGCGCAAATGCTTTGCGAGTGTTAAATAATAAATGAATGCCTTCTGATCAATACAAGATATAGAATTTATGCAGGAATAAAAAGAATCCTCTTATTCCTATGACTCAAATATTTATATATGAGCAAATCTGAAGTACTTGCACAGAAGGTGTGATGATAGAATGGTCACTTTTAAATTACTATATACAATGTCTGAATGAATGATGCGATGAAATTTTCTAGAATTTACTAAACATCATTCCAACTGAAACTTATTCATATATATAAATAAGCATTTATTTTTATAGCGTCTGCATATAATTGTAATTTACATTCATATCGGCCTTTCAAACCAATTGCGCAAACGCTTTGGGAGTGTTAAATAATAAATGAATGCCTTCTGATCAATACAAGATATAGAATTTATGCAGGAATAAAAAGAATCCTCTTATTCCTACGACTCAAATATTTATATATGAGCAAATCTGAAGTACTTGCACAGTCACTTTTAAATTACTATATACAATGTCTGAATGAATGACGCGATGAAATTTTCTAGAATTTACTAAATGTCATTCCAACTGAAACTTAATCATATATATAAATAAGCATTTATTTTTATAGTGTCTGCATATAATTGTAATTTACATTCATATCGGCCTTTCAAACCAATTGCGCAAACGCTTTGCGAGTGTTAAATAATAAATGAATGCCTTCTGATCAATACAAGATATAGAATTTATGCAGGAATAAAAAGAATCCTCTTATTCCTACGACTCAAATATTTATATATGAGCAAATCTGAAGTACTTGCACAGAAGGCGTGATGATAGAACGGTCACTTTTAAATTACTATATACAATGTCTGAATGAATGACGCGATGAAATTTTCTAGAATTTACTAAACGTCATTCCAACTGAAACTTAATCATATATATAAATAAGCATTTATTTTTATAGCGTCTGCATATAATTGTAATTTACATTCATATTGGCCTTTCAAACCAATTGCACAAATGCTTTGGGAGTGTTAAATAATAAATGAATGCCTTCTGATCAATACAAGATATAGAATTTATGCAGGAATAAAAAGAATCCTCTTATTCCTGACTCAAATATTTATATATGAGCAAATCTGAAGTACTTGCACAGTCACTTTTAAATTACTATATACAATGTCTGAATGAATGACGTGATGAAATTTTCTAGAATTTACTAAACGTCATTCCACTGAAACTTAATCTTATATATAAATAAGCATTTATTTTTATAGCGTCTGCATATAATTGTAATTTACATTCATATTGGCCTTTCAAACCAATTGTGCAAATGCTTTGCGAGTGTTAAATAATAAATGAATGCCTTCTGATCAATACAAGATATAGAATTTATGCAGGAATAAAAAGAATTCTCTTATTCCTACGACTCAAATATTTATATATGAGCAAATCTGAAGTACTTGCACAGAAGGCGTGATGATAGAGCGGTCACTTTTAAATTACTATATACAATGTCTGAATGAATGACGCGATGAAATTTTCTAGAATTTACTAAACGTCATTCCAACTGAAACTTAATCATATATATAAATAAGCATTTATTTTTATAGCGTCTGCATATAATTGTAATTTACATTCATATCGGCCTTTCAAACCAATTGCGCAAACGCTTTGCGAGTGTTAAATAATAAATGAATGCCTTCTGATCAATACAAGATATAGAATTTATGCAGGAATAAAAAGAATCCTCTTATTCCTACGACTCAAATATTTATATATGAGCAAATCTGAAGTACTTGCACAGAAGGCGTGACGATAGAATGGTCACTTTTAAATTACTATATACAATGTCTGAATGAATGACACGATGAAATTTTCTAGAATTTACTAAACGTCATTCCAACTGAAACTAAATCATTCATTTATTATTTAACACTCGCAAAGCATTTGTGCAATTGGTTTGAAAGGCTGATATGAATGTAAATTACAATTATATGCAGATGCTATAAAAATAAATGCTTATTTATATATATGATTAAGTTGTAGTTGGAATGACGTTTAGTAAATTCTAGAAAATTTCATCGCGTCATTCATTCAGACATTGTATATAGTAATTTAAAAGTGACCATTCTATCGTCACGTCTTCTGTCCAAGTACTTCAGATTTGCTCATATATAAATATTTGAGTCGTAGGAATAAGAGGATTCTTTTTATTCCTGCATAAATTCTATATCTTGTATTGATCAGAAGGCATTCATTTATTATTTAACACTCGCAAAGCGTTTGCGCAATTGGTTTGAAAGGCTGATATGAATGTAAATAATAAACATATTAAAATAATATAAGTATTATTATAATATATATAAATAAATAATAAAGAAAACTTATTTTCCAGAGTTGAGAATAGATATTTAAGACCATAGTTCATAATCCTAATGAAGATCTTTAATGAAGTATAGTAATCCATTGGTATAATAATCATTTATTTATCCTTAATTGATAAACTGTTAATAAAAACCAATGACTTGATTGATATAATATAAAGTAAATATTCTTCAAATGATGATGTTCTTAATCTCCATTTTTCTATTATCATTAGATGTTCAATTAATATTTCAACATAACATGTAAGTTGGTTTTGAATCATTTACGATACAAAGCTGTTCTATTCAATGCACATTGTAATATTCTTTATATATATAATTATTTTAAATATATATATATATATATATATATATATATTTAAAATAATTATATATATAAAGAATATATATATATATATATATATATATATTTAGAATAACAAAGTTTTATTTCAACATAGTTTCCAAAACTCAAATAAATGTTCTTTTCTTTTTATATTGCTATTTCTTTTAAGATTTAATAAAAAAATTAAATATTTTCCTTATAGATTTTTTAATCCATAGATTATCTTAATTTGGAAAAGTTAATATTTAAATTCCAAATGTTGAACAGTAATATTGATAAAAGAAAAAGTTATTTAAAGAGAAATGATTTTCTTTTTCTTCTCTTTAGAAAAAAGAGAACAAATAAATCTCCTCGTGTTTTGTTACAAGTTCATGCTTAATTCAAATATTAATTGTTCAACAGACATTAAGATTTAATAATAAAATATATAAAATTAATTTTTTTTTAACTTCAAATCTGGCATTTTACTCAAAAGCTTGACATTAATGTATGTATTGTTTAAAGTTCATATATATATATATATATATATATATATACATATTAAAATATTAAAATAGATTTTATATTTATAAATTATTTCATTAGAGATATAAGTATATTTGGTTAATAATAATAACTGGAAGAAGTTACTATTATATTTCCCCTTCCCTTAGGAAATTAAAATTTTAATTTAAGTTAAAATTTTAAACACTTACAAATATTTTAATATGTTTTTATTATTTAATTACATTTATACTTGGATTTTATGAAGTGTTGAATAATTTTTTTAACTGTTTTATTTTCCTTATACTTGGGCTATATTATTTTTTTGATAATGATCAAAAAAAATTAAGGACTTTGATGGTTAAAATTTAAAAAAAATAAAAAAAAAATAAATAAATAAAATAATGTGTTTTCTTCTTGGACAACACAAATATATTTACTAGCCTTATTCCTGCTTCTTTAAGACTTATGGATTTGAAAAGGACTAAATAAATACTAGAGTATCCATTTATTAATATGAATTGACTTTATTGTTTTTACTTATTTCAAGGCATTAAAAATACCCTCATCAAAGCTAATGTTTTTAACTATTTTTTTTTACCTTGATCACTATTATTTTTTTTATACAACTGTATGGTTTACACTATCCAATACTTATATTGATATTCACCTTATTTCTTTATATAACATTATAAACAGCCAAAATAAGGTTTTAAAATTTGTGAATTATACATACCACAAATTTCTCTTTCTTGGTTAATCCAAAATGCATTTCAACCTGCCTTTTTAATGATAGTATAAGGGTCCATTGTATGTATTGTAGAATTTGTGATATTTATTCTCTAATGGTTTACTATAATGGAAAGTCTTTATCAGTACTCTATCTCCAACTTTAAATTCATAAATACATTTTTTTTATTCTGATTTCTATTATTTGCCATTTTAACAAGTTGTTTATGAGCTTGTAAAACATCATTTTCTCCATTTATTTTGGGTTCATTAATAATACGTTTATATTTTTTAAATAATATAGGTATAATTTGATGAAAGTGTAGTTGGATGGGTGAGAATCCAGTAGATTCATTTAAACTCCAATCGATATAGCCTACTACATGTTTTGTCTGCTTTACCCAACCCTTGTGTTCTTCTTCCAAATTGGTTTTAAACAAACATCCAAGCTCCTGTATAATACGTTCACATGGGTTTGATTGTGGATTCCTAATAGAGATTAACATGTGTTTTATTTTTGATATATCTACCCATTTCTTCCATTCCTTAGATAGAAAAGGTGTACCATAATCAGTTAGTATGGTTTTCAGCTTTCCTATCATTGGAAATTGGAGAGTACTCAATACTTTGATTGTATGTTTAGTATTGGCTTGGGGTATTGGGTAAGCAGCAACATATTTGGAAGAGATCATAAGTGATTTATAAATATTTTTGTTTGTTAAATGGGGGCAAAGGCCCATAATAGTCAATTGCTAAGATCTCTTTTGGTCTTTCTGGAATGATAGAATTAATTGAATTAATATAATTTTGGTTTACTGACTTAGCTTTTAAGCAAATTAGACAATCTTGGAGTGATTTTAAGATGTCTTTATACATTTTTGGCCAGTAAAACCAATTCTTAAGGGTATGTTCTGTCTTGTGAGCACCATAATGCCCATATAGACAGTGTATGTATTTTATGAGTGGGTCATGTAAAGACTTTGGTATTATTGTCCTCCACTCATCAATGTTATCATTGATTTTATATAGTAAGTCCTGTTGTTCTAATTTAAAACAGCTAAGATCTTTAGGTGCATTCAAAACTTCCTCCCCTAATAAAACTTTTATAATTGGGCTTAATTCTGGGTCATTAAATTGTATCTCAAATAAGTTTTCCAACTCGTTCTCTACATTACTATCAGCCATCACATTGACATTTGTAATGTAGGCATTGTCACCATTAAATGATTTTGTTCTGACCTACATGGATTTTGACTAAGCATGTCAGCCACAACATTCTCTGATCCTTTGCAATAATGCACAGTGTAATTAAATTTTTGTAACAGTAAACTCCATCTAACTAGATGACTATTAGTCAGATAACTGTGATTCAGGAATTCAAGATTTTGTGATCAGTGATCACTATCACCTCTGATCCAAGTAGCATTTGTCAAAATTTTTGAAAAGCCCAGACTATTGCTAGTGCTTCCTTCTCTGTAACCATGTAATTCATTTCTGGACCTTTCAAAAAGCCAGCTAATAAAGTAGAGGACACCTGGTTGGTCATCCTCTTGGATTTGGGACAATGTTACCCCTAATCCAAATCCACTACTATATATTTGAACAATGAATGGTTTATTCAAATCGGGGAAGGCTAACATGATTAACTCTAAAAATCCTTTTTTAATATTCTCAAATGGATGGTCTTGTTCTTCAGTTCATTTTCAACATTCATCTTTTCTAATTAATTTTAGCAATGGTTTCATGTGATCTGAGAACTTCTGGTAGAAATGGTTGTAAAAATTACATAGGCCTAAAATGATCTAATTTGTTTTCGATTAGATGGTTTATGAAAGTTTTGAATGGCAGAGATATGTTCTGGATGAGGTCTTAACCCATTGCAACCAACAATATGACCTAAGAAGATTACTTGGTTAGAAACTACAGTACTCTTCTTGAAGTTAATTTTTATACCTTTCAGAAAACACTCTTTAAAAAATATAGATAAATGTTGAAGGTGTTCTTCAATTGTGGTAGATGCAATAATTACATCATCCACATAAATAATTACGATTTGTTTTACCTCAGGAGACAAAGTCTTATCCAAACAACTAATTAGATCTGCACCACTATTTATCAATCCAAATGGCATCCTATTAAATTGGTATGTAAAATCTTCATAACGGAATGCAGTATATTGGCGATCTTCTGGATGAAGTTCAATCTGTCAATAGCTAGAGGTTAAATTGAAAGTAAAAAATACCTTCTTATTTCCAAATTTCACGAATAATTCATGTATAGGTGGTGGTATATTTCTGGTTGGAACAGTAATTTTGTTTAGTTGTCTAGCATCTAAACAAAATCTCATCGACTCATCTTTCTTCTTCACAGTTACTACTGGATACAGTAAGGTGAAGAGCATTTGGAAATGATTTCCCAATCCAGCATTTTATTAATTTGCTTAGATATATCTTCCCGATATTGGTATGGAATAGGATACAATTTGGATTGAAATGGTTAATCATCAATTAATCTAATTCTCTGTTGGAATCCTTTTATCACTCCTGGTATGTCTGAAAAAATAGAATTAAATTCTTCTATAATATATCGTAATTTTAATATATCATCACTTCCAAGCAAGTTGGATTCTGCAAGTTTACTTTCTAAGAGTGCTTCTGTAATGCTAGATATTATACAGTCAACTTCAATTAGATCATATCTCGAAAGCAATGTCATCTCCAAGACTTCATCATTTATTTTAACTGTCTTATTACAGAAATCAATTACACATGTGTTCAAATGTAGGAAGTCTGCCCCTAAAATAACATTATGAATTAAACCATTCAAAATTAAAAATACATGATAGTTGTTTGGCCAATTTTAATTTCACACCAAATTTGTTTTTGGATTAATTTAGCTTTTCTGCTGATAGACATAGTAACATGCATAGATTTCAGTGGTAATATTTTGATGTTAGGATTTATTGCTAAAATCTCTTGATAAAATTTCTCTGATATCACTGAAATTTGGCTACCAGAATCTAATAATGCGTTAACCAGCAAGCTCTCAAACAAAACTTCTATCATAGGGCAACTTTGTAAAACAAAATTTGGTGTTTTATCTTCCCATGAACACATCATGTTAGTGATTTCTCGTGTAAAAGATTGATTCAAGTTCCTCATTGGGTATTTGGTTTCTTGAGGTGAGGAACATTTCCTCAAGTACCCTTTTAGTTTGTTTTATGTGAAACTGTAGATATATCTTTACTACATCCTGGTTTTGGGGAATTTCTTGGATTATTAGAAGAAGTTATTTTTATTTTATTTAAATTATCATAATTTATTTTGGGAAAACGGTCATAAAGTATATTCCTTTGAGATGTTTTTCTCTTCCAATGATTGATATCTTTTTTATTTTTCCTTCTATTATAAAATATTGTATTGATTGAAGCTTCCTCTTTTTTTATCAGGTAATCTAATTGATAAATTAGTTTGATTCATGTCAATACTATTTAAAAGTTCTATTATTTGTTCTATTTTTGTTATATTGATATACAATAATGATTGTTCTATTTTAAGTGGTAAATTTCTTTTTATTATTCTAATCATTTTGCCTTCACTTAAATGATAGGTATTAAGTGTTCTTAACTTTGTTATTTGACGGCAAAAGAATTTGGTCAAGGTTTCTCCAGGTGTCTGCTTATACTTATCTTGGAATATTTGGTACAATAAAGCCTTTTGTCTATCTCTATTTCAAAATTTTTTTAATTAATAATTCCATATAAGTAGATGTAGTTTGTGATAAAGACTCCCACCACATTAATGCATCTCCTTGTAAGTGACTATATGCAATGACCACTTTTTCTCCTTCTGATAAATTACAGTTAACAGAAAAATAAAGATTAAGGCTTCTAATATTTCTATAAGAGATTCATTATGAGATCCCTTGAATATTTTTAACCTAAGAAATTGGTTAACTGTACTACTTGGTACTGAATGATTATATACCTTTTGCTTTTCTAAAACATTCAACTGAGAAGTTGATGTTTGATTTTCATGATTAATCCTACAATTATTTAAGTTTAACCCTTCTAATTCAAAATTACTAGGATAATTTTCAACTTCAGGCATTATATGATGCTGTAAATTTAATCTATCATAAGAATCAATTACTTGTTGTGGATCTTTTTGAATAACCTCCAAATGATTTTCACCAAGATTTTGTTCTTGATTACTACTACAAGTATTTACATTATTTTCAACCTGATGCATTTCTATAGTTGGTGTTTTTTTACATATTTGTGTTTCAATAATTAAAAATCTACTAGCAGTTGATTCTTTTATTTTATTAACTCTATTCCAAGTTTCAGTAGTATCTTCCCTTAATTTTTCCAATAAATTTTTATCTTTATTTGTATTAACTTCTATTGAATTCATTTTATTCTCCAAAGTTTTAAGTTGATAATCAATAGTCTCTAGTACATTATTTTGTGGCTCTATCTCATTATTTTGTTAGCAGAGAGTTGATCTATCCTTGTATGTATCCTTTGTCCATCTTCTTGAATTTCATTCCAAATTTTATTTTGTTCTTCCTTTTCTTCATCTCTAAAAATTCCTTGATTTTTATACATTTCATCACATTTAACATTTAATCTATCTATGATGTCATTTTGGAACTCACTAAACCATTGTTGACATTTTGAATTATTTTCATCAATTTCATTCTTTAGATCATTTAATAGTTGTTTAATTTCTATGTTATCTCTTTGAACATTATCTACATTCAAATTTAATTGTTCTATTTTAGTAGATAATTTATTTTCAATTCCTGTTATTTCATCCTTCAAATCGTCTTTTAAACTATCTATTTTTTTTTATTATTTTCTTCCAATTTTTGATTCAAATCATTTTTTAAGTTACACATGTCACTTCTAAAACTAGTACTATTATCATCCAATTTTTGACTTAAACTATCAATATTATCATCTAATTTTGTATTATTATCACTTAATTTTTGATTTAATCTATTATTATTATCATCTATTTTTTTACTTAAACTACTAATGTTACTATTTATATTATTCATAAATATTTGTAACATTTCCATCACAGTTGTATTATTATAGAAATAAAACAAACTAACTCCTTCTTTTTAAATTATTTGTATTATTATCTATAACCTTTGTCGTATCAACATTAAGTGATTGGTTAATCTCAATTATAGATGATTGATTTAAATCTTCATCAACTATATTTTGTGTTTGAGATAACACTTGATCTAAACACTGTGCTTGTTGAGGGTATTTAACTATGGTTGTAGAACCTCCAGGTACAAGTACCAATGATGATTGTTCTATATCATTATTATCATCACGTATTTCACTTTGCAAATCATCTTGCATTTGACTAGAACATTCAACACCTTTATTTGAAAACATTTTTCCATTTCGAAGCATAATAAATTTTAACTTAATTTAAATATCACTCAACTTTATATATTTTTATAGCCAAAATAATATATCATAAAGTTCTTTACCACTTCATGCTATTTATATATACTTATGATGTTCTAATGATATATGTGTATACTTTTAAATGTCTATGTCTATATCTATATAAAAACTTTATCCCACTTAACTCTTGTTTAAAACATAATTTAATAATTAGTTATTTAAATATAGATCTTTCTAAATCATATTATATATATTATCATTTTTATTTATATTAATCTTGTAATTATAAACACCATATGAATTTTCATAAAAACATACTTGTTACTAAGAATAATCAATTAATCTATCCATGACTTTTTCACTATGAGTAATAATATAGAATCGTTGATTCAAAGCCCCAGTTAATATGCTAAATATGTAATAGTATATAATTTATACCTGTGATGAACTTAAATGTTCAATGCCTAAAACGTTTTGTGCCAAATATAATGGAATGGCATATTTGATAGCCCTAGTTGAGGCACCAAATATAACGGAACAGCATTTAATCATCCCAGTTGAAGCGTCAAATATAACAGAATCGATTATATTTAATGGTTGGAAATCATTAACTTAATGCTTCATAGTTAGGTTCGCCATATATAACAGAATGGATTATATTTAAAGTCTAATTGGTATTATTAAATATAATGGGATGATTAAATTTCCTAGAAAGAGGATATGCATTTTACTACAATCGGACTTTTGGGTCTTCAGGTAGAATGCTAGAAGTGAATCAATGAAATACTAAGTCCACGATTATATCTATCTTTATTATGCTAGCTCAATAATTTTAAATAAATTTTGATATAATTTAAACTAGTTCATCCATCTCTCATCCCTCTTTCAATGACCATTATGCCATGATATTCAAACTCATGGAGAATTTGCAATTAGCTCTTTTCAGGGATAATTTCAAAACAAGTTATTATTTAATATGCCTTTATATAAGCATTAATTATAATTGATATTCATATGATATTTATAATACTAGCATATTAAAATATAATTCAATAATGATTAAACAAAGAGATCCAGTTAATAACTCAATATTTAATAAACAATAAAAAAATATAATGTAAAAGATAAATAAAATATTAATAAATAAATAAGAATGAATTCTACCATAATAAAATATTAATAAATAATATTCCTATTTAATACGCTATGATAAAATTCTGTGTTATGATAAACTATAATTAAAGAATATAATTTAAATTAACAGATATATAAAACAAAATCTAGATTCAAAAATTAATAACTTATATAACTTATCAACCTATTTACAGTTATTATATACGTTTCTCAATTATTAATATATAAGTACTATTTACAATTGTATAACTTATATATATATATATTAAATGTTTATTATATTATATAAATAAATATAATAAATTTATTTAAATATCTGTTAAATTATTACCATTTTAATACTCCCATTTAATACGCCATGATATTCGTATTGAAATATAATGATGCCAAATTTGAAATAAAAATAATAATAATAATAAACATATTAAAATAATATAAGTATTATTATAATATATATAAATAAATAATAAAGAAAACTTATTGTCCAGAGTTGAGAATAGATATTTAAGTCCATAGTTCATAATCCTAATGAAGATCTTTTATGAAGTATATTAATCCATTGGTATAATGATGAATTATTTATCCTTAATTGAGAAACTGTTAATAATATCCAATGACTTGATTGATATAATATAAAGTAAATATTCTTCGAATGATGATGTTCTTAATCTCCATTTTTCTATTATCATTAGACGTTCTTTTCAATTAATATTTCAACATAGCATGTAAGTTGGTTTCGAATCCTTTATGATACAAAGCTGTTCTACTCAAAGCACATTGTAATATTCTTTATATATATATATAATTTTAGAATAACAAAGTTTTAATACAACGTAGTTTCCAAAAGTCAAATAAATGTGCTTTTCTTTTTATATTGCTATTCCTTTTAAGATTTAATAGAAAATTTAAATATTTTCCTTATAGATTTTTTAATCCATAGATTATCTTAATTTGGAAAAGTTAATATTTAAATTCCAAACATTGAACAGTAATATTGATAAAAAAAAAAGTTATTTAAAAAGAAATTATTTTCTTTCTCTTCTCTTTAGAAAAAAGAACGAATATATCTCCTCATGTTTTATTACAAGTTCATGCTTAATTCAAATATTAATTGTTCAACAGACATTAAGATTTAATAATAAAATATATAAAATTAATTATTTTTCAACTTCAAATCTGGCATTTTACTCAAAAGCTTGACATTAACGTATGTATTGTTTAAAGTTCATATATATATAGTATATATTTATATACATATTAAAATATTCAAATAGATTTTATATTTATAAATTATTTCATTAGAGATATAAGTATATTTGGTTAATAATAATAACTGGAAGAAGTTACTATTATATATATATATATATATATATATATATATATATATATATATATATATATATATATATAATATAAAAAAAAAAAATATATATATAAAAATCAAAACTACCCCAAATCCAAAATTAAAACAGACCAGAATAAAAATAATATAAAAACACAACCTAAGGTTTCACTGCTACAAGCAGACTTTTCAATTGTAAAGAACTACAAAAACTACACAATATATATAATATTAAAAACTACCCACAAATCCATTCACTTCCCATCCACCCTTAATATTAAAAGAACTCTTAAATAAGTTAATTGCTTCAGAATAATAAATTTTCAATAATAAAGACTCTTTAATTCTTCTTTTGATTTCATTTCTCTCAAAAAAGACAACCTTAGCTTCATCAAAATCAATAGTGAAACAGTAAGATTCGTATTTGAATCTTAAGTTTCACCTTTTTCTGTTGTCTCTCACTGACCAGTCTATTCCGCCCAAATTTAAACTTTTTGGTATCGAATTGTGTGTGTAGCAATATTAAAAATGTATAAATATATGTAGAATTCAGCATAAACACGCACACATTTCGATCTCAAATTAAACGCAATAAATAGGGATAAAATAATATAATTTAGATTTCTTTTAGCTATATAATTTTGTATAATTTTAATCATTTATTTTGGATTATAAAGTTCGTATTTATTGCTTTGTTTAAATTTCGTTTAACAATAATTCTAAAAAAATCTGATGTAATATTTAATTAAAAGTTAAAATAATCTTATGTTCCCTTTTTGTCTTTGAAATTTAAAAGCATTGGTCAGTGATAGATAATAGATTAATTAAAGAAAAATTCCCCAAAATGTAATTAGTAAATGTAAATGTAAACAATAGAACGGCAGCTTTCTTTAATTAAAAACCAACAAAATGCATTGATTATCCTCAGGGCAGATTAAGTAGAACCTAAAAATACCTTAACAAAAATGTGAAAGATCAAGATAAAAAAAGAGGCCATATTAGACTTGCTGGAGACATTCACTTAAACTTTAGCTTTGCTCTCGAGCACTGAGAGTCTCCAAAATATAAAATAATTTGTTCCTGCCAAGATATGACTGAGTAAAACACCTAGATTATTCTCCATCGGGAGATGGCCTATCAGATGCTGAACTTTCCATTGCCCGTCATAAATTCATCATGAAGATCTGCTGCCTGAAATAAATAAAAAAGCTGCTGCTGCTGTGAAATTAAATGAAATATCTAAATACAAGAAAGACTTGCCACTCATGAACTTTTTGCTGCTAAACTAATGGAATTAGTAAACTTCTTATAAAACAGGTACCTGTCTGTGTTCAAACTCTAGAGTACTCTAATAATATGCTATAGCTCTTCTTCATACTACTTATCTAAATTATAAAATATAAAAACTACCATATGTATAACTAAAACTGAATAATTAACTTAATGTGTAAATTTCTCTACTAATCTAGCTTACCTAATTCGATCTTGGGTGCATATTTTTAAAATCTACATTTTATCTATATTTATTATTTAATTATTGCATGCTCACAATTGTCTCTATTTTCAAAGTTTAAATCTATGATCGTTTGAAACAGTGAATGCGTGTCACATTTTCATTAATATGTACTTCGTTGGGCCGAGGCAGAAACCAGCCCGATATTCTTATAAACCATAACTAACTTAACTTTCATATAAATCGACACGCATTCAATGCATCACTTATTGTAATGCAGGGTCTACTACTTCGCAAATGGCTGACGTATTAGTTATAATAATTCCCGATTTATATAAGTTTTGTATTTGTTAAATCATCATGAATAATTCAAGAAAATTACATTTCTTTGAGAGTCGCCAATGTTCTTTAGTAAATCTTGATAATGTAGGGCCGAGTCAGAAATCTACTTAAATATCATCATAATCGTTTATACAGTATACATGTGTTACGTTTTAGAGACGCGATGACCCATTCTGCCATAAAATTTCCAGATTCTTCAGGGTTGAAATTAAACCCAGTCGTCCTACACAAGCGGGCATAATGGGTGCTCCCGTAGGATTTGACAATGTCATGCAGCCAGCCAGAAAACTGTGACACGTACCGCTTGTCCCTGGTTATGCGTATGTGACACCTTACTTTGTCGGGCCAAGGCAGAGACCAGCCCGACATTCTTATAAACTCATTCACGAAATTGCAGTTTCGATTTACTGCCACTCCATATCGCCTTTCTAAAGCGTACCACGTGTTTCTTTACTCAATTCTATTATTCTATCTATCACTCCGCCTCTGCATTATCTTCATAATTTACTCTCAAATAAATGTTTTTCCTTAGTATAAATAAATATTTTAATTAAATAAATATATGTCTGCCATTACTCTTATAACCCATACTTTAGACTCTTGCATTGCAAAGGCATAAATCCCTCCAGGCATGCATTAGAAATACTTACCCGAGAATTTTATGTAGCTAGATTACGCCCTCAAATAAATGAATTCCTTTTGTAAACAAATAAATGATGTATTCTTTAAAATATAATCATGTTGCAAATCCCTCTACTGAAGCTGTTAGTCCATAAAATATTATTAGTAAATGATCTTCTTAAAATGTGTTAATAAATAATTTTAAACTATATGTCTGCATTTACGTTTCATTTATTTGATACCCATTCTATATAATATTTCCTCGATTATGTAAATATGAATGTTTAATTAATATTAGTTTGATTATTGGCTAACTCGAGAATAAAATCATGAGTCTTTTGCATATCTCTGACCACCATGCCTAAGGAAATATTTACTAATGTCGCATCAGATGCGCTGTTTCATGGATTGCATTGTGGAACCGATAAACTATGTTCGAACTCAGTACCACGGGTGGCTTCGCTACTCGATGGTGCTGCTGTTCTGTATGGTGGTCGAATTCTGCACTATGTTTACAAGTCACACGTTTTCTGACTGTTACATAGTTAAATTTTTTTTTTAGCATTTGACGCTTTCCGACATGGAGCTTCGATACAAAAAACCCATATATATCCTGAGCAAAATATAACGCATATAAATTTCTTTTACCATTTGTTATTCGAGTTAGCTAATTATTCTATACATATACGATTTTGTTTTGATAAAAATAATGAAAAAAAAGTAAATCGAGTAAAATAATGGGGGTCGAGTGAATGAAAGGACAGCAGGCGTAATAACAAATTTAAGAAAAGCAGGGATGTGTGTGTAATTTAAGAACGAATGAAAATACTTGGATCTAATGAAATATTTTGCTTTATATATATATCAAGAAAAAAAAAGTAATCAATCGTTAAATGAGAAAGCAAGTAGCATTGATTTTTTTTATTAAAACACCGTTATATATATAGCATAGACAACAGAAGCTTGTTATATAGGTTAATAGTAAATATTTTGTTAAAGTACAAATATATATATATATCATAGACAGCAGTAGCTTATTATATGCGTTACCAGTAGTTAGCTATAATATATATGTTAAATATGTTAAATGCAGCAATATAGAGATAGGGCAATGTAGAGTAGGTGAGGGCAGTGAAAGAGTGTTAAAGTGCCAATATACTAGTGGGGAGTAGTCAAATGCTAATAGTATAAAATAAATAATATTAAGAAAAATGGAAACAGAAAATGACAGAATAGCATCAATGAACTTCAGTCTAAAGTTACTTGAAATATTTAGACAGAGTAAAGAATGGAGGAAAATACATGAGGAAGCGAGAAGAAGATATGAAGAACCAAATACGAGTCAGGAAGAGGAGGAGATACAAGTTAGGGAGTGTCAGAAAATTGATAGGGATATGTTGTATAATGATCGAAATGAAAGTGAAAATCGAATCTAACCGCAAAAACAATATCTGCAACTACCAGGGCGCCATCTAGGCATTTAAACCTAGAAAAATTTATAGAGTAGGCAGATACGCGCTGTTAAGATTCCACTTTATTTAAATATTCCTATCGTTAGCCCAAGTCACTAGCTCAGCGGAGATGCAGAGATAAAAATCTATCTTAATTTATATCTTAAATATCAAGCAAATAAAAGCCACTGCCAGAAATTAACACATAAAAATATTTATTTATGCACATATAAAATAACATTTAAATTTTGAGGAATAAGTTTAACATTTTAGATTTTTATATTAACATTTAATTTTACATTTAACTAAGTTTCAATGAGTTTAATATTTTATTTAGATAGTCAAGTATGAATAGACTACATAGATCTGCATTTGAAAAGAAAATATTCTTCCCTGATTTAACCTTAGGCAACGAATTTCGCAATCAACTGGTGCCAATCCATCTGATACATTCATGTATTCAATGTAGCATGATACAACAACACAAAATACTATACTGTCAGGAAAGTACATCTGAACAGTAAGTAGAATTAGAGAAGACATTGACTCTCCACCAACAGGAATGTGACATCTGTTGGCAAGTAGAACAATAAACAAAAAACTCCATAGGAATGAACTGTGGTCTTCTTCCCAATTACAAACCCATCCATAGGCAAACAGAAGGTGTGTGGCATATATATGCAATCCTGCCCGAAGTGGATCTCATACTACATCTACTAATTACACAAATATATCCAATCCATTGAGCCAATTCAACTACGAAACGAATAACCTAAGATTACCCTCCCTTAATATAACTTTACAAAACTATATAGCCATTCATGCCCGACTTAAATTTAACATGTAGATACATTCGCACAAATGAATTTTATAAAATTTGTTTTAAAATGTTGAGTATAGATCAGCTGCACAGATTCCATGGTCAAAAACATCCCAAATTAAACACAACCGATCAAAATACAAAGTCATCGATAAGCGTCACTTGCATAGGGAATATACAAATCCCATTAGCATTCATCGTAAGATGCTTGCAGTGATATCATTGACATATATTCTAATCAAATGTGAAAACCACAACATTATCAACCGCTAACGAATCTATGCAACGTCTATACCCAACTTAAATGTAATTCATTTAATAATTTCTACAATAAATATTACTACAAATAAAAATAATAAAATGGAAATGATTTTAGCAAAACTTAACTATATAAATTTAAACAATCAATTATTAATTTGAAAATCAAATAAGAGTTTATTTTAAAATTTAAATTAGCTGAATCTTTAAAAAAAAATCCATGACTAAAGTTCTTAATTACTTTTTTTTGGTTGTTGTTAATTTGTAAAGTTCATAGCTCCCGGTAGAAGAGTCCAGGTTTCTGCTTTTAATTGCCACAATGCCTCCATTGGAAGATAATGTTCTGGAGATGGCAATTGCTGGTTCAAGGTATCACAGTCTTTTCATTTTTCTTTTTAAATAGAGAGTGTGGTATCTCTCAAACACACAAAGCTGGAACTCAATATTTCTCTTTTTATAGTCTATCTCCAGATTGAATGAACAAAGATGTCACTAATCCAAATTTTCGTTCGGGTCCAGGCTGAGGCTTGGTGCTTCCATTGGTCAAGCTAATTTCTTTTTATTTTCTTATCTATCTTTCATCAGATCATTTTAATTATACAAGAGCCCAAAGCTAGCTTGCTTTTCAAACAATTTATAAACAATCATTTCCATTTACAGATTACAAGAATTAATTAATACTTGTTTTTATTTTTAAATCTTATACTTTTTTTTTTATAAAAAAGTAAGTTCAAATATTTATTTATTTGTTTTTTTAAAAAAAAATATTTTTAAAATTTGGCATCTGTGTGAATGTATATACGTTTAACAAACATTTTAATTTTAGCGTTTAGTTTTTTACTTTTATTTGCGAACTTTTAAGTTTTTATTTTAAATTAATGTAACAACATATTTATATATAATTACAGTTGAGATATCTTGAAATGACAAAGAACATTATGGAATATCCCCAGTTAGTAAAAAGGACAAAGAAATTAAAGATATAGAAAAGGAAAGGGAATTAGAAATACTTGACAAACAGATGATAGTAGAAGGGCAAGCTGGTAGTGTAGTAAATATGAAAAAGTGTGATGAGCAAAGAAACCTCATTCCAGCCGATGAAGGCCCACAAGAACCATTGAGTGAAAGCAGAAAAAAAGATGAAGATGGACACTGGCATAACCCCAACACGTTTGCATTTTGGTAAAGCAGACTCATTACTGATCAAGACGCCATTACCCATGGATGAATGTGAAATCAATATTGAAACTGACAGACGCAAAACACACTGCCACCTTACAGAAAGGGCAGAATGGAAATTATGAGCAGATCGGAGAAGCCAACATTTCCAGGTCAAGAACTATGTTTGGGTATGGAACTCTCAACAAAGTAACCGAGATAAAAGAATATATAAAAAGTTCTTTCCTTTGTACCGGAGACCCTTTATAATTGATCGCACATGTGGCCCAAATGCATATTTATTAAAAGATGGAGATACCCTAAAAGGGACATATAATGCCCGTAATTTCTAACCATGAAGGTATTATCCGCCTGACCCGGGGTTGTAAACATATTAGATTATTAGGACGGTTATTAAACGTATATGAAAATAATAAAATGAACTTGATATAATAAACTTGGTTGAATGGATTGTACTTTAGTCAAATAGGGTTTTAGATAGAAATTTTATTATATATATATATATATATATTATTGTTTTAATTACAATTACTCTTAAAAATTTTTTTTATATTATACTAACTAATCCTATTCTAACAATTTTATATATATATACATTCAGTTTAACTAATTATTACTATGATTTTAACCAGACACGGACAAATTAGGCCATTTTAATTAAACTATAAATTCTAGATCCGGGTATATTAATTGTTTGTTGCTTCATGTAATATCTGCTTTCTATATTTCAATACATCTGTAAAAACAATAATAATGTTTTCATCTTTAAATTATGTAATGTAAAATTTTTTTTTCTTTCTTGCCTCCTTTGTTTTCCCTTAATTGTTCACGGGAAGTCCGGGAAATGAAACAGTAAGATTCGTATTCGAATCTTAAGTTTCACCTTTTTCTGTCGTCTCTCACTGACCGGTCTATCCCGCCCAAATTTAAACTTTTTGGTATCGAATTGTGTGTGTAGCAATATTAAAAATGTATAAATATATGTAGAATTCAGCATAAACATGCACACATTTCGATCTCAAATTAAAGGCAATAAATAGGGATAAAATAATATAATTTAGATTTCTTTTAGCTATATAATTTTGTATAATTTTAATCATTTATTTTGGATTATAAAGTTCACATTTATTGCTTTGTTTAAATTTCGTTTAATAATAATTCTAAAAAAATCTGATGTAATATTTAATTAAAAGTTAAAATAATCTTATGTTCCCTTTTTGTCTTTGAAATTTAAAAGCATTGGTCAGTGATAGATAATAGATTAAATAAAGAAAAATTTCCCAAAATGTAATTGGTAAATGTAAAATGTAAACAATAGAATGGCAGCTTTCTTTAATTAAAAACCAACAAAATGCATTGATTATCCTCAGGGCAGATTAAGTAGAACCTAAAAATACCTTAACAAAAATGTGAAAGATCAAGATAGAAAAAGAGGCCATCTTAGACTTGCTGGAGGCATTCACTTGAACTTTAGCTTTGCTCTTGAGCACTGAGTCTCCAAAATATAAAATAATTTGTTCCTGCCAAGGTATGACCGAGTAAAGCACCTAGATTATTCTTCATCGGGAGATGGCTTATCGGATGCTGAACTTTCCATTGCCCATCATAAATTCACCATGAACATCTGCTGCCTGAAATAAATGAAAAAGCTGCTGCTGCTGTGAAATTAATGAAATATCTAAATACAAGAAAGACTTGCCTCTCGTGAACTTTTTGCTGCTAAACTAATGGAATCAGAAAACTTCTTATAAAACAGGTACCTTCTGTGTTCAAACTCTAGAGTACTCTAATAATTAGCTATAGCTCTTCTTCATACTACTTATCTAAATTATAAAATGTAAAAACTACCATATGTATAACTAAAACTGAATAATTAACTTAATGTGTAAATTTCTCTACTAATTTAGCTTACCTCATTCTATCTTGGGTGCATATTTTTAAAATCTACATTTTATCTATATTTATTATTTAATTATTGCATGCTCACAATTGTCTCTATTTTCAAAGTTTAAATCTAGGATCCTTTGAAACAGTGAATGCGTGTCACATTTTCATTAATATGTACTTCGTCGGACCGAGGCAGAGACCAGTCCGATATTCTTATAAACCATAACTAACTTAACTTTCATATAAATCGAAACGCATTCAGTGCATCACTTATTGTAATGCAGGGTCTACTACTTCACAAATGGCTGACGTATTAGTTATAATAATTCCCAATTTATATAGGTTTTGTATTTATTAAATCATCATGAATAATTCCAGAAAATTACATTTCTTTGAGAGTCGCCATTGTTCTTTAGTAAATCTTGATAATGTAGGGCCGAGTCAGAAATCTACTTAAATATCATCATAATCGTTTATACAGTATACATGTGTTACATTTTAGAGACGCGATGACCCATTCTGCCATGAAATTTCCAGATTCTTCAGGGTTGAAATTAAACCCAGTCATCCTACAGAAGCAGGCATAATGGGTGCTCCCGTAGGATTTGATAATGTCATGCAGCCAGCCAGCAAACTGTGACATGTACGGCTTGTCCCTGGTTATGCGTATGTGACACCTTACTTCGTCGGTCCAAGGCAGAGACCAGCCCGACATTCTTATAAACTCATTCGCGGCATTGCAGTTTCGATATACTGCCACTCCATATCGCCTTTCTAAAGCGTACCACGTGTTCCTTTACTCAATTCTATTATTCTATCTATCACTCCGCCTCTGCATTATCTTCATAATTTACTCTCAAATAAATGTTTGCCCTTAGTATAAATAAATATTTTAATTAAATAAATATATGTCTGCCATTACTCTTATAACCCATACTTTAGACTTTTGTATTGCAAAGGTATAAATCCCTCCAGGCATGCATTAGAAATACTTACCTGAGAATTTTAGGTAGCTAGATTATGCCCTCAAATAAATGAATTCCTTTTATAAACAAATAAATCATGTATTCTTTAAAATATAATAATGTTGCAAATCCCTCTACTGAAGCTGTTAGTCCATAAAATATTATTAGTAAATGATCTTCTTAAAATGTGTTAATAAATAATTTTAAACTATACGTCTGCATTTACGTTTCATTTATTCAATACCCATTCTATATAATATTTCCTCGATTATGTAAATATGAATGTTTAATTAATATTTGTTTGATTATTGGCTAACTCGAGAATAAAATCATGAGTCTCTTGCATATCCCTGACCACCGTGCCTAAGGAAGTATCTACTAATGTTGCATCAGATGTGCTGTTTCGTGGATTGAATTGTGGAACCGATAAACTATGTTCGAACTCAGTACCACGGGTGGCTTCGCTACTCGATGGTGCTGCTGTTCTGTATGGTGGTCGAATTCTGTACTATGTTTACAACTTATTTTTTAGAGTTGAGAATAGATATTTAAGTCCATAGTTCATAATCCTAATGAAGATCTTTTATGAAGTATATTATTCCATTGGTATAATGATGAATTATTTATCCTTAATTGATAAACTGTTAATAATATCCAATGACTTGATTGATATAATATAAAGTAAATATTCTTCGATTGATGATGTTCTTAATCTCCATTTTTCTATTATCATTAGACGTTCTTTTCAATTAATATTTCAACATAGCATATAAGTTGGTTTCGAATCCTTTATGATACAAAGCTGTTCTACTCAAAGCACATTGTAATATTCTTTATATATATATATAATTATTTTAAATATATATATAATTTTAGAATAACAAAGTTTTAATACAACGTAGTTTCCAAAAGTCAAATAAATGTGCTTTTCTTTTTATATTGCTATTCCTTTTAAGATTTAATAGAAAATTTAAATATTTTCCTTATAGATTTTTTAATCCATAGATTATCTTAATTTGGAAAAATTAATATTTAAATTCCAAACTTTGAACAGTAATATTGATAAAAAAAAAAGTTATTTAAAGAGAAATTATTTTCTTTCTCTTCTCTTTAGAAAAAAGAGAACAAATATATCTCCTCATGTTTTATTACAAGTTCATCCTTAATTCAAATATTAATTGTTCAACAGACATTAAGATTTAATAATAAAATATATAAAATTAATTATTTTTCAACTTCAAATCTGGCATTTTTCCTCAAAAGCTTGACATTAACATATGTATTGTTTAAAGTTCATATATATATAGTATATATGTATATACATATTAAAATATTCAAATAGATTTTATATTTATAAATTATTTCATTAGAGATATAAGTATATTTGGTTAATAATAATAACTGGAAGAAGTTACTATTATAATATATATATATATAATCAAAACTACCCCAAATCCAAAATTAAACCATACCAGCATAAAAATAATATAAAAACACAACCTAAGGTTTCACTGCTACAAGCAGACTTTTCAAGTGTAAAGAACTACAAAAACTACACAATATATATCATATTAAAAACTACCCACAAATCCATTCACTTCCCATCCACCCTTAATATTAAAAGAACTCTTAAATAAGTTAATTGTCTCAGAATAATAAATTTTCAATAATAAAGACTCTTTAATTCTTCTTTTGATTTCATTTCTCTCAAAAAAGACAACTTTAGCTTCATCAAAATCAATAGTGTGGCCTGTGTCTTTTTCATGGACAGACAAAGCAGAACTAAGATATCTATTTTTAACTCTACTTTTATGAACCTTTATTTTTTCATTTAAACTCAAACTACTCTGACCTATATATGTTTACATAGGTCAAAGTAGTTTGAGTTTAAATGAAAGAATAAAGGTTCATAAAAGTAGAGTTAAAAATAGATATCTTAGTTCTGCTTTGTATGTCCATGAAAATGATACAGGCCATACTATTGATGAAGCTAAGGTTATCTTTTTTGAGAGAAATGAAATCAAAAGAAGAATTAAAGAGTCTTTATTATTGAAAATTTATTATTCTGAAGCAATTAACTTATTTAAGAGTTCTTTTAATATTAAGGGTGGATGGGAAGTGAATGGATTTGTGGGTAGTTTTTAATATTATATATATATATATATATATATATATATATATATATATATATATTGTGTAGTTTTTGTAGTTCTTTACACTTGAGACGTCTGCTTGTAGCAGTGAAACCTTAGCTTGTGTTTTTATATTATTTTTATGTGGGTCTGTTTTAATTTTGGATTTGGGGTAGTTTTGATTTTATATTGACTAGTTTAGCTTTATGCTTGTAATTTATATATATATATATATAATGCAAATAGCTCTATGGGGCTGATAGATCTTCAGCCATACCATACATTAGTAGTCTTAGCAATATAACATTGCATAAGACTTAAGGCAGAGGCTATATAGTAAAATGTCATAGATCACATGACCCAATTCTCTTAAGTTTTGTGATAAATGCTTAGCCAGAGAAACCATTTAAAATATCCCTGTCAGGACCCCCTCCCAATCTCTGACCATGGTTTCATGCTATGGCACTCCTCAGAGAGGTGCTAGGTCTACCCTAGTACCTCTCTGAGGAGTGCCAAAGCACAAAACCATGGTCAGGGATTTGGAGAGGGGTTCCTAACAGAGATATTTTAAGTGCTGGCTCTGGCTAAGCATTTATCATAAAGCTTGTAGAGAAATTGGCAATCCTCACTGTTTATAACTTACAAGCTTAAGAGATAGGGTCATGTGATCTATGAATTGATCTATGACTCTTATTTTGACTATTTATAGTCTCTTCCAAAAGTCTTATGCAATTTTATATTGCTATCACTACTAATTTATGGTATGGCTGAAGATCTATCAGCCCCATATAGCTATTTGAGTTGGATAGCTGGGTTTGAAGACATGTAGATGTCTGAAAATTTCAGATTTTCCACTCAATAGATAACTTTTAGATAAGTGCTTGGCTTTGGATTGGTATTTTTAGATCTAGTGTCTGAACCTACCCTGACACCTCTCTGAGGAGTGCCAAAGCATGAAACCATGGTCAGGGGTTTGGGGAGGGGTTCCTGACAGAGATATTTTAAGTGCTGACTCTGGCTAAGCATTTATCATAAAGCTTGTAGAGAAATTGGCAATCCTCACTTTTTATAACTTACAAGCTTAAGAGATAGGGTCATGTGATCTATGAATTGATCTATGACTCTTATTTTGATTGTTTATATATCCTTTTTCTTCAGTACTTGAATAATTTTTGTCTTCTCATCATAATATTTTGCCTTTAGATGTATATCAATTTTATATTTTGAAAAGTCTTATTTTTTATGTAAGCATTTTTATTATTTATAAATCTTCATTGTAAAGCTTTTCCTAATTATTCAAGTATCTCTATGCTTTATGTAAAGCTTTTTTACTAACAAAACCTTTCACAAGCTTTTTACCAAATATAATTTTGTTAGTCTACATAATCTTATTAAAATATCTATTGCCAATCGTAAATATTACTTTGAGTGATATCATGCTATTTGCTGCAAATAACTTCCCAAATATTATAAAGTACTAATATATTCCATGATTTTTGTCCATCACTAGAATTCGATTTTTCTATCTTTTTATGAGTAGTTTTACTTCTATTAGCATTTATCTTTATACTAAACATTCATTGGGTTTTGTTAGTACTATATAACATGTTCAAAAACCCATATTGACTACCTTAATCAGTTCGAATCTATATAGGTAATCTCCCTATCCTATGTAATAACTGAACAAAGAAAAATGTAATTTAATGACAAATATTGTTTATAAAAATTTAATTAAATATAAATAAAACAAATTGTTGATGTGGGCTTATATGTTATGCCCAAGTGATATAATATTATAAACTTATACGATGTTTTAACTTAAATTTTGGGTTTTTTTTTTAAATATTAAATTGTCAATGTTTTCTTTCTATATATCGGCTTTGTTTGGAATCAATATATATTAAAGATAATTATATCACCTATATATAAACAAGTTTTGATATGTTTCATTATGTCAACAGTTTCTTAATAAGATATACGATGGAAATTGTATTGCAATTTCTATACACACCAAAAGAAAAGTTTCCAATATTTTGTTTCGAAATATTATACTTCTCAGTTAATATCTTAGTTCTGTTATCATTCTAAATAAATTATTTTAAAAAAAACACATAATGATAATACAATTTTAATTAATGATAAAAATTGAAGATTACATTTCTTAAAAAGATTTGGTTTTTTTTTTTTTTTCGTTTCTAGTAAACTATTAACTGTGCAGCCTTTGGTGGCACTGTTTCTGTGTAAAAACACAGAATTATACCCCTTTTGCTGCCGAACCTACGGCTAATATAAGAGTGATCATTAATATACGAGTAGATCGTATGTAGTGGTTATAATATGCGGCCAATTCTTCCGCGTTCAATAACACTATGTCTACTAACAATACTATGATTGTATAGTTTGCTGTTGATTTTATTGCAGGTTGAATTCCTATGCATATTGACAGAATTTGTATTGTCGCTAGAATTTAAGATGAGAGTGTGAGTATTGTCACTTTTTCAAGTGTTTATTTGTTGATGTTTATGATTTTCTGTATTTCCCAACTGAAAGATTTTTGCGTACTAATAATTTGCAGCGTATTATTGATATTTGTCAAAATTTTATTTTTTGGCTAATTTTGTCTTTTTGGGGGGTCAAAAAAGACAAAATACAATTTCTCAAGATCTCTGGCAGACGATTGGAGTTGTTTGCAGAAAAATACTGTTTCTGTCGTGACTCGGATGAGAGTTGAAAAGAAGAACAAAATGTCTACCACTTTATTATATTTGTGGGATGTCCCAAACAGAGAAAGTGACGCAGTTGCATTTTTGCAAGCCCAAAACATCCTGCCATTCGTTACAGTTGATTTAGTTCAGTCATATGTGGTTAATAAATTTATTTTCTGGAAAGAATTTGTTTTGTTTGTGATTATTTTTATCTAGATCATGTAATTAACACCCAGAATGACAGTGTTAAAAAGGGGTGGCATAGTTTGTTGGACATCTCTTGATCGATTGATTTTTTTAAAAAAAAAAAATTTCTTCTTTTGACATACCTATTCGTTCCGTTTAGAAGCAAAAAGAGGTCTTTTGTTGATGTTGTTTTAAATCAATAAACAGCACGTTAAGTAGATTTTAAAAATGAACCCGAGCTTAATTTTTGTTGTTAAAAAAGAATAAAAATACCGGACATTTTATTTGTTATGAAAACAAAAAATCTTTAACAAACTTGTACGACTCTTAAAAAAGATAAATAAATAAATCCTACAAAATGTAACAAAACTGGTTAACAAACATATTTTTTGTGTTAAAAAAACAATACCGCGATTGACTTTTTGGTTTTTGTTTTGGACGTTTTATTTGTTATTATTAAAAAAAGCAAAAAAAATCAAAAGCCACCGACACAAAAAAAAAAACCCCGTATTTATAAATCTAAGAGAAAAAAGAAGTCCCGTTTTATTTATTATTATTAAAAAAAAAACAAAAAAAAAATCAAAACCCCATTTTATTTGTTATTATTAAAAAAAAAAACAAAAAAAATCAAAACACGACGACCAAAAAAAAACCTTGTATTTATAAATGTAAGATAAAATACCAAACAATTCTTTTCGTTTATAAGCAAATACGGACATCTGAGGCGAAGTTTGTCGGACAGGTTTGAATTTTTTGTTGCTAAATCAATCAACAGCAAACCCCCTCATTTTTAACATAATTCAAAAAGAAAGTGTCGATTCTAATTTTAAATAACAAGAACAACAAAAAGTGTGTATATTTGAGATATTCCAAAAAAAAGTTAAAACTGTCTTTTATTACTTTGAAATGTATCGAATCCAAAACCAAAAAATAAAAGACGTCTGTAAAAAAGAAACAGTAGATTTAGAATGGAAATCCCCCCCCCCCCAAATAAAGGCATATGTCAAAAATTATGTACTGTTGAGATCCAAAAAAAAGGTCAAAGTCTCCTTATAGTTTTAAATTTATCAAATGTAAACCAAAATAAAATTATGTCCAAAACAAACAACAACAATATATTAAATATTAAAAAAAAAAAAAAATTACAGCCGTATGTCAAAATATAATTTATTAGATAAAAAAAACTAGCGGCCTGGTAATGTTATAACGCTCTGTTTTTAACTAGAAACAGCGCCACCAAAGGCTGCACAGTTAATAGTTTACTAGAACCTCTTTTTCTTTATATACTGTATAAATGCTTAATCATTTTTATGTTATTAGTAATACTTAATAATGGGAAATGCCTAAATATGTTGAATAAGTCGGGTTGTCCGCCCGTCCAATACGATCATAAATATGGAGATGAAGCTTTTTGCAAGTAAGATTTTTTTTCTATTTTTATGGTATTTATTTACAGTTAAAACTTCTGTGCATTACACTAAGTATATATATTATACCAGATAGATCTTTCTTCTTTTTGATGACAGAGTATATATTTTGTCAGGCCATTTTTTTAGCAGTTGATATATTTTTGTATGCAGAAAGAAGAGACGATATGGAAGTTATGCTGAGGACATATGCAAGGGTGGGTAAAAAGATGGAGATTAAATTTAGGTTGGATAAAGAGATGAGGATTAAATTTAGTGAAGAAAAATCAAATATAATGATGGTTAATACTGGGGAAAGAAAAGATGTAGAATTTTTAATGGAAGATATTAAGTTAAGTGTGGTGAATAGATATAGTTATTTGGGAATTATTTTAAATAATCAGAAAAATTATTTGGATCAATGGGAAAAAAATTGATAAATGAAGCAAAGAAAAGAAAGGGATTGATAAAGAAATTAACAGTGCTTTCATATAATAAATATGATGTATCTAGAATTATATGGAAGGGGGTTGTAGTAGCAGGGTTAATATACAGTAATGATGCATTATGTGTTAGTAAAGGGGTATTAAATTATTAAGAAAAAGTTCAAAGGGAAGTATGAAAACATGCATTGGATGCAGATGTATGGACAGCAAGGGAGGCAATTCAAGGAGAAATGGGATGGTCAAGTTTTCATATGAGAGATGCAAAAAGTAAAATTAAAATGTTTGGTAGATTGTAGTTTGTGGATAATGAAAGTATAGCCAAAATAGTGTTTAATTAAGTTATGAGTAAAGAGCAGGCAACAAGATGGGTGAGAAAGGTATTGTGGTATGCAAAAGATCTGGATAAAGAATTTATATCAGTATATTTGTACAAAATATGGGATGATTGTGTTAGGAGGATTGTTGAGTGTTATAGTGGTAAGGAATGGGATAGAAGAATACATTTATTAATAAAAAATAGCGAGTTAGAGAGATGGAGAACTATTATGGAGAGTAAAAAACACTTACATATATATATAAATAAACAAAGTATTAGGTGTGATTTAATATATGGTAATAGTAAGAAAAGTAGTTCATTGTTTTTTTCTTTTTTTTCTTTTTTTCATGAGTCATAGCATCGGCGGGAAGCGAACCCGCTAAGGCTTCTAAGGCAGCTGTGCTGACCACTCGACCACCAACGCTTAACAAGTAGCTTATTGTTTTAGGCTCCACCGGGATCTTTAGCAACAAGAGAATATACATTTAAATGTAAAAATATGGGTGATTTCGTCTGCAAATTATGTAAGGAAGGAATACAAAATATTAGGTATCTGTTAATTGAATCTAAATGCTTGAAAACGGAAATGGTACATATAATGAAGTTATAAAAGAGTAAATATGAAAAAGTGATTATACAGAAAGTGGATTATTGGATTTTATGCTGGATTTGGGAAAAGATAAGGGGGATTTAGATATAAAGGCTATAGAGTTGACAAATATTATGTTGTGGAAATGGGATGAAGCAGAATATGGAAAAACTTAGAGTGGGGAATGGAAAATAAAGTGGTTAACAGGTTTCTCTGGGCATAATTGCTGAGAAATTTTTGACTTCATTTAAGTAGACGCCACAGTACATCACATCACATGGAAAATGTATATACGATGATCAAATGTTATTAGTGATGATGATTTGCACCAACCACACCTAGAGAGAGCAAGAGCTCATGAATATTTTTCAGACAATTGAGAAAAGAAAACCCTGAGACAAACATCAGCCAAAATAATTTATTAAACATAGAATGAATAAAGAGCAAAGAACAAAAACTTGACCCCCATTTTATTAGCAGATTTTATCAGAGAGTATATGAAAGCATTAATACGTTAAATACCCAGGTAGATAAGTTTATTTCTCATCTATAATGTAAAAGAGGTGTATATCTTTCTGCTAGCAGTTTATCTAACACCAATCCCAATTTTCTCATAAAGATTTAGAAACACAAGATGCTTGTGCAGAACCAAGAAAACAGTGCACATGAGCTTTTCATAACCTGGTAATGAAATGTCAAAATTAAGAATATCCTAATTCTGCAAAACACTCATGATCAAGTATATTTAAACCAGCCAGGGTAAGTGTCACACAAGAAAAGAAAATATTACGGACTACATAATCCGAACTACAGAAATAAAATCTCTATTAAGTAAAACAGAACAATATACTCAATAAACCACAAGCCAAAAGATTTGTGGTCTGCAGAAAATGCAAACCCAGTTCGATTAAGTTTAAAAACCAAATAAAAAAACAAAAAGGACTAGTGAGTAAAAAAACATTTCTAAAATCGGCCTCAGTATTTATCAAGGGTTAGTAATATAACACAGAAAATATTAAGCAAATAAAATATCACTCGCCATATACTCGCAAATAAGTAATATTTTAAGATGGAAAATCTTGCCACTAAGATTACATTAAAATACATTAATACTTAAATTAATAGGTAACACATCATATAGATAATTTATTTTAAGATTAAGCTGAGGTTTGATAGAGACTTAATTAAAAATTTAGCCCTGATCTTAATATGAAAATGTGAATTACCTTCAGGTAATATTAAGTTCTGCTGTTCAGACAAAGTTCAATTTATAAACAATCTTATATGGCAGTTTCAATTCACTGCAGATTCAGAAGAATGGAGGCACTATTGGATTCAACTCTGGACTAGGCACTTAGATCATGATTGAAGTCACAATTTTGGGGCTCCAGAGGTTCATCTTTGGAAAGGTTTTCCACAGCATGTTGTGGATATTTTTCATGACATAGATTATAGGCATGATGTCTGGATGACTTCTATTATCATGGCAAATAGTAGAATTATTGATAGTCAACAGAAATCCAACATGGTGATTTCCATTGAAAAATATCAAATAAGAAAATTAAAATCACTTCTATGATTCAGCAGTTGAATAACAGAAAAATCTGGATGAATCTTCAATAATAAGCTGGATAATCTCAGAAATCAGAATAAATAAACTGAGTAATTACAATAGTCTCTATGAATAATTTGAATGAATAATCTGAAATAGCCCAGAGCTATTTGTGTCAATCATTATCTCTCATGCAATATTTTTATTGCACGTTTCAACCATGGTAAAACTTATTTATAATTAATTTTTTAAAAATGTAAAAACAAGTCTGAACTTTAGTTAAAATAAATTTTAAAAAAAATTACAATCAAAACAAGATTGCAATTACAAAGAAAAAACTTTTCAAAATTAAAATGTTTTGTTCAAAAAGGATTAACTTTTCTTAAATATACAATATTTTTATAACATTTGCCTGCCTTTAATTACCTTGATAAAAAACAAGCGACTGAAGAAAATCATTTTAAAAATAAAATCTATTAAAGAAGAAAAAATGGCAGAATTTTAAAACATAACTGCTTATGTGCGTTATTGCACGCACTTTTATATACAAAATTTTTAAATAGTTTTCTTTTAAAACTTTATTAAAACAAAACTTAGTTTTCATTTTTGTAATGAAACTTTTGAATTGGATAAAGTATCTGTTTCAACTGCCCCAAAATACCATGAAAAAAATCAAAGCATTTCTGTTTTTTTTAAACTTTATATATTTTAAAATTCCCCTATAAAAACATGGCTGAAAGTTTGCCCTGTGTTCTAACTAAAAGAATATTTTATTTTCTTGACTTAACTGTCTTTAATACTATAAACAAATCTCTTTTTTAAAAAAAAGTTGTCTGATTACTAGAAGGCTAAACCCCTTAACCTTTGTCCACAATTTTTTTTTGTTTTAACTAACTCTCTGATAATACTTTTGTACAAATGTTGTTAAATCAGTATTAAATTGAAAGATTGCAAATCTTTTGCATGCACCTGCTCTTGCTTCTCAGACAGCCAATCAGATGTTAAGGCAGCAGTCTGAAGTGTGATCAAGATGCAACACTTGACAGTGTTTTTGATAAGAAAAGGATGAGATCACCTTTTTCTCTACTTAACTTATATATATATATTGTAACGATTGGAAAGAAAGGGAAGATCAAATCTAACCACAATCTGCATTACACGGGCGTCATCTAGGCATTTGAGCCTAGAAAAATTTATAAAGTAGGCAGATATGCGCTGTTAAGATTCCACTTTATTTAAATATTCAGATCGTTAGCCCAAGTCACTAGCTCAGTGGAACAGCAGATATTATAAAATATAATTTTATATCTTAAATATAAAAAATAAAAGCCACTGCCAGAAATTAACACATAAAAATATTTATTTATGCACATATAAAATCATTCTAATTTGAGGAATAAGTTTAACATTTTAGATTTTTATATTAATCATTAATTTTACATTTAAATAGATTGCAATAATGAGTTTAATATTTATTTAGTGAGTCGAGTATGAATAGACTATATAGATTGTATTTGAAAAGAAAAATGTTCTATCTCTTATTTAACCTTAGGCCAAAAAGTTCGCAGTCAAACCGGTGCCAATCCATCTGATACATTTATGTATTCAATGTAGCATGAAAATACGACAACACAAAATACTATCCTGTCAGGAATGTACATCTGAACAGTAAGCAGAGTTAGAGAAGACATTGTCTCTCCACCAACAGGAATGCTACATCTGTTGGCAAGTAGAACAATAAACAAAAACCTCCATATGGACTGTGGTCCTTTGCTGACTTACAAACCCATCCATAGGCAAACAGAAGGTGTGTGGCATATATATGCAATCCTGCCTATAGCAGATCTCATACTACATCTACTAATCACACAAATATATCCAATCCATTGAGCTAATTCAACTACAAAATGAATAACCTAAGATTACCCTCCCTTAAACTATATATATATAACTTTACAAATCTATACAGCCATTTGTGCCCGATTTAAATTTAACATTTAATTACGTTCGCACAGATGAATTTTATACAATTTGTTTTATAATGTCAAGTATAGATCGGCTGCATAGATTCCACGGTTAAAATGTTCCAAAATAAACAAGACCAATCAAAATACAAAATCATCAATAGTGTCAATTGCATAGGGAATACAAAAAACCCATCACCATTCATTGTAAGATGCCACAGTGACATTGTTGACATATATTCTAATCAACTATGAAACAGCAACATAATTAACCACTAACGAATCTATGCAACGTCTATACCCAACTTAAATTTCCTCATTTAAAATTTAAACAAATATTAATACAAATAAAATAATAAATGGAAATGATTTTTATCAAACGCAAACATATAATATTAAACATTATTAATTTAGTTGACACATAAGTCAGAGAAAAGTTCTTTTTATAAAATTTAAATTAACTTATCAAATCTTTAAAGTTCTTAATTAATTTTCTGATTTTAACAATTGTTCAGTTCTATTGCTTATGGTAGAAGAGTCCAAGTTCCTGTTGGAAATTCCCACGGAGACTTTCCTGGAAGATCGGTCAGATATTTTGAAAATAGCATTAGCTGGTTCTATTCTGGTATCACAGTCTTTTCATTTTTAAAATAAGTGAGAGAGAATGACAAGTGCATCTTGTCGTTCGTCACACCAAATCAAGTTGGAAACCTGATTGGAACTCAATATTTTTCTTTTTAAAGTCCTCTCATGGATTCCATGGACAAAAATGTCACTTTTCCATTTTTTCGTTATGGTCCGGGCCTTTATTTGCTGCTTTTATATTGGACAAGCTAATTCTTTATTCCTTATCTAATTTTCATCTGACTTTTTAATTACACAAGAGCCCAAGGCTAGCTTGCTTTTCAATTAATAAACAATCATTTCCATTTACAGATTACAGGAATTAATTAATACCTGTTTTTTTTTATTTACGTTATTTCTCTATTAAAATATTTTTATATTTAAATCTTGTATTTTTTTATAAAAAAAATACGTTCAAATATCCTTTTTTTATTTATAAAAAAGTATTTTTAAAGTTTAGCGTCTGTGTGAATATATACATTATACAAACATTTTAATTTTAGCATTTAGTTTTTTTTCTTTTTAATACATTTATTTTTATTTGTGAAGTTTAAGATTTTATTTTAAATTAATGTAACGGCATATTTATATACCATTACAATATATATATAATACAAATTGATGTCTGTATTTCTTCAAAATAATATACGTAACTCTATAAATAAATATTTGAAAATACAGTAATTAAAAGTCAATAAAAATTATATGTATAGCTATAACTTAGAAGTGCTTTCACTAAGTTGTAGCTTTGTCAACTATCACATTTAAAATGTCAACTTTCCCATAATTCAATGTCAACTTTCCCATAATTCTGTTATCTTAACATTTGCCGCTTGCTGATTAATTAAATTTTGTTTGTATTTATATATTAACATCGCCTCTTTAATTTTTCTTTTATTGTTACTTCTTTCAGTTTACAAAATTTTTACATTGTTATAATCAAAATCAAAACCATATATACATGAAAATTTATCCGCTTCTGTTTTTTATGACCATAATAAATCATGTATATATGATTTTGATTTTGATTATAACAATGTAAAAATTTTGGAAACTGAAAGAAGTAACAATAAAAGAAAAATTAAAGAGGCGATGTTAATATATAAATACAAGCAAAATTTAATTAATCAGCAAGTGGCAAATGTTAAGATAACAGAATTATGGGAAAGTTGACATTGAATTATGGGAAAGTTGACATTTTAAATGTGATAGTTGACAAAGCTACAACATAGTGAAAGCACTTCTAACTTATAGTTATACATATAATTTTTATTGACTTTTAATTACTGTATTTTCAAATATTTATATATATATATATATATATATATAAGCCAGTCTTAAGCATCTTGGTTTGAGAGTGTGAAGCTATAAAAATATTCAGATATTACTCAGTAGTAGTCTTAATTTATGACAGTACAGTGTGAAACCTTAAGTTTACTATGCCATATAGTTTTATAGATGTTAATATAAGTTATGCAATTTATACAAAAATATTATTTGCATATGCTGCTGATAACTTATATTAATATCTAGAAAACTACAGTGTAGTAAACTTAAGTTTTTGCACTGTACTATCGTAAATTAAGACCCAGTAAGTAATATATGAATATATTTATAGCTTCACAGTTTCAAGCCAAGAAGCTTACGAGTGGCTTATATATATATATATTGTACCGGATGAAAGATCTTTGTTTGCATATACTGACCACGAGGGCGCCACTAGTCCGAAAATTGGAATAATAAAAATTGGAATAATAAAAAATGGAATAATAAAAATTGGGATAATAAAAGAATAGCTAAAACAGTATTTAATTGGGTTATGAGTAAAGGGCAGGTAACAAGCTGGGTGAAAAAGGTAATGTGGTATGCAAATGATTTGGATAAAGAATTTATTTCAGTATATTTGTACAAAAGATGGGATGATTGTGTTAAGAGGATTATTGAGTGTTATAGTAGTGAGGAATGGGATAAAAGAATAAATTTATTAATAAAGACTAGGGAGTTAGAGAGATGGTGAAATAGTATGGAGAGTAAAAAGAGTTTAAATATATATAGAAATAAACAGAATATTAGGTGTGAGTTAATATATGATAATAGTAAGGAAAGTAGTTTATTGTTTAAGGCTCAAATGGGATCTTTAGCTACAAAAGAATATACATGTAAATGGAAAAATATGGGTGATTTATTTTGTAAATTATGTAAGGAAGGAATTGAAAATATTAGGCATTTGTTAATTGAATGTAAATGTTTAAAAACAGAAAGGGTACATATAATGAAGTTGTGGGTAAATAAATATGAAAAGAGTGATTATACAGAAAGTGAATTATTGGTTTTTATGCTGGGTTTGGGAAAAGGGGAATTTAGATATAAAGGTTATAGAGTTGACAAAAATTATGTTGTGGAAATGGGATAGAGCAGATTATGGGTAAATTTAGAGTGGGAAATGTAAAAGAAAGTGGCTAACAGGTTTATCTGGGCATAATTGCTGAGATATTCTTGACTTCGTTTAAGGAGAAGCCATAATACATTACATCACATCACATCAACTAGACATTTATTTTAAGGGTGGACAGGATATGCGAACCAAAATGTGCCAGACTAAACTAAGGGAGAAACAAGAGATCTTATGGTCTGTTTAGACAATTGAGAAATAAAAGTACCAAGATAAACATCAGCCAAATAAATTTACACAATTTATTAATTTTATTAAAAGTTGGACAATAGAGTAAAGACATCTAGCCACGAATACAAAAGTGAGGTATATTAACATATGCATTTTTATCAGAGAGTGTACATGAGTGCAGCAAACATGAAACATTAAACATTTTGGCAGCAAAATTCTCTCACCTAAAAATATAAGAAATAGGTAGGATAACAGCTTCCTGCTGGCAATTTATAAAATTACAAAAAAAAAAAAAAAAACAACCTTAGCTTCTGATTCGGAGATATTAAAACAGTTACGGTCTTGTAGAAAATCAACGAAACTAGCACGGATGATAAATCAGTAGCATTCTAACTACTGATGTTATAACACTGCAGGACTGCTGTGCATAATACTACTTTTAATGCAAACATGGTTGATCTTACATACAAGACAGCAAAAGGATATTTGATCACGATCTTACGTAATCCGGAAAAAAATGACTACTTTCAGAAAACCCAAAGAAAGAATTTGATAAATAGCCAGCAAAAATATTTTTTTGTTTGCAAAAAATGCAAACCAAACGTGTTTAAAAATTCATTATTTTACAACAACAACTATGGGCCGATGAGTAAATAAAAATTACGTAAACTGCCAAAGCATTTTGCAATAGTTAATGAAATCATTAAGCATATATTAAACACATAAAATACAATCTCTCAATTCACCCCCTGATAAATGAAAATTGAAAACAAACTTGGAATCTTAAAACTAAGATTCCAGGACACACTTTAAATACTAAAAAAAGTACACAGATAATAAATAATTAATACAACTTTAAAACATACTTATCATTAGATTGAGTGGATATTTAATTAAATGCAATTTATTTACCCTGGCTAGAATAAGAATAAGTTTATCTTACAATAAGGCAGAGTAATAGTAATTTTCTGACGAGTGCACACTTTTAATAACAAATCATTTTTCAGGTGACTTCTTTTTATGACAAAGGCAATTGTCGATGCAAATTGGGAATCCAGCTTAGGTTAGAGTTTTATGGCATCATGAAAGAACAGCCTAGAGCCTGAGGCTCATTCTTATTTAAATTAGCAATGCATCTTATTGCTTCCAATACGTATAGCAGCATTTGTTGACATCACGAATGTGAATTTGAAAAATCTCTTAAATGTTCAAACTGCAATTAATAGGAAGTTCCACAGATTAATCAGAAAGCCTCTTGGAAATCAGAATCTGAACCAAGTGCTCTTAAAAACCTTATTAGTCTAGTATAATAGCAACCACCTCTTTTTTGGTGGGCTATAGTTACATTGCAACATTTCCCATGAAAAACCTTCCTTATTGTCCAATTCTATACCTCAGGCAGGGCAAATATTAATTTCCCACTCAATCCAATTTAAAAATTCCATCCAGGGATTATTGTAACCAAAATAACAAATACAGAACTAAATCTTCACTTTTAGAATTAACTTTAAAAATGATTAAAAATAAAAGCAACAGGAATATATAATTAGCAAGCTTGCCTGTTTTTAATCAAATTGATTAAAACAGGTGGTGAAAATAAACTATTTTAAAATCAATTTTATAAACATGAAAATGATCTATTTTAAATATAAATGTGTATGTGTTTTAAATAATAATAAAAAATTTTAATGACATTTAATGAACATTAAGTTGTTTTCCTTTTTTTAAATTTTAGTAATAAAACAATTGAATCGGATCTCAATCCAGTTCAACTGCCTCAATACGTGATCAAAAAAACATTCCTGCAACTTTTTTTTAAACTATAAACACTTTAAAACTATCCCTAGAAATTCGGCAGAATGTTTGCCTCACACTCATGAAAAATTTCATTTCAAACATTTATCCATTCTCATAAATCATAAAGAAAATATTTTCTGTTGTTGTTTTAAAACAATCCGTCCAATTGCTAAAAGCGAAATCTTTAACTTTTGTTCCACGGTTCTTTTACTCCTATTACTAACTTTCTGACATGGTCTACTTTAACCCACTTGTCCTTTTTTAGCTTATAAAATTTTATCTTGTCTCTTTCCCATTCTGTTTTGCTTTCTAGCATATATAGCTGAACTTTTTTCTTAATGAAGCTTCCAATTCTTCATCTTTTCCTTCTTTATTTTTGATCATATCAACACTAGTAAATGGAAAAACTTTATTTCCTACAGACTTTTTACGTGACTTGAGTACGATTGTTTTATAAATGGCTTTTATTTTTGCTTTAAAATTATATTCCGAAAACTTTTCCTTAACTCTTTTCTTAGTTTTAAATCCCTGTTCACAACTAACAGTTATTTTACTCAAATTATTTTTAACCTCTTGAGGTAAGTCTTTTACACTATTTTTAACCCCTAACTTATAACTGTCTCCAAGATCTTCTTTCTCCACTACACTATCTATCTCTCTCCACTATCTACTTATTTCAAATTTTATTTCCACTCCCTCTGTCCTAGCACTATTTTGTCGTACCTCATCTTTTACTTCTTCCATCTCTTTTTTTACTATTTCAACTTCCTGAACCTCCTTATTCTGATCTTTCTCTATAGCTTCTACGGCTGCCTGGTTTTTGTCGACTTCCTTCAATATTTCTTGTCTCATTCTTTTTATTTCTGCTCTCAGCTCCTCCAGTATTGTTTGTTGATTCTGTTTTATTTGTATTATCAACCTTATCATCACCTGTGTCTCACTCTCTTCTTTTTCTACTATCTGGAAGTATTTAAATGAAACAGGAATCTCTTCCAAACATTCCGCCCTGTCGCCTTCTTCTTTAACTTCCATTTTACACAAGACTAAATCGCTATCCAAACATTTTCCTTTTTAAAAAAAAAATCTAAAAGCAAATAAAACACTATTTATTTATGCAAGAAGACAATGATCAATTTTAAATTTTAAAAAAATTCAACTCCGAAAATTTCTTTTTTTTTTTTAAATGCTATTTATTATTTATGTCATATGAAAAAGACCCCATTCTATCAAACTGCTCTAACAATACATGCCACAACTAACAAAAACTGATCCCAGCCTACTATATCTTCCCTCTTACACCTAAAATCTTTCTCAACCGTCAAAACAAAATCTGACATGGGTTTGAAAACTTGAAGCCCTATGTTGGCTGCGCTAAAAATTAATATATATGTATCAGACGAAAGATCTTTGATTCACATATACTGACCACAAGGGCGCCACTACTCCAAAAGTTGGAACTAGACATTTATTTTAAAGGTGGACAGGTTATGCAAACCAAAATGGACCGGACTAAACTCAGGGAGAAACAAGAAATCTTATGGATTGTTTAGACAATTGAGAAATAAAAGTACCAAGACAAACGTCAGCCAAATAAATTTAAACAATTTATTAATTTTATTAAAAGTTGGACAATAGAGTAAAGACATCTTCTCATGGATACAAAAGTGACTTATATTAACATATGCATATTTACCAGAGAGTGCACATGAGTATGGCAAACCCAAAAACATTAAACATTTTGGCAGCAAAATTCTCTCACCTAAAAATATAAGAAATGGGTAGGATAATAGCTTCCTGCGACACCAGTGGAGATGATAGATCAGTAGCATTCTAACTACTGATGTTATAACACTGCAGGACTGCTGCACATAATACTACTTTTAAAGCAAATGTGGTTGATCTCACATACAAGACAGCAAAAGGATATTTGATCATGACCTTACGTAATCTGGAAAGAAATGACTACTTTCAGAAAATCTGAAGAAATAATTTAATAAATAGCCAGCAAAAAGATTTTGTTGTTTGCAAAAAGCACAAACCAAATGTGTTTAAAAATTCATTATTTTACAACAACAACTATGGGCGATGAATAAATAAAAATTACGAAAACTGCCAAAGCATTTTGCAATAGTTAATGAAATCATTAGGCATATATTAAATACATAAAATACAATCTCTCAATGCACCCCCTGATAAATGAAAATTGAAAACAAACTTGGAATTTTAAAACTAAGATTCCAAGAAACACTTTAAATACTAGAAAAAGTACATACAGATAATAAATAATTAAAAATAATTAATACAACTTTAAAACATATTTATCATTAGATTGAGTGGAGATTTAATTAAATGCAATTTATTTACCCTGGCTAGAATAAGAAAAAGTTTATCTTATAATAAGGCACAGTTCTAGTAATTTTCTGATGAATGCGCACTTTTAATAACAGTTCATTTTTCAGGTGACTTCTCTTTATGACAAAGGCAAGTGTCGAGGCAAATTCGGAATCCAGCTTAGGTTAGAGTTTTGTGGCATCATGAAAGAACAACCTGGATTCTGAGGCTCATCCTTATTTAAATTAGTACTGCATCTTATTGCTTCTAATACGTATAGCAGCATTTGTTGACATCATGAATGTGAATTTGAAAAATCTCTTAAATGTTCAAACTGCGATTAATATGAAGTTCCACAGATTAATCAGAAAGCCTCTTGAAAATCAGAAGCTGAACCAAGTGCTCTTAAAAACCTTGTTTGTCTAAAATAATAGCAACCACCTCTTTTTTGGCAGGCTATAGTTACCTCACAACATTTCCCGCAAAAAACCTTCCTTCTTGTCCCATTCTATACCTCAGGCAGGGCAAATATTAATTTCCCACTCAATCCAATTTAAGAATTCCAACCAGGGATTATTGTAACCAAAATAACAAATACAACACTAAATCTCCACTTTTAGAATTAACTTTAAAAATGATTAAAAATAAAAGCAACATAAATATATAGTTAGCAATCTTGCCTGTTTTTTAATCAAATTGATTAAAACAGGTGGTGAAAGTAAACTATTTTAAAATCAATTTTATAAACAAAGTAGTGAAAGTAAACTATTTTAAAATCAATTTTCTAAACATGAAAATGATCTATTTTAAATATAAATGTGTATGTGTTTTAAATAATAATAAAAATTTTTAACATTTAATGAAAATTAAGTTGTTTTTCCTTTTTTAAAATTTTAGTAATAAAACAATTGAATCGGATCTCAATCTGGTTCAATATATATATATATGATAAACAAAACAAGTGATAAATTTTGTAACTTGCTCTTAGCTTGCATTTTATGATCACTAGATGGAGCTTTACCAATAGCTCCTAACAAGCTTTTGTTTACATAAATGCTGAGAGAGATAGAATTTAATATCTCTTTTATTGTCTCCAACCTTTAGACCATGGTTTCAAGCTATTTGGCTCATCTCAGTAAAAGGTAGAAAGACCAGAAACTAGATCTAATTACTAACTTTACAATCAGCATTTATGAAACATTTCTATCACTTTGAAAGCATGAATGTTTCAGATACGTAAATATCTTCAAATCCATCCAAACAAACTAGACAGCTATACGTGTCTGAAATCAGTTCAGTTTCACCATATAGTAAAAGCCTCTGCAATATATATTATTGTAAAAACCTTCAAGGGTACATTTATGATAAACTAAACAAGTTATAAAGTTTGTAACTTGTGCTTAGCTTCCATTTTATGATACTAGATGGAGCTTTACCAATAGCTCCTAACAAGCTATTGTTTACATTAATGCCGAGAGAGATAGAATTCAATATCTCTTTTATTGTCTCCAAACTTTACACCATGGTTTCAAGATAGTTGGCTCACCTCTGTAAAGAGTAGGATGATGAGAAACTAGATCTAAATAATATCTCTACAATCAGTATTTATGAAACACGTTTCTATCAGTTTGAATGTATGAATTTTTCAGATACATAAATATTTTCAAACCCAGCTAAACAAACTAGACAGCTATATGGTCTGAAATCAGTTCAGTTTCACCAAATGCAGCCTCTGCAATATATATCATTGCAAAGAACTTCAATGGTACATTTATGATAAACAAAACAAGTTATAAATTTTGTAACTTGCTCTTAGCTTGCATTTTATGTTCACTAGATGGAGCTTTACCAATAGCTCCTAACAAGCTTTTATTTACATAAACACTGAGAGAGATAGAATTCAATATCTCTTTCATTGTCTCCAACCTTTAGACCATGGTTTCAAGCTAGTTGGCTCACCTCAGACCCATATAGCTGTCTAGTTTGTTTGGATGGATTTGGGGGTATTTGTGTATCTGAAAAATTCATGCTTTCAAACTGATAGAAACATGTTTCATAAATGCTGATTGTACAGTTAGTATTTAGATCTAGTTTCTGGTCTTCTTACCCTTTACTGTGGTAATCCTACTAGCTTGAAACCATGGTCTAAAGGTTGGAGACAATGAAAGAGATATTTAATTCTATCTCTCGCAGCATTTCTGTTAACAAAAGCTTGTTAGGAGCTATTGGTAAAGCTCCATCTAGTGATCATATATATATATATATATATATATATAAGAAAAACAAAAAAACACAAGTTAAAACTTGCTAATGCTTGTATTTGTGACAATAGATGGTGTTCTACCAAAAACACCATAAAGCGTAAGTTTGTTTACATAAACGTCAGAGCAAGCATTCACTATCTCTAACTCTAGTTCCCCCTTCAGATCATGATTTCAAGCTATTTGCTATCGTCAGTGAAGGACATGAATAAGAAACTAGATCTAAACACAAACTCTGAGCATTTATGAAACAGTTTCTATTCAGCTTGCAATCATGAATCTTTTAGACACATAATATTGCAGAGGCTTCTACTATGTGGTGATGCTGAACTGATATCAGACCCATGTAGCTATCTGGCTTGCTATGCTGAGCATTTATGAAACAGTTTCTATTCAGCTTGCAATCGTGAATCTTTTAGACACATAATATTGCAGAGGCTTCTACTATGTGGTGATGCTGAACTGATATCAGACCCATGTAGCTATCTGGCTTGCTATGCTGAGTTTGAAGACATTACGTGTCTAAAAAATTCACGCTTGCAAGCTGAATAGAAACTGTTTCATAAACGCTCAGAGTTTGTGTTTAGATCTAGTTTCTTATTCCTGTCCTTCACTGACGATAGCAAATAGCTTGAAATCATGATCTGAAGGTGGAACTAAAGTTAGAGATAGTGGATGCTTGCTCTGACGTTTATGTAAACAAACTTATGCTTGAGGGTGTTTTTGGTAGAACACCATCTATTGTCATATATATATATATATAAGTATAGAAATGGGTAGTATCATCCTTTTCTAATCAAAACCTCTGTAATGTGTTGTGGCTTGATTGTGGTTCAGACTTCTGTCTTAGCATCTGATTGGCTGTCTGAGTAGCAACAGCAGGTGCATGTGAGAGATTGGCACCCTCTCACTTTATTACTGATTTAACTCTTTCATATAAGTTACTTTCCTAATCTTGACTTCTTATTACCTATAAAGTTTTACCTTATCCCTTTCATGTTCTGTTTTATTTTCTACTTTATGTTCCTTTAGATCCTTTTGCTTAGCAAAACTCCACATTTTTTTAAACTGTCTTACTATATTACTGTTCATATCAACCCTAATACCTGACAAAAAGTCATTTTCTACAGTTTTTTTAATAAGATTGGTCTATAAATATCTTGTATTTCTATTTTAAAATTATACTCCCTTTTTTTCTTTATTTTACATTTATATTTAAATCAAACAGTTACTTTAATCTGCTTATTTTTACTTTCTTGTACAAACTCTTTTATATTATTTTCTGTCTTTAACTTATAACTTTCTTCTGGATTTTCTACTTTCTGCATCACACTATCTATGTATACCCACATTCTATTCATTTCTATCTTTACTTCAATCTTTTCCATTTCAACACTATCTCATTCCAACACAACTTTCTTTTCTTTCATACCTTCTTTCACTACCTCTACTTCCTTACTCAGATCTTTTTCTACTTTTTCAAAAGCTACAAGAGACTCCTCCACTTTTTCCATTATTTCTTTTTTCATTTATTACCTTAATGATTTCTGCTTTGACCTCATTATTTTGATGCATTTCTCCTACAATTGCATGCTGATCTTGTTATGTGTGTATTAACATCTCGATCATCATCTTCATCATCATCTGTGTCTTCCTCTCTTATTTTTCTCCTATTTTCAAAATGAGATTAAATCCAACTATATTTAACACTTTTTTATAGATTTCACAGAAAAAAAGCTATTTAACTATTTATATTTTTTTATTATATGAAAAAGACAAATCCTCTTACACTAAATTTCTCCAACAATCCATACCATAACTAACACAAACTGATTCCTACTTACAAAATCTTGCCTCCTACACTTAAAATCTTCCTCAATTCTCTGAAGAAAATCTCACATGGGTTTTAAACTCAAATCCCTATGTTGGTTGCACTAAAATTTAATTACCTATGTACTCGACAGTTCTTTCTTCCTTTTGATCACTGAAAGCACCACCAGGTCACTATGTACCTGGAAAATTTATATATAGTGATCAAAAATTAATGGCAATGATAATTTGCACTGAATGGCAATGATAATTTGCACTGACCATACCCAGGGTAAGCAAGAGCTCTTCAATATTTCTTCAGACAATTGAGAAAAGAAACCACAAAGACAAATATCAGCCAAAATAATTAAAAGATCTAAAATTTATTAAATATAGAATGTATAAAAAATGGAAAATTGACCTACATTTTTAACTGATTTTATCAAACAGTGTATGAGAGCATTAATAGATTAAATAATTCAGGCAGAGTTTTTTCTCACCTATAACATAAAAAGGCTTATGTCTTTCTGCTAGTGTTTTACCTAAACCAATCCCAATTTTCTCATAGAGATTTAGAAACACAGGATGCTTGTGAAGAACCAAGGGAACAGCAGACATGAGCTTTTCTTAGCCTGGAAAAAAATGTCAGAACTAAGAATATCCTAATTCTGTAAAATCTTCATGGTCAGGTACATTTAAACCAGCCGTGGTTGGTTTCACACACAAAAAAAGATAGACTACATAATCCGAACTACAGAAAATCAAATCTCTACTAAGAAAAACAGAACAATATACTTGATAAACCACTAATCAAAGGATTCATGATCTGCAGAAAATCCAAACCCAGTTTGATTAAGTTTAACAACAAATTAGAAAAACAAAAAGGACAGATGAGTAAAAGAAAATTTCTAAGATCAGCCTCAGTATTTATCAAGGATTAGTCATCTAACAGAGAAAACATTAAGCATATAAAATATCACTTACCATACACTCTCAAATAAGTGATATTTTAAGTCAGAAAATCTTGCTACTAAGATTTTAATATATAAAAAAGTACATTAATACTTAAATTAATAGGTCACACATCATAAATATAATTTCTTTTTAATATTAAACTGAGATTTCATAGAGAATTAGAGATTTAGCTAAGGTCAATGTGAATTACCTTGAGGTAATATTAAGTTCTGCTGTTCACACAAAGTTCCATTTATAAACATGTTCATGAGAAAAGAAGCACTATTGGGATCAGCTCTGGACTAGATATTCATGTTATGATTGAAGACACAATTGTGGAGCTCCAGAGGTTCATATTGTAATGGTTTAGTGCAGCATGTTGTGGACATTCTTCATGGCATAGATTATAGACATGATGTCTTGATGGCTGCTACTATCATGGCAAATAGTAGAATTATTGACAGTCAACAGAAATCCAACTTGGTGATTCCCATTGAACAAATATCATATAAGAAAATTAGAATCACTTCATTGATGCAGCCATTCAAGAACAGAAAAATCTGGATGAATTCTTAATAAGAAGAAGCTGAATAATTTAAGCAATCAGAATAAATAAGCTGAGTGACTACAATAGTCTCTATGAATAATCTGAAATAACCCAGAGATATTTATGTCCATCATTATCTCCCACACAATCTTTTATGGCAAGTTTCATCCAGGGTAAATCATATTCATAATTATTTTTTTAAAAATTTAAAAACAAGTCTCAGCTTTAGTTAAAATAAATTTAAAAATCGATTACAATCAAAACAATACAATGCAATTTACAAAAAAAAAAACTTTTCAAAACTAAAATGCTTTGTTCAAAAACGATTAAGTTTTTATTTTTAAATTTAGAATATTTTTATAAGATTAAAAATTTGCTTGCCTTTAATTACTTTGATAAAAAAACAAGTAACTAAAGAAAACCATTTTAAAAATAAAATCTATTAAAAAGTAGAAATGACAGAATTTTAAAACATAACTGTGTATGTGCGTTATTGCATGTACTCTTATATACAAAATCTTTAAATAGTTTTCTTTTTAAACTTTATTAAAACAAAAGTTAGTTTTTAATATATGTTGGATTCGAATTCAGATGTTCACATGAACCACTACCCTCAATGCCATCTCATATTGCTAACCCACCTGATCACACCCCAGTTGTAAAGATAAATAATCACCACTATATGTATTTCATGCTAAAACAGCAATCATCAGTTGGTCTAGATTACTATCTCCACACAAATATACAATCAGTGCTCAGCTTCATATTAAGATAGCCAATCTTCATACTTTATTCTAACTCACAACTCTTCAGCCTTCCATTTCATAAAATCTGATGAAATGGAAGGCTGAAGAGTTGCAAGTTGGAGTAGTTTTAAGCCTGTCCATTAAAGTATGAAGATTGTCTATCTTAATATAAAGCTGAGCTCTGATTGTATATAAGTGTGGAGATAGTAATCTAGACCAAATGATGATTTCTGGTTTAGCATGAAATACGTGTATTGATGATTATTTATCTTTTCAACATGTGTGTGCTCAGGGTCGGTCAGCAATGTGAGATGGTACTGAGAGTAGTGGGTCATGTGAAAGTCTGAGTTTGAATCCTGCATATATTACATATATAAATGCAAGTTTAAGCCTGTACAATGTATTAAAAGTTAGTTTTTATTTTTGTGATGAAACTTTTGAATTGGATAAAGTATCCGGTTCAATATATGTATTGAGAATATTTTATTTACTCAATAAACCACTGTTGGAGTATTAATATAGTTATTATATATATATATATATAAATGTTTTCTCAGTTATATTATGAAAACAAAGTAGTTTTTGAATTAAAATGTGTGTTATTTTCTTTTAATTCACAACATTTCTATGAAGTAGCATCCACAATTGTCAAGATTAATTTTTCAAAAAAAAACTGTTGAGTCTCAAATGTTAATTAACATATCCTGCATGCTCAACTACTTCATGCTCAATCTTATTCTTTACCTCACACTCAATCTCATTACTATTTGAAAACTAACAGCTTTTCTTTGAAAAGTTAATATTGACAATGGCAGATGCTATTTTGTGAAATGTTGGGAAGTAAACCAAAATAACACATGGTTTAGCTCAAAAACTACTTTATATATATATATATATATGTATACACTTTTAAAAAACATTAATTCCTGCTCTCATGCTTAATACATATTGATTATAGCTATCATATGCACGAAAAACAATTTAAATTATTCTACAATATATAGACATTTTAGAAAAGAAATTAGTTCATCCACAGTTTGCCAACATTCATGCAAATATTACAACTCCATGGTTTATATGAATACTGAAATGGTGAACAACTTAGTACTACAATCATTGATAAAAAATCAATTTATAAAAAGTGATCAAAGCAAGGAATATAAGCAATTTGATGTCAAAGACAATTTATTAATATAAGCCATGCAGCCTCTATATTTGAATGCTTGTTGGTAATGCTCTGATGTAACTGATAATAAACGTTATTCCTAAAATATATATACAATGCAGAAGCGATTTGTTATTAGTGCATCCTGACATTTCACATCTAATTCACCATCTGCTATTGTACTGATATATTGTACTATTTTTAAGTAAGGTTTTTAATAATATAAATTTCAGATTATTCATAGATGAAAATATATTTGTCTTGGAATAATCTTGTTTATCTAAGTGATTGTAACTCTAATTATGACACCGTGTGACTCACCATTACAGTATTAATATAAATTATAAGTCTATTACATTTGGGTAGATTGTTGGCATTGGTTCAAGGAAGATGATGAAAAAGGTTATTCCTGAAATGCAAATTTTGGCACTTTTAATATAAAATATGACTACTACAATAAACAAATACATTGCAAAGAATTATTTGATTTGATGTATTTTCAAATTTATTTAGATTTAATTGGTAATAAATTAGTCTATTTATTATAGCATAGATTCAATCAAATTTTACAAAAATAATATGTTTCTTTTTTTGTATTTTATATATTACATGGGAAATTGTTTGGGATTCATATAAATTTATTTGCAGAATTTTAAAATGAGCAGAAATGGCTCCAAGTTATAAATCTAAATATCAGTTGACTCAAAATAAATTTGCCTTAAATGTTATGGCTCATGTAATATTCATATTACTGGTTATTGTGATCAAAATCAATTACCCAAATAATATCTTAGGCCTGCAATTGCGGTTTTTTTATAAGACACTTCAATTTATTATCTGGAGGTACATGGTGGTTATCACTTCCATATTTGAAATTACCAAAACTCTAACCAGATTCCAAAATATATGTGTTTCTTAATCATAAATCAAATTTTGGTTTAACTTACTACTTGGTTCAATTCCTACCAAAATTTTTCTCATTAACTATTTTAAATTAAATCTGCATTCTACATGTGACCCTTTGTCTTTCACAAATAAACAAACAAAAACTTTAACAATTGCTAAAAAATATGCATCCTTATAATACCATAATAATTATTCTAATCTTTTTATGTGGCTTGTTCGTTGATATCTAATTTTTTTTCATGTGTCAAAGCATCGGCCAGGAAGCGAACCTGGAATAACTTCTTGTAAGGCAGTTGTACGTTGATTAATATAAAATGATATAAAGTATATAAATTGTACATTCTTTTACATAAGTGGAATCGTTTTCATCTACCCTCAGACACTAGTCATAATGATTATATTTTATAAATTATGTATCATGTCATGGTGTATATATTAATATTTGTGTATAATTTATTAATAAAGATTATATATATATATATGTGTGTGTGTGTGTGTATTAGTAAATATAGTAATCAAATATTTTAAAAAGTACAAAAAATATAATTGTCATTTAGGTGGGTTTTGACTATCCTCATAGTCTTTGTCAACTAATACTTTGAAAAGTTAATATTCCCATAATTCCATGATCTTAATGTTTTCTGCCTGCCTATTGATTAACAAAATTGCAAAGATAATAATAATGTATCAGCTTCCATTTTTCACAACTATAATAAATCATCTATATATGGTTTTAATTTCAATTATAATAACATAAAAATATAGCAAATTGAATGAGATAACAGAAACAAAAAAATAAAGGAAGCTATGCTAATACATAAATACAAGCAAGACATAATCAATAGGCAGGCAGCAAACTTTAAGATCACAGAATTATGGAAAGGTTAACCTTTCAAAGTATTAGTTGACAAAGACTATGAGGATAGTTGAAAACCTCCTAAGTAACATATTTTTTGCACTTTTCAAAATTTTTGATTACTGTATTCACTAATATTTATTATAACATTCTATATATTGCTTTAAACCAAATACAGACATAGACTTATAATATATATATAAGAGTACAAAAATTTTACCCCCCACATCCCTCCTGTTTATCCTAACCCTTTATCTACCTATTTAAGATATACAACAAAAAAAATCGGATTATCTTTTGGGACAAGGTTTAGATACACCCTGTTACTCTATAGTTGTCTATAAGCCCACTAATTATGTTTACTTGTATCTCATGTAGATTATGAAAAAAATATTAATAATTATAGACCGATTATTTTTTAGCAGTTCCATCAAAAATGCTTACCAAGACAATTACAACTTTTCTCCAGCAAATTTTGGATGTCAATCCGTTATTGATTATATCCTAATATTGCCAAAAAGTTATACAAATGGTCAATGACTACGATTTACCATTACGCTAAGAATTTGTAGATTAAGTAAGAGCATTTGATTTTTTAAGCTATTCATGGTGATTAAATCTTTATTTCATCAAGGTATAGAGTCAGAATATTATATTCTAAAGAATATTTACTAAAATGATAAAATAGTTATTTTATTTCATGGGAACACTAAAAAAACTGAAATGGTGAAGGGTATAGAAATAAATGAGCATCATTTTAGCCATCTATATTTTGCTAGAATGTGGTTATTTTTGCAAATAATGTTTCGTAGTTTCAGGAATGTTTGTAGAATTACCTCAACAAAATTAAAAAACAGACTCAAAATAAAAGATTAAAAAGATTAAAATAGTACTCAATTAATTTTCTCAGTAAAAAAAAAAATTTAGATTAATACTCATAAATTTAAATTTAACAATTATAAATAGCTTGTACAGATTATTAATATAGCTGAAAGGGTAGTGGATATAATTTACTTTCAATATACTGCTTATGATAAAAATAAATGAATATTAAAATGAAATAGGCTTATGTATTTGACAAAAATGATTTTTAATAAATATTTATTACCAATTGTTATTTATATATCTTAAACGCAGATACTTCACAGTAGAGCAATATAGAAACTTCAGACCACTCACTAAGGTATAAAAAAGTGAATATTGGGAGTAATAATAAGGGATTAAAAGTATAATACTTGTATGAGTGAATAACAGTATTCATTGAGATCATTGTAAAAATGAATGAGATTAAATGGAGTACATCTTGCTAAAAAATATTAAAACATGAATAGTTGACTTTTCCAACTGTAAATTTGGTGTGACATAAATAGATGTAGTAAGGAAGTTTGTTTATGTTATGTGGAAAAGAAAATGTATTAAACTGGGAAAGACCTTCAAATTACAAAATACAGCTGAGAACAAAAAACCCATTAGCTGGCTTTTTACATTTTATATATGTGCTTTTTCAAAGCTGTCCGTTGAAAGTAATAACATTTTTTCAGCTACTACAATAATATTTAAAATCATCTATCATTTTATAGCAGGCGAATATATAGGGGGAGGGGCACAACGAATATATTTATTTTTGAAAAAAATGATGCTGATATTTGAACAAATTTTAAAAAATCATATTTTAAGAAATAATTCATTCGTAATACTAACAGTTAGCAGTATGCATTTGGGTGCGTAATGGATATTATTATCGGTTATTATCGTTTATACATTAATAAGAAAAATATATTTTAAGGATTATTTAAAGCAATGTATATGGTAATTTTAACATTGTGTAAAATAATTTTAAATTTAATTATTAAAAAGGTAAGGACAATCGTGTATTATTAATATTTTAAAACCTATAAAGCACGTGATAAAAATTGTTAATTTATATAAGCGCATTTGAAATTAGTTTTAAAATTAATTTAGAAAACCCGCGTCTGGAAATTTCAATCGTCTGCGTGTAAAAAAAAAATTGATGAGACAATCGTCTATAGCGGGCTAAAAAACGACAATAAATAAAATATTTAAGATTGATTGTTCTGCAGTGTCGGATTAAAATATACAATATTTCCTCCTAGATCAGAGAAAAAATAATAGGAATATCTCCAGGATAAATTAAAAACAAATTATGAATTTGTACCGTCTATCTACTTTTAAATGATACGCTAATGGCAGTACATGCAAAGCGATAAAGCAACAGTAGTTGTTTTAAATGTTGTGATTTGCAGTCACTAACTAGGATACATATTGGATCATTAAGATAAATAATCCAGGAATATTTCTATTGATAACTACAAGGATATTTAACCTAAAATTAAACTTTATGTTAAGGATATCTCGATTGCGCGGTAAGTTCGTTAATTTGATATAAGCTAATTTTAGCATAAACTGTTTACAACTTAAAAACTTTTGAATATAGAAATATTGTATTTAGATTATTTATTGTTATTTATGTATTTGAAAGTACTTTACAAGCTGTATACATTTAACGTCATTATTATTATGATTTAAAGGAATTGAATTTATATAGTTTAAATTTAGTTTTAATGATGATATAAAAACTTCAGATATGTTTATTTATTATTGATAATTAAAAAAATAAATTCTTGACAATTCAGATTTAATAAATAAATTGTTAGAATTTGAAAATATATATATTCAAATCTATTACATTTTACGTAAAATTATTTGTATATATATTTATTACATTTTACGTAAAATTATTTGTATAAATATATATATACACAAATAATTTTACGTATAATGTAATAGATTTGAAATTTGTCTGAAGGTTTGTAATGATGGTATATTATAAGATGTGGTATGCTGGACTATTTCCATCATTTATGAGTGAATGTTGAATGTAAAGAAAATTTTAAACTTTATTTAAACTTTCCAAATACAAACAACTTGTTAGTAATAACACACAAATAGACAATACAGGTTAGTAATTACACAACGTTTCGAGTGTAATTACTAACCTTTATTGTCTATTTGGGTGTTATTACTAACAAGTTGTTTGTATTTGGAAAGTTTAAATAAAGTTTAAAATTTTCTTTACATTCAACATTCACTCATAAATGATGGAAATAGTCCAACATATCACATCTTGTAATAGATTTGAATCTGTATAGATAAACGTAAGGCAATATTGAATAATTTACTTGTCTGAAGGTTTGTGATGATGGTTTTTTATAAGATGTGATATGTTGGACGATTTCCATCATCTTTGAGTGACTTTTGAATGTATAGAAAATTTTAACTTTATTTAAACTTTCCAAATGCAAACAACTTATTAATAATAACACACAAATAAACAACACAGGTTAGTAATTACACAACGTTTCGAGTATTATTATTCTCCATTCTTCTTCAGTTCTTGCTGGCCTGTATGCACAGTGACCATATTCGCTAAGAAGTTGAACTTTCACTTTTAGATACTTGAATATCGAATTTAAGGCAAACGTTCTAACCAACTGCACAGGTCAGCAACATCTGAAGAAGAATCAAGAATCCTTGAAAAGTTCTTTGTATTTTGAAAGTTTAAATAAATTTAAAATTTTCTATACATTCAACATTCACTCATAGATGATAGAAATACTCCTGCATATCACATCTTATAATACTGAATAAATCTTGTGAGGTCATTCATCAATGTGGCTAATCTAAATTTAAAAGATTTTCCGAATTTAATTTTTTTTACATGTTGAAAGAGGAAATGTTTTAATAAATGCCTGTTATAATTTATTAAAATCTTATTATAAATAATATTGCAACAATCGATTTGAATTCTTGATTTATTTGTTGTTTATTTATGGTAATGATGAATTTAGTATGTGTCTGTGTACATAATACAATCATTTTGCCAGGATTGTAGACCAGACATTAAATTATTACAAGTTTAAAATTACATGTATATTATTCTGTCTTGATTTTATAAAGAATATTTGAGAGATTCCTATTTTATGTTAAATAATGAGATTGATTACTCTTCATATATATATATATATAGTGACCTTCTGAACGAGTACAAGTAATTAAATCTTACTGCGTCAGGGGTGAATAACTGCATTTAACTAAAAAAAATGAAATATTGCTAAAATTTTAAAAATATTCAGTTAATGGTATAAAAACCTATGTGAAATTTTTTTATAAATGTTAGTTGATAATCTTATAAGCATTTAGTAATTATTATTGTATTTGATAAAATAGTTAATGGTAGAAAGGGGGTGGATTATTACAGGAATTGTTAAATGCAAGTAAAGTTAAAGTTGTTTTATTTATTTGTAGAATAGTGGTTGGTATTTGTTTAGATGGTTTTCTGATCTATTTACTCATTGGCATGCCCAGACAGGTATACATAGTATGATCAGTGTAATATGTTTAATCCATAGCCACATCAGTCATATTTTAGTCAGGATAATTTAAGATTCATATAGCACCATATGGGTATGAATGTATGTCTGTATCATCTTATCATCTCATTTTTATATTTAATTACAGTACAAAATATTACATTTACAATAAAACATTTAAATTACAGTAAATATCTTTAATAATTTTGCAAGTATATTTTTTTGTGATTAATGGATATCAGGATTAGTAAATTATTTGACAAATTAAATTGTGCTATCAACCATTTTATTTAATAGTCAATTAATATTGATTTGTTTCAAAATTGTAAAAAGTTATTTCTTTTTTTCTCTATTTGTTTTATTAGTTTGATTTAATTTAGAAATTCAAAATGATTTTTTTTTCTCAAAAAATATTTCTTGAATATTTGTCACTTAAACAAGCACAAAGGGTGGAGTTAACCTTTGGAGGATAAGATGACATCGTGATTGATGGGAAAAAAATGTATTTAAGTAATAGTTAGTAATAGAAATTCAGTGATTATTCATTTAGTCATTCGTTCATTATCTGCCACTTCTTTTTTGTGCATTTTTAAATCTCTTCCAAAAATTAAGTCACTTAAACTCCAAAGTGTAAATTTTTAAACATTATTTTCTTTATTGAATTCAGTGTGAGAATTTTGGCTACCAGACAGCTTTAAGCAAGAATGTCAGGCTAAATTATAAGAAAGGTATATTTTTCTTCATTTTCTCCACTCATTTAAACATTAAATTATCACTATCTTCTTTAAAATGTATGTATATGCTGATAATTTTAATCTACTTCATTTGCTTATACGTTTAATTATTACTAAGAAAAAAATGAAATTGTGTGAACTTTCTAATCTTTTAAGAAAATTGTGTGAACTTTCTAGTCTTTTAAGGAAATTTATGCAGAACTGTCTAACAAAACCTCCCTTTGACCCTCCATTTAAATTCTTCTCTAATTGTATAAAAGTCAAGTTAAAAATGGAAGGATGTGAGTATATTTCTATGCTATATATTTGAATTACTCTGTGATAATAATTATGCTTGTTATTCATGCCTATAAGTTACTTTATTAACAAACTGAAGATGTGGCTTACAAATAATTGATTAATTACTAGTATTTATTTAATATGACATGTTTAAGTCAAGTAGAAGAACATTAATATTACATGTTTCTTGTTCTCCTTGATATATGGACTTATTATAAAATAAAAATATTATTGCTTAAGAAATTGTAGGTCTACATGAATAATTAATTAGCAATGGACCAAAATAATTATATTTGTGATAATTTATAAAGTGTATGTCAAGATAATGTTTTATTTTTGGAAATATGCTAAAATTATTGTTGAATTAAAATATTTCCATAATTAATTGAATGATAAATATAAAGAGATATGTAGCTGAAATTCTATATCTATATCTCTGTCATTATTATAAAGGTATATTACTTACACGTCATATAAGTAAGCTCAATTAGCTTTTGTTAAGAACATTGGAGATTGCTGAATTAAATTTAAATTGTGAATGTTTATCATATAGGAATTTGATCTCATGTTTTTTTATTAACACGTACTCGTCTGAATCATCATTCTTGTCTTCATGTTCAGTAAACTATGTGTTAAAAGAAAAAAAACCATGCCAGTGAACATCTTAAGTTAAAGAAGAGTGACTTCTTATTGCTATTAGTATGCTATAGATAGACAGATAAAGTTATTATTTATTTATTTTCTTATTCTAATTCATGCTATTTCCTTGACTTCTAGACCATCTCGGATTAGCGTATTACCAAGTTGCAATATGCTGGCAAATGATTATTATTTGAATATGATTTCTTACGTAAGATATATACAGTTTTATGGGTTTGTTGAAGAGAGGTATATTTTTTATGTCTCAAACTGAGCACTTGGCTTAGAGTAATATCTGAAAAAAATATTGTGTCAGAAATGGTAAAACCTCATTGGTAATAATTATTGCCATTTAAAAGTTTAAAATAGCTAATGATTTGTCATAAACTAAGTTTTATTTTTTTTTATTTCAGTTTACTATTTACTTTACCGTAATATTTGTGTAATATAATTTGAAGTTATTTACACGCTCTTATTCATACGTATGTGTCTCTGTCTTATGCATTTATTTCATATAATTAGTAAATATTCAGTTTTATGACTGTTTCCTTTCTGTTAATTTCGGATAATGTTGTATGCTAAAAGAATTGGTATAAATAGTGTCATATCTGTGTATATGTATTTATTTTTTAATGTATAGAATCAAATGTATAGAGCAGCTATGAGAAAGAAAGGTACTCATAATATGTTATATGTAGATTGGGATTGAGAACTCTCTCTCTTATTATATCTCAGTATTTTCCATGAGTGAAATATATTCCCAGATTGCATAGTATGCACTATAAAAATGATATTTTATGAAGTTAAGTAGTTTATGCCCCTTTATTCTGGTGGTGAGAATAAGTTCCACACCAATAGTATATGTCAAAGGAGGTGAGGATTCATTATTTGTCGTCAGATTTATTAGCCAAGAAGCTTGTGTATTCCTCATGTGCTTAATTTTTTCTTGGAATGTTTATCTTTTTGTTATCGTAGAATCATAGCTATATGTAATGCATTTGGTGGATAAATAAATATTAAGATTAAATTCTTTATGGAATATTAATGCAGAAATAGTGTTATATTTATGGGTTGGTCTATAGCATTGTCCGAATTATAATTAGTAATTCATAAGGAAACTGATAAGATGTATGATTTTGTTTTTAAATATAGCATAAGATGTGACACACACATAATGCAAATAATCTTGCAGACATGAAAGTATAATACTGTTAAATTTATATATCGGAAGTAAATATTTTGAATTATATAATATTAATTTACCGCAAGCCTTAAATCATCAAATAATCAGAATGATTTTTTTTTATTTTTGAATGAGTGAAAAGTGTAGATATTTAAAGGGGTTATTTAATCGAGCTATTTAACTTATTTTCTTGACCGCCAAGTTTATTGATTTATTTTATCTTAATAATTGACAGGGACCTCTCCAACTTATATATTTGTGCCCATAATATATTTAATTTACCCGGTGATCTTTGCTAATAATAAAAAATTGTTAGAATTAATTAACAGCCCAAATATATTTGAAGTCAGAATATGAGGGCACTATTTATTCATTAATTTGTATCTTGTAAATGTCTAATCAATAAATAATAAAAAAGTGTAACAAAAGAGATATCAAACCCAGAATAGTAATGTATGTGAAAATTTAAGAAATAGGACAATAGTCCGAGCGTGAGCTAATTATATCTATTTCAGTTGCGAGTGTAAATAAATGCTTTATTTATTATTTAAAACTTTGTCACCAGTTGTTCTTATATGCATTCCTGTTTTAGTTTCCACATTTTACATATCTATTACAACATAAGAACATTGCTTTGTAAATTTGATAATAATCATACTAAAATCTGATAATATTGTTTCCTTGATCCAAAAATTATATGAAATACTTTACCATCCAAAAAAGGTTGCGTACTTAGTTATTAGTTAGACAATGATGTGAGATTAAAAGGTACCCTATTTCCTTTATTATTTAATTGCTAGTCCAGTGAAACATCATCCAATTCATTCCATTATTATTATTTTTTTATTACAATAGTTATAATTTATTGTGTTATAAAATTTCTTTAATTAAATCGTATTAAAGATTCACTGAGATCTGATTTCCTAGTTCCAAATCAATATCAGTTTAGCTATTTGGACCATGGCGTACTAGATAGTGGAGTTATTTAATATCATGTTTTTATGTTAAAGTTATATTGTAGTTAATCTATGAGTGTATTTAGATGACGGAAGAAATCAAATCAAATTATAGTTTATTAGATTGAATAAATAAAACTTTATTAATTTTTATCATTTGGTTGATTAACAAATGAAGCATGTATCTTATTTTAATCATCAATAATATTTCTTCCTTAATTTATTTATATTCCGTATATTTTAAAACTTTCTGTAACCGTTCACTGAGCTAAGCTATAAGTCAGACATAAATAGACAAGTCTCAATATTAATTCAAAGCAATATATAATTGTTAACTTATTCTATTCATTAATAGAATTGGCGTCCTGGGCATTTGCTCATATAATGTGTAGAATTGGGGTTGAGTGGGGGGAGTTAATATATATATATATTGATATTTCCTACATTTCAGTGGGGTCTGATGATTAGATCATTGCTTTTTAATATGTACTTGTATAATAATAAATATGAGTATAAATATTTGTGCATATACTCCAACGCAGACAAACATATGGTTGTTAGGGAATAATGATATTAAACATCTTAATTTCATTTGCCTGATTATTTTTAAATATTATGACTTGTATTGATATATTTTATTTTTGTTTTTTCATAGTAAATGAATAATATAATAATAATAAATTCTAACGTTACTGTAGGTAATGAAGTTACTTTATTAAAATCAGCACTTATAATATGACAAAATGTTTTGGTTATGAGATTTAAATTTCATCTAAGGATCTCGTTCTAATTTATATATGTGAATTAAGTGATTTTGTGTAAATGCATGTTCAGAGGTACATTAAAATATAATAAACAATATTACAGAGTTCAAATAAAATTGATTAAAATTGCTATTATAGAAATTAGATTTTATAATGATAAAATTAACATCAAGTATGCAGTTATGTCAATAGCTATTAGGATATCGTAAAATTAAATAGTTAACTTATATTACATATAATTTACTGTAACTTTGGTGCTACTATTGGACTAAGCAAACTATTTGTTATTTTAGTTGTTAGTTCATTATTTTATTTATGTTTTACTTAATAAATATATGTTACATAGTTATCTGCTTTTTGTACAGTTTATTCTTAAGAGAAAGATACTTGTAGGGAATTTACATTTCATTTTCTCTTTAATAAAAGACAATATACACACACAATATATTGCATAATGAACTCTTCTTGTGTGTATATACATATATAGTACAGTGTTTGAACACAGACTTCCAAACTCCTTTTAGCTATCCACTTTATCTTATATAACGATATACATGAACACACACATGTGAAAAAGATAAAATATCTCCAATATACAAATTTCATGGTGAACCAGCATTCATCAGTTGGTCCAAATCATCACCTTCCATATATATATATATATATATATATATATATATATATATATATATATATATATATATATATAAAAATATATATATATATATATATATATATATATTGTGCCCTTATCTATAGGTCATAATAGGGTAGAATGGTCAATTACTAAAAAATTTTAAATTTTAAGATATGTTTGTATGATATATAAATAATTGTATGATCGATTAGATTTTATAGTACAATTTAAGGCTGAAAATGCCTGGTATATAAAAGTGTAATGGATTATTTTAAGAGAAAACAGTTAAATAAAGCTTAATTATATCCTTGCTTATGGTTGTAAAAGCTGGCCATATAATATAACACAGCTATAAATAGTTAAAAGTATATTAACAATCCAATTGTAATGTTTTAAAACCAATAAATTAAATAAATGCTATATGTAATATTATAATTATAATTAATATTCAAATTTAATCTAATATATTTTAAAATAAACTTTATGATGGTGAGAATTATATTTAGTTCTACAAGTTTAAATTATTTTCCAAATTTTTATAAAATATATCAGTTTTGGTAATTTAGACCGAGACGTAAATTAAAAAAAATCATCTGATAAAGTTAGTAATCATGTGACTGTATATTATATACCTTCACACACACGCTTGTTAGAATATAATAATAAAGTTTGTGAATTATGGAACTAAATGTAATTGCTGTCTATCGCTGAAATGAATGTTGAAATATTAAATAGTTATTTTAAATGTTTAAATGATGTAATATTTAAGTAGTGTTTAAAAGTTGAAATATTAAATGTTATTTTAATAATTGTTTTAAAATTTAAATGATTTTGATTAAACTATAATTGAGTTTAAAAATACTATTCTAAGTAATATTTAAGACATGACATCATAAATTCTTTATTTTAAAAGGTCTAGTCTATTATAAAACTAAAAAAAGTATAAATTTGTTCGCGCTAAAAAAGTCATTAACCAATCAACGGAAGTAATTTTAGCAGACAAAATATAAGAATTAGACGGAGCGGGAGAAAGTAATGTGTAAGTGAAGGAGGAAGTAACATATTTTTTTAGCTGGATAAGACCGTAAGCTAGAAAAGTGATATAATTTTAAAATTTTGTATTTATTTTAAAAGTTTTTTTTTACATATAATATTTTGACTGCCTTTACATGAAGGGCTAATTTTTAAAAGTTTTCTTGCCAGTGATTTTATTCAAGTTTAGCCAAAACCTTGCAGTAAAAATGGAAGTACTAAAGGAAAAAAATACCTAAAAATATTGCTAAAGGAAAAATATTTGTAAAGTGCCTCGATACAGCTTTATTTATGCTCAATCAGAAACTTATTATTGTAACTCAGAGGAATATAATTTGGACGCTATACGAAAACTTAAAAGAGAAGTTACTTGCCGTCAGGAAAATTATGACGCACAAATTTTATAAGGCTACTCTGGAGTTATTTTATTCTTCTCTATGGAAAAATTAAGATATGTATATCATAAAGAAAAAAGTATGTAAAAGTTATAACAGAGAAAGAATGTTTATCTTTTTAAAGGAAACATTACAAAGTATATAGTTACCAGAACTTTAAAAGAAAGGAAAAAGTTATAGAATAATAATATGAAAGAGTCATTATTTTTTATGAAAAAAAAACAGAAAAACTTTCTCTAAGAGAAATTGGAAAATATAAATCTAATATACTTAATAAAATGGATCCATGGAGACAGAAAAATTTACTGAATATTTAAATCAAAGTACCTAGAAGATGCATCATAAAAGTTGCGCGGGAAAATATTAGCAGAAAATATTAGAAGAGAATATGTAGACGTTTTCTTTACGGGATTAACTAATATCATAATTAATAATTGTATTAAATATTATAAAAAACCAAGGATTGTCATCTAGGAATATTTATTAAACAGAGCAATAATTGTTTTACCTTAAAATAGAACATTAAGTGACTGAAGAAGAAATAATAAACATTTTTTTTAGCTTTAATATGAACGGTTTTCAAGAAAGTTTGATAAAGAAGTACAGTAAATATAGTTTAAATATTTTACTAATTTATTTAGAATATAAAATGTTATGTGAGATTAGGGAAAACATATAAACATAAATTTAGTAATATTAAAATTTAAATATAATAGCTTGATAAAATTATAGAAATATTGTTTAAAAATAAAGTGTATGTATGTGAGTATTATATCTACAAGGATCAATGGGATAGTGAAGCCTACGGAATGAGATTCGAGAAGATAAAGATCGTTTGGTAATTTTGATATTTATTTATAATGCATAATGTATTTTTTTTAGATCATCTATTGACTAAGAATGAAGTGTGAAAGTTTAAATTATATGTACACATTTTATACAACATTTTAACATATAATGAGATAGGAGTAATTCGGAATATGCATGCAATAATTTATTTAAAGTATATTAATAATATAATTTGACAGAACAATTGTGATTCTTTTGAACTTTCATGGGATAAAGTATTCAGATACTTTAAAATAGTTTGTATATGATTAAATATACGAGGAAAGTAGTAAAAAGATTTTCTTATAGAACAGTGGAATAGTTTTGAAATAAATGAATTTTATTATTGTTAGAAATGCAGATATGTATTTATCGATGTACAGTATAGAAAAATCTTGAGAAATAAGATCGGATAGTGACTTGGAAGTACTAGTGGAAAGGAAACCAAGATGATGTTTTTTTTAAGAAATAGGAAAATAAAGGATTTGGATCATATTTAGTTTGTGTGATTTCAGTATAGTTAACTAAGCCCTATGACTGAACACATATAGTTTGGACAGTGTTTTTGCATATCTTTAAACTTTTTGATGTTATAATAAAGCTAAAGAAATAGCTTTAGCATCGTTCCTATAATAGAGGTTGGTAGACAGGTAAAGGTCACTCCTCTGTGCCATGATTGTCAAGATATATGATGAGTAATATTCTAGTTGTATTTTGATCCTATGCACCTATCTTCACTATCCTTATTTCGTGAATCTGCATCGGTCAGAAAGATATTTTCAGAGAAATAATGAATAAAATAGAACTGAAGATAAGTTATCGTTTATGTAAGAATAGTTTATTTGCTGGAATGTATAGAATTGTGTAACTTTAAAATTGAAAGTCCAAAATATCATAAAGAGAGAAAGAATCATATAATACATTGTAAAATTAATTCAGAAATGAATAAGATTTTAAAAAGAAATCTAAACCAAGTATTTTAAAAATTTTATTTTAAAAGTGATAATAAAATTTGAATTTTTTTTTTAAATAATATTTAGAAAATAAGTATTGCATATTTATTAAGAAAATAGTTCAATAAGGTATAATAAATATATACTTGTGCATGGTATATTAATAGTTGTAATTATATCATCTGAAGTAAGGCTTGAATGAGAATATTAGGATTAATAAACATCGGATAATGAACAATAAAAAACCTAATACCGAATGTAGAACAATGTTTTGACTTTGTAAGATTCCATACAACCAATATAAAACTAGAATTTTATTGTTTTGTAGAATTTTTACTACGAATGTAAATTTTGTAAAAAAATATAATTTTAATAATATTAGGGATGCAAAGTGTTAGTTATAATCATATAAGAAATGCATTTTGTAACAAGCTAACCATAATAATAAATCAAATAATAATACTGTAATTTTCTTAAGTGTTTAAAAGATAAGATTTAACTAGGAAAAGTAAATACTATTTTGATTTCATTTTTATAAACTAGTAAACTAAGTTGAGACAGGAGAATAAGGGATATCCAATGTACATAATGTAAAAATATTGTTAATTTATTTATGTTGTTAATAAACTTTGTTTTTAAATTTATTTTAAAGTTTTGTGGCCGCGTTGTTATTTCTCCACATGGATGCATGAAATCACGATACATTTATAATTGAAACAGACATATAGTTTTTGCACAAAAAGGTAAACATAAAAGTGTTATAATAATTTTGAGAATTTATTGGTATGCTAAAATTAAAAGATCATAATTTTATATTATTTATTGGTCATAAGTCGGTTGCCACAATATTACATTAAATTATATGCTAATGTTGCCACACGTATTCTGTTGTCAGATTATTAAAATACTACCACGTACGTATTTATTTATTTCATTTTAGGAAGAAATAAGATTAAATTATATTATTATTGTTATTATTATTTTTATTATTGTTAGTTGCTGTGTAGTAGATTATGACATAAAATTCCCTTTTCATATTTTACTACCGTAATTTTAAATCAGTTAGAATACAATTTATGAACCTGAGATTTTTATTTTATTTTTGTTTTATTTTACTTCATTTTATTTAATTGAGCTAGATTCTTGTTATAAAGAAGATTAAGATATGATTATTATTTTAATCGTAGTGAATAGAGCTTAGAAAGTCGTAAGAATACTATGAGTTAGTTATTTGGTATAGTAAAAAGGGGGATAGTGTTCTTATGCCATTGAGTTAGTATCGTGTGGATAATAGCTCAATGTAGTCTATCTCGTTCCCCGTATTGTCACTCCATGTCTCATGAAAATAGTAAATATTTGTTAATTCATTTTAAAAATTGAACCGTATTTGTATTTTAAAATTAGAGCTAGTAATCATTTTAATTAATGCTGAATATTTCATTTATTTATTTGTTAACTGAGCTAGAACCCGGAATATTCGTAATAAACAATAATTTTGGGGTGAGGATGCGCAGGGGGAGGTTAGAATATATATAAAATCAGTGCTTAGTTTACATTAATATATTAGTACTTTTCTTTTAGCTTGCCTGTCCCTCTTTTATTACCCTGTAATTAATTTTAAATAAGTTTAGTCTGCACTTCCTGGAACCTGCATATGTTTTGGCTGGCAATTTATCGTACATAGTGTCCTGTTTTTTTGAAATTGGAGATTTTGTTTCTTCTTTCTAAGATTTCAATAGTTTCTCATGTTTTCTAGTCTTACATATGAAATCAACCATGAATTGCCTTAAAAGTTGTATATCATGAACTGCCCTGCAGGCATATGACATTCTTGGTCTCAATATGTTATTCTGGGACAAGAAATGCTCATCCACACTGTTTCATTGATTTTCTACAAGACCCTATTGTTTTGCTTCTCTGAATTAGGATACTAGAATTGGGTTTTTATAAATCACCAGCATGAAGATATCAGAAATTCCTTTTAAATTCATAAGTGAGCAAACAAACTTATCTGTCAGGGTGTTTAATATTTGCATTACTCGTGTACACTCTTTGGTAAATATGCCAGTGAAATCTGGAGTAAACTCTTATATTTTGATTGCCTGAGATTTATTTCTTTTCTTAAAATTAATAAACAATTGAAATTTCTTTAATTATATTAGTGACATTTATCTCTGTCTTCTTTCTCAATTGTCTGAACAATCTTAAAGATCTCATTCTCTCCCTTGGTTTAACCAGCGCCAGTCATCATCATTATTAATTTTTAATCACAGTAAATTAAATTTTTCTTGTGATGTGATATACTGTGGCTTCTGCTTAAACAAAGTCAAGGATAATTTTGATAATTATCAAATTATCAAAAAACAAAGTCAAGGATATCTCAGCAATTATGTCCAGATAAACCAGGTAGCCAGTTTATTTTCCATTCCCCACTATAAGTTGTTTCATATTCTGCTCCATCCCATTTCCACAACATAATCTTTGTCAACTCTATGGCCTTTATATCTAAATCCTCATTATCTTTTCCCAAACTCAACATAAAAACCAATAATTCACTTTCTGTATAATCACTTTTTTCATATTTATTCTTCCGTAACTTCATTATATGTAACTTTTCTATTTTCAAGCATTTACATTCAATTAACAAATGCCTAATATTTTCTATTCCTTTCTTACATAATTCACAAAATAAATCACCCATATTTTTCCATTTACATGTATGTTCTCTTGTTATTAAAGATCCCATTCAAACCTTAAACAATAAACTACTTTCCTTACTATTATCATATATTAACTTGCATCTAATATTTTGTTTATTTCTATATATATATTTAAACTCTTTTTTACTCTCCATACTATTTCTCCATCTCTCAAACTCCTTATTCTTTATTAATAAATCTATTCTTTTATCTCATTCCTTACTACTATAACATTCAACAATCCTCTTAACACAATCATCCTGTCTTTTGTACAAATATACTGATATGAATTCTTTATCCAAATCTTTTGCATACCGCATTACTTTTCTCACCCATCTTGTTACCTACCCTTTACTCATAACCCAATTAAATACTATTTAGGCTATTATTTTATTATCCATAAACTGCAATCTATCAAACATTTTCATTTTACTTTTTTGCATCTCTCATATGAAAACTTGACCATCCCATTTCTCCTTGAATTGCCTTCTTTGCTGTCCATACATCTGCATCCAATGCATGTCTTCCTACTTCCCTATGAACTTTTTCTAAATAATCTAATATCCCTTTACTAACACGTAATGCATCATTAACTTATGTTAACCCTGCTCCTGCAACTCCCTTCCATATAATTCTAGCTACATCATATTTATTATATGAAAACAGTGTTAATTTCTTTATCAATCCCTTTCTTTTCTTTGCTTCATTTATCTATTTTTTTCTCCCATTCATCCAAATAATGTTTCTGATTACTTAAAATAATTCCCAAATAACTATATCTATTCACCACACTTAATATCTCCCAATAAAAATTCTACATCTTCTCTTTCTCCAATATTAACCATCATTATATTTGATTTTTCTCCACTAAATTTTATCCCCATTTCTTTACCCACTCTTGCACGTTATTTAACTTTTTATGATCTTTATCCTTCCCTTTAAATAATCTTACTCTTGTATTACTCCAACTAATGGGAAAGACTATTCTGTACCATCTTATTAAAACAAGATAATAACTTTACTTTTGCCCTATATCCTAAATTCATCACCATTTCTGCTGCCCATCCATCTAAACCTCTTGTCTATCCACTTTTCAATTTCTTCTCTACCTCATTCAGTTCATCTTTTGTAAACCTAATATTCACATTACTATATGCTTTCATGTTTTTTATTGCTCTATCCTTCACATCTAACGTCTTTTTTATATTCATTACATATTTATTTAAGATTATCTCTAAATCTTCTTTAGAGCTACACTCTATTCCCTCAACATCTAGTAATACTATCTCTTTCTCCCATAGATTTATTCTTTTAATGTAATTCCAAATTTTTACTCCCATCTCTTCCACTTTTATTAATATCCTCCAACAATTTTCTATTCAATTTCATCTTCTCTATATAATTATCTATTTTAACCAACTTCTTCTTTTCTAAGTATTTTTCCCATTTAGCATTAATATCGTTTTCACTTTCCTTGTTCATAATAGCACACTTATATTCTCTACATGCTTCTTTCCTCTCTTTTACACTTTTACTGATTATTTTTTATTTCTTTTATTCTTTTGAATATTCTCACCTAAAACCCTATTTGCCACTTTTTCTAGTTCTTTACACCAGTCCTTATATTCATCCCCATACCAACTCGTCTATGATTTCCTCAACTTATTTTTATCATTCACTCTCCATCCCATCCACATTTTTCACTATTATTTCTACTTTTATTTCTATTCTCCATCACATTACTAACTATTATTTCTTCTTCATTATCAAACACCTTAATTTTTCATATTTTATTCATTCCCTCTTTCTATACAAATTCATAATCTATTGTGTGACCAAAAGAAGATATATTGATTAGTGCAATAAATATATATGATCAATAATCACTTGGCTTATATTAAGATTGCAAATCTTCAAACTTTAATGGTTTAATCTATTTCACGACCCAACTCTTCAGACTTCCATATCTTTGAAAATCTTATGATGGAACACTCTAATCCCTTAATAATATCAATATTATTATCATTTCCATGTTGATCTTAAGTGATTCTGACCCCTTATTTATAGAAACATGCCCTGTTACCCCTTGTCCTGCTACCCCATGTCCTGCTATTCCTTATCCATTTAAATACATAGAAGAGGGATGACAAGATTCAGGCTGAATCAGTAATATTTATATAGAGCTATACTTAGTATCCCTGGAGTTTCAATATAAGTATAGGAAATTTGAACCCAGTCTTTCAACCTTCCTTCAACTATCCAATCTATCTCATACAATCATTACACATGACCACACAAGAGAAAAAGATAAATGATCTCCAATATACATATCTCATGCTGAACCAGCAGTTTCTGGATCAACTGATGAGTGCTGGTAGTACATGATATATATATATTGGAGGTCATTTATCTTTTTCTAATGTGTGTGGTCATGTGTGTCAGTTATGAAAATATTTGGATAGTTGAAGGGTGCTTGAAAGTCTGGATTCAAATCCCCTATAATTACATCCAAACTCTAGGGATATAAAATGCCTGTGTATACATATATATATATTGTAACCGGACCGCCATACAACCGTTTTATTACGTCAGTTGTAACAATTTTCTGATGAGCATGCTGCAGGAAGGAACTATCAATTGATATTCTTAATGCAGATGTTAATGCCTCCTACAACAATATTTCCTGCTCATCAGAGGATGTAGTACCATAGAGACTGTGAACATCTAAACATTTATATGTTAGGTTTTCCAAACAGCACCATTAGAGTTCCGTCTTACTACAACCTGACTGGCCTGGGTCTAGTTATGTCAGACGTAGCTCAGGAATGCATGAGATTCTCATGAACCAGCGCTATAATTGGTGAGTGATGCGATAAAACAAACAAAACTGATCAACTGGATAACCAATTTAATTTTTAGTAACAAAAAAAATTTATTAAATAACAATTAATTTGCAATTTCTAACGAAATTCATTTCTATCCACATGATAACTCATTTTTATTTTACTTATAAAAGACTTAGAAGCAGTTCCTTTTTTTTTATCAATAGTTCATTTACAAATTCAATTATGAGAAAAAACTTGGAAATAATCAATTCAATAATAGTTCATTTTGAATTCATTTATTAGAAGAAGCTTGGAAATATTCTAATTCAACAAGAATTCATTTTGAATCCATTTATGAGAAGCTTGGAAATATTCTAATTCAACAATAATTCATTTTGAATCCATTTATGAGAAGAAGCTTGGAAATATTCTAATTCAACAATAATTCATTTTGAAGCAGTCAAGCATTTATGGTTTATACAATAATTAATTTTGAAGCAGTCAAGCACTTATGGTTTATACAATAATTCATTTTGAATTCATTTAAGGTAAAAACCTTAGAAGCAGTCAAGCATTTATGGTTTATACAATAATTCATTTTGAAGCAGTCAAGCATTTATGGTTTATACAATAATTCATTTGTTCATTTAAGAGAAGAACCTTAGAAGCAGTCAAGCATTTATGGTTTATACAATAATTCATTTTGAATTCATTTAAGGTAAGAACCTTAGAAGCAGTCAAGCATTTATGGTTTATACAGCATTTCATCATTTTATGAATTATTACTGATTGGTAGATATTTGAACTCAACAATTCTTGGTTTGTAGAGCATTTATCATTTGATAATTGAGGCATTTATAATTTAGCCAAATACAGAAGTATATTCTTACACAAAACTCTGTTACATTATAAGAAGCTTAGAAGCAGTCAAGTATTTATGATTTATACAGCATTTTATCATTTTATTAATTATTACCGATTGGTAGACATTTGAACTCAACAATTCTTGGTTTGTAGAGCATTTATCATTTGATAATTGAGGCATTTATAATTTAGCCAAATATAGAAGTATATTCTTACGCATAAACTCTGTTACATTATAAGAAGCTTAGAAGCAGTCAAGTATTTATGATTTATACAGCATTTCATCATTTTATTAATTATTACCGATTGGTAGACATTTGAACTCAACAATTCTTGGTTTGTAGAGCATTTATCATTTGATAATTGAGGCATTTCTAATTTATATAGTAAATACGTTCAAATATTTTTATAAATAAATTTGCATATAACTATTTCATAACTTCACTTTATAACGTATGATAAACATGTCCTAATATTTTACAAAACAAATTCTATGTAATTATTTCATAACTTCACTTTATAACGTATGATAAAGATGTTTTAATATTTTATAAAACAAATTCTATGTAATTATTTCATAATTCCACTTTATAACATATGATAAATATGTTTTAATATTTTATAAAAATTACCTTCCAGTTTTGCAGTCCAGTTTATTGAAAAAGAAGGCGGGTTATTTCATCGATGGAAAGTCATGGCACAGCGTAAAGAGAATGAAGCCGCTAAATTACCCCATTGACATTATAATTCCTCTAGCAAAGTTTTCTTTTTCCATTTTCACGTTTAGTTAAAGTTATATTTTAATTTGTCAAAAGAATTAAGTAATACACTTTTTTTTAAAAAAAAAAAAAATTCAATATGTTCTGCTTCTCTGTGTAAGACGAAAGTTTTTTTTTTTTCACAACATGCCTAATTTGAATACTGCCTCAGTTTAACTCAAGTATCTTTTTTTCTTTCTTTTTAATGATTGGATAATTAATTTCTTTTTTTTTATTGAGACAGATAAAAAAAATAAAATAAAATAAGACGATATAACATTTTATTCAAATTCATCAATCTCAAAATTAAAAATATGATTTTTTTTAAACAAATCAAAATTTATTGCGTTCCCAATTAGACTGAATCACGCTAGACGTTTTTAAATGGGGGGGGGTCTTTTGAATATTTATATGAGGAACAGAATATCTGTTTCATTACCCCTCACCAAATTTTGGGATGAAATCGCCTGGAAATACGATTTCATTCCACATACTATACACATTATTTCTCAGTACTGCCTGGTTTTAGATATGCTGATGAATGGGTAAGATGAGCTGGAAAAGTGAATACATGAACCATAGCCTCCAATGCTGGGACAAATAGATGGCCAAGCACAAACTACCAGTACACACCGCCTCATGACGTCACGAGAAAATATCTCATTTTTAAGCACTACCTCTCTTGTACCTAGAAGTATCATCCAACCAAGAATAGGAGCCAGAGAAAAAAAAATCAATTTGGCACTCAGCCAACCCTGCTCAGCTTCGGTGAGTCTTAGGGGCTATCATTTGGCCTATCCATGAGACCAAGGCCTATACGTGAGACCTATATATATGCACTGCTGGACTACTCTTGGAGCACAACATCCAGGTCAGGATAGTACCGAGCATATCCTTCGGAGCATCATAACACAATGCATCCAAGCAGCCCTGCTCAATCATCCACCATCTCAACATGAAAAACACAAGTTCATGCATCACTACACCACACTCACAAACTTTTTCCATCAGCTATCTCTATTTTATTCTGAATCATAACTGCAACCTGTTTTGGGAGACTGAGGATCATGATCAGTTCTCCTATAGTCCTCTTTTGTATTATGAGGTGACATACTTCTGGATCGTCTCTTTGTTGAAAATTTATCATGTTTAACATTACTGTGTTGTCTTGCTTCTTCACTTCTGTATTTTCTTTGGAGATCATTGTTAATGTTTGATCTTCTAATTATACATGTCCGATATGGACCATGAACACCATCTGTGAACTTTCTCCTGTTCCTCTTCGATGGTGGTACTTCATTTTTATATAAAAGTTTCTTTTTAAATGGTTCTTCTGCCATAGTAATTATTTTTTTGGTATTTGCAAAGGTTTCTTGTTGTTTAATTTCTTTCACACTGATAAATCCCGAGTTTTCAGATTCCTTTTTGGTATCTTTTCCTGCGTAAGCAACTATATTTTTAATAACTGTCTTTATATATTTTTTTTCTATACTCAATTTTTGATTTGAGTTTATTAAGCTTTTGTTTATAATTTTTATATATGGCTGAGGACTAACACACTTTTCTTTCCATTTTATGGTTTCTTTCTCTATCTCTGTTACTGTTTCATAGCATATATCAGACAATTTTTCTGAAACATTTTCTTCTATATTGGATAGTCCCTTTGTTATATTTTGATTATGTTCATTTTCATGTTTTTCATCTTCTTGAAGATCAGAAGATTTTAATTTTGCTTTATTAGATTCATTTTCATCCATTTGAAACTCTTTTACTGTATTTGATACAATTTCATTCTCAGCTTCTGTATATACTGTTTCTTTATTTTCAATTTTAGAGGTACATTCCACAATCAGAAGTTTTCCTGAAGGTAGACTGACAATTTCAATATCACTCTTTGTAATTTCAATTTCTTCCTTTTTAACAATCTCAAATTTTGCTTCATCAGTAATAGGATATTCAATTTGTGATTCCTTTAAAATATCTTTGGTTGAAAATTCCAAAGTTTCCTCCTCATCCAATTTTTTAGGTTGAGTTATTTCCTTTATCAACTGGTTTAACTTTTCATTCTGATTTTTGAATGCTTCTTTAATTCATTTTTCTATTCTTTGGTTTGCTTCTATTGCTTGCTTGTTATATTCTTCTCTTTGTTTGATATCTTCTCTTTGTTTATCCCATTTTTGGTTATATTCTTCTCTTTGTTTGATATCTTCTTCTCTTTGTTTATCCCATTTTTGGTTATCTTCTTCTCTTTGTTTGATATCTTCTCTTTGTTTATCCCATTTTTGGTTATCTTCTTCTCTTTGTTTGATATCTTCTTCTCTTTGTTTGTCCCATTTTTGGTTATCTTCTTCTCTTTGTTTATCCCATTTTTGGTTATATTCTTCTCTCTGTTTATCCCATTTTTGGTTATCTTCTTCTCTCTGTTTGTCTCTTTTCTTTTGGTCTGCTTTTATAATTTCTATTATCTGAGCTATCATAGCTATCTTTTGTTTTCTGAGCCTCCATGTTTACCATTTTTCCTTTGTTTTCTGAATCAGTAAGCTTCTCTCTCCATCCACACCATGACTTTACTCCATCTTCTTTGAAATGCCTGTTTCATTCTTTATGCCATTCATTTTTGTTTTGTTTTTCTTTTAAACTTTTATTTTTTTAACCTTCCTGAACAAATTACATCACTACATCATATGCACTGTTCATATCACAGAATCGTGATCTGCTTATGCCTATGAGTAGGCTAACTAGATCGGACCTCACAATAGGGTGGCAAATTAACCGGCCTATGCCAGATAAGGCCTCACAGTAAGGTGACAATGTAATAGGTGCCTATGGTTAGGCTAGCTGGATAAAGCCTCACAGTTGGAAGCCAAATGTAACCGGAGCCTATAGGTAGGTTAGCCAGGTAAAGCCCCACGTTGGGCGCCAAATGTAACCGGACCGCCATACAACCATTTTATTACGTCAGTTGTAACAATTTTCTGATGAGCATGCTGCAGGAAGGAACTATCAATTGATATTCTTAATGCAGATGTTAATGCCCCCCTACAACAACATTTCCTGCTCATCAGTCGATGTAGTACATAGAGACTGGAAACATCTAAATATTTCTGTTTGGTTTCCCAAAGAGCGCCATTAGAGTTCCATCTCACTACAACCTGACTGGCCTAGGTCAAGTTATGTCAGACATAGCTCAGAGAACATGAGATTCTCATGAACCAGTGCTATAATTGGTGAGTGATGCGATAAATAAACAAAACTGGACAACTGGATAACCAATTTAATTTTAGTAACAAAAAAAATTTATTAAATAACAATTAATTTGCAATTTCAACAATAGTTCATTAATTCCTCTATGAGAAGAAGCTTGGAAATATTCTAATTCAATAATAGTTCATTTTGAATTCATTTATGGGAAGAAGCTTGTGAATATTCTAATTCAACAATAGTTCATTAATTCCTTTATGAGAAGAAGCTTGGAAATATTCTAATTCAATAATAGTTCATTTTGAATTTATTTATAGGAAGAAGCTTGTGAATATTCTAATTCAACAATAGTTCATTAATTCCTTTATGAGAAGAAGCTTGGAAACATCCTACTTCAACAATAGTTCATTTTTGTATTCCTTTATGAGAAGAAGCTTGGAAATATTCCAATTCAATAATAGTTTGTTTTTGTATTCCTTTATGAGAAGAAGCTTAGAAGCAGTCAAGCATTTATGGTTTATACAATAATTCATTTTGAAGCAGTCAAATATTTATGGTTTATACAATAATTCATTTTGAAGCAGTCAAGCACTTATGGTTTATACAATAATTCATTTTGAATTCATTTAAGGTAAGAACCTTAGAAGCAGTCAAGCATTTATGGTTTATACAATAATTCATTTTGAAGCAGTCAAGCACTTATGGTTTATACAATAATTCATTTTGAATTCATTTAAGGTAAGAACCTTAGAAGCAGTCAAGCATTTATGGTTTATACAGCATTTCATCATTTTATGAATTATTACCGATTGGTAGACATTTGAACTCAGCAATTCTTGGTTTGTAGAGCATTTATCATTTGATAATTGAGGCATTTATAATTTAGCCAAATATAAAAGTATATTCTTATACATAAACTCTGTTACATTATAAGAAGCTTAGAAGCAGTCAAGTATTTATGATTTATATAGCATTTCATCATTTTATTAATTATTACCGATTGGTAGACATTTGAACTAAGCAATTCTTGGTTTGTAGAGCATTTATCATTTGATAATTGAGGCATTTATAATTTAGCCAAATATAAAAGTATATTCTTATACATAAACTCTGTTACATTATAAGAAGCTTAGAAGCAGTCAAGTATTTATGATTTATACAGCATTTCATCATTTTATTAATTATTACCGATTGGTAGACATTTGAACTCAACAATTCTTGGTTTGTAGAGCATTTATCATTTGATAATTGAGGCATTTATAATTTAGCCAAATATAGAAGTATATTCTTACACATAAACTCTGTTACATTATAAGAAGCTTAGAAGCAGTCAAGTATTTATGATTTATACAGCATTTCATCATTTTATTAATTATTACCGATTGGTAGACATTTGAACTCAACAATTCTTGGTTTGTAGAGCATTTATCATTTGATAATTGAGGCATTTCTAATTTATATAGTAAATACGTTCAAATATTTTTATAAATAAATTTGCGTATAACTATTTCATAACTTCACTTTATAACGTATGATAAACATGTCCTAATATTTTACAAAACAAATTCTATGTAATTATTTCATAACTTCACTTTATAACGTATGATAAAGATGTTTTAATATTTTATAAAACAAATTCTATGTAATTATTTCATAATTCCACTTTATAACGTATGATAAATATGTTTTAATATTTTATAAAAATTACCTTCCAGTTTTGCAGTCCAGTTTATTCAAAAAGAAGGCGGGTTATTTCATCGATGGAAAGTCATGGCACAGCGTGGAGAGAATGAAGCCGCTAAATTACCCCATTGACATTATAATTCCTCTAGCAAAGTTTTCTTTTTCCATTTTCACATTTAGTTAAAGTTATATTTTAATTTGTCAAAAGAATTAAGTAATACACTTTTTTTTTTAAAAAAAAAAATTCAATATGTTCTGCTTCTCTGTGTAAGACGAAAGTTCTTTTTTTTTTTCACAACGTGCCTAATTTGAATACTGCCTCAGTTTAACTCAAGTATCTTTTCTTTTTTTCTTTTTAATGATTGGATAATTAATTTCTTTTCTTTTTTTTATTGAGACAGATAAAAAAAAATAAGATAACTTAACATTTTATTTAAATCCATCAATCACAAAATTAAAAATATGATTTTTCTTTTTTTTTTTTAACAAATTACAGCTTTATTGCATTCCCAATTAGATTGAATCACGCTAGACGTTTTTAAATGGGGGGGGGTCTTTTGAATATCTATATGAGTAACAGCATAACTGTTTCAATATATATATATATATATATTGTAACCTCCCAAAAACCGCTGTACTATATATGAATCATATCACGTTTTAGGCACCATAATCCCTACTGTACCCTAGCTTCCTGATCTAGCTGGTCATCAATGAATCATACCGCACATTTTAGTGATTAAATTCTCTTATGGAACCTAACATACTCACACGCTCAAGAATATAAGCATGAAAAAACAAAAATGCAAAACTAACGAAATGATTCCTGGATTAAATAAAACTAACATGAAACTGTCGATCTAAAGAAGATCACAAGGCGACTAATAAAGATAAAAACTTCTGGTCAAACCAGCCCTGAAATCCACATAAACAAAATGAGATGAGTTAAATTTGATATTCAGCAAATTAATAAAATAACTAATAATTATATGTCTTGAGTGATGATGAAATTAAACTTATAAATGAAATGATACATAAATTATGATGTAAATGACTAAATGGATGATGGAATGAAGTAATAACGGAATAGTGGAATGAAATGAGTCTAAGAGTGAAGAGAAAAGAACGAATAGATATGAGAATAATTAACCATTAAAAGGATGATAGAATAATAGTTAATGAATAGTGAAAAGGTAATATATGATTAATTAATTATTATAATGAATTAATGTCAAATGAGAATGAATAACTAAAAGAACAATCAAGATGAAATTGAAGAAAAATGTTAAGGATGGAGACTGAAATTTTAAATTATAAACTAATACGGTATTCAATGGTAAAAAGATAAGCTAAATAAAAGTAGGGATTTCAAGCTTGACACAACCAGAATATCTATCATAAAATTAAAACAAACTATACATTTTATATCAACAAAAGTAATTTGCATATTAAAGCTTAGCTAACTTTCATAGACTGTGAAAGTAATCTATTGTAAGTTCAACTATAATAATTAAAAAGATAAACTTTATTACAAGCTTAAATTCTATCTTAAGACTTAACAATTAATTCTTCTCAGGGTTCAAACATTATAAATGGTTATATAACATCTATTTGGGTCAGTAAGAGGGATTTTACTACTACCCAAACATAATGCACCTAATAGTTCTCAATATAACTTAAATCAAGACTTCTATTTAGCAGTTCTAAAGAAACTTTATAACTAATATAAACTTTTAAATTTATGACTGGGAATGACTTTTTAATAATTAACATCAATAACTTACCAAATTCCTTTTCTTAAATAATTATAAACCATGTGATCAAGATCAGTGAATGATAGCTCTGCGGATTTAACTAAATCAATATTATGTTTATATGTCATCTATTATTTGCATTAATATGTGCTCTAAGTTATTCACCTTTGGATTATTGTGTGATGATGCATTAGATGTACCAATAAATTATAAGACTTACCAAAATTATTATAATATAGCATAATATAATTAATAGGGCCATATTGGTTGATGATGATTTCAAATTTATCTTCTGATAGGTTGATAGCAATAACAATAATAGTGTATAGATGTGGTAATTAGCAATAAGACTACATGCAACTACATAAATTTTTAAATATGGCATGAAATAAAACTAATCTATTGAAATAATTTATGGATGGAACAAATACTTATTATCCCCTTGACCATATACTCAGCAAATGATACAACCAAATAGAAAATAATGTTCAAAATATCATTTGTTGCTCTTTGGCATATTTTTAAAAATAAGATACTAAAATCTATTTAAGCTGCACTAGCACTTAAATTACATAATAGCAGTATGTTTAGAACTCTAGGATATGCACAAAGTTTAAATTTAGAATTCCAACATTATAAAGTATTGCATTATCCCAAAGCCCTATCTTTTATCAGAATATGATAAGGGCAATTATCACATTCTGTGCAATTACTAACTTATTTAACTTTGAAATGACTAAGTTTAGTGCATTAAATGAATATGATTAAACATTCAAAAATCAAAGACACCTAGATCTCATTAAGCATTACCTATGTCCACAGCTCAACCCTTGAATACATAACTGATCTTACAATTTTATTGTCACATCATTATCTGATAAAAAATGAATCCATTCTGCCAGTGTGCATATCTTACTTTTACATTTTAAATTCTACAATTACAACTAGATTCTGGTTTGGTCTGTCAACAACTGATGATGATCCCACAACATCACAAACAATATTTCGATTAAGAAAACACTATGCTAGATGAGTATTCCCAAATTTAATATTATTTTATACTTGCTATATGATCTGGACCTAATATACTTCACCATACGCGGTGGAAAAACTATCTCTATATTATTATGAGGAATTTAACACTAAGATGGGAGACTTTATAAAACAACATGACAGTTGTATAATAATATATGGCTGATTCTATACCTCTCTATGGGTATACACATGTGTGTGGGCCTTGCCTCACCATGAACAGACTAGAATTCAAACCATAGATATCCTTTCTTTTTAGGATTAGTTATACTAATGAGCATTAATTAAAACTCAGACTTTATCCATCTTTTCTCTCATGAAATTAGCCATAGGTGACAGTTCATCACCCTATGCTCCATATGAATATTAATATATTGGATGCCATTCAATTGGAACATCCTATTAACTAAAAACAGTCACTAGTCATTCTCAAATTATAGCAAGATAAAAACAATACCAACAATAACAGTGAAAATCTACATATTCCATTTTATAATGCAAAACCATTAGTGGATCAACAGCCAAACCAAAATACCTATATCCAATGATTGTTAATCATTTTAGAATGACAACTATATTTTATTAAAGAGAGCACGACAGATTTAAGCAATTAAGATCAAACCTGCATTTGTATTCAAAGTAGACACGTTCACTTCTATAGCAAATTAAAAAATAAAAAAGGTTTACAGCAAATTTTCTTTTATATCAGAAAATAATTCAGTCATGCCAATATAGATATTTTTAATAAAATGTCTGTACATTTACCTTTTTATTAATATATCTTAACATTAGTTTTAAACTATGAGAGAAGCAAATATTTTATCACTCTCTAGATAAACGCTATATATCTATTTTCCGGTTTTCACTTCTAAAAAAAAATATACATAAAATAGATGTGTATATTTTACACATTTTTCTTTAATCCAATATATATATGTTTTTCATGCCAAAACCAAAACATATACGTTTTAAAATAAATTTCCCCAAACAACACATTACGTAAGTAATATGCAACACAGCAGTAATAAAAAAAAATAAGTGTACATTTTTATCCATTAACTTTTATACTCTGTTCCAAGTTATTTATCCTGGTGAGTTAGAATAATATAAATGGTTATTAGGATGAGCAATCAGTCTAGATTAAGCATATATATTTCGTTATCCTGTTGTATTTATAATAGAACAAAATTCAACACTTATACAAAAGTAGAAATTATTTGAGAGTTTCCGTGGTGATAATTCATCAGGCAATTAACATCTACGTTTCAAATTGTAGCATATTTAAAAAGATAAATTTATCTAATTTGCTCTAGATAATTCAAAACAAACTTCAAATCCAACTTATTAAAATCTTTATTTATTTATTCGGTAAGCATTTCAAATGACATATAACAAAATCATTTATTTACATTTAAATCAAGATAATTTTTTCCTGAAAAATTAGTGGAATTTTATTACTTAGTATATTTATCTTTCCTTTTTCTTTTAAAACTCTTTGTGAATTTTATTGCTCTCAGCATGGCAATCCATATATGTGTATCAATATTTAAGTAGTAGGACATTTTTTTTAAACCGTAAATATTATTACGACGTATATTTTTCAATAAGACATTAAAAACAAACATTTATTTATTATATCTCCATTGGCAACATAATAACTGTTTACTAATATTAAGACGAATTTATCCAATTATCATGTTGACATATTTAGCATTTTAATCAACTAGTAATTGACTATTTCTTTCATTACATGGGTTCCCGCGATAAAAATACGCAGACTATAGAGAATAACATTACGAAAATATTTTCATATTTACTTTATTAAAAGTTAATTATTTCAAAATGACTTGTAAATTTATTTACTATATACCATATATAACACTTGTTTTAAAATCATTTCGAATTATTATTTTTTTTTCTTGATATTTTGACTTTATAAGCACAATCTTGTTCTACTGGATAACAAGACTAGTGCGCAAAATATAAAGATTATCAATTTTTTTTAGTCTACTTATAAATGATTTGCGTGTCATTTCCAAAGAAGATATTTTAAAAATATACATAACATAAAAGCAAAGGCTTACTTTTGCTTGAATTTTCCTGAGTTTGAAAGAAGATTTATTCAAATAAAAACTTATCTCCATGGTTTTAATTTCCTTATCCAGTGTGAATCCTAGGAAATATGCAGTCGTGGAAATGGCTTAAAATATAGCAAGGTTTTTAAGATTTCTTATTCAAACATCTTTAGACAGCAAGATATTCTACTTCCATACAATTAGATTTCAGAATTTTGTTGATTTTTAATTTTTTTTCTTATTTTAAATCAGAGCTGAGGTTTGTGTTTACTTGGTTCTTGTTTTTCTTAATTAGTCCACCTCTATAGCTATGTTAGAACATATATAGTTTTTATTATACTGCACTCTGGGAGAGAATTAGCCAATAATTTTGGTGTGCATAATTAGTATTACCCCTCTGTCTTCATTTTTAATAACTACCCATTTTTATTTAAGACATTTCTAGTTCAGTACTAAAAAATATGCTTAAGAAATTTACTGTAATGATTTATTTGACAAGATTTAACAATTTGATTTAATTATTTATTTCTTCCAATTGCTATTCAAAACTAATAAAATAGCAATGTATTTATCTACCAAATAATAATACTACTTTTAAATTGTTATTTTAGTCTAGTCAGAGCCTAGACTGGGTTTGAAATATTATCTCCACTCAAGCCAATTTCCCATTACATTCAAAATAATCTCTATTGAAAACCACTTTAGTAAGATTTTGATGTTAAATATATCATCATTTAAAATTTTGGAATTATTAACTTAGGTACCTAAATAAAAGGTCACAATATATATATATATATATATATATATATATATTACCCAAAAAAATTGTATTTAGCATATGTATTTATTACAATTTTGTTTTATGATTACATACATTTTAATCTTAATACACTAATTTTAATTCATTTTATTGTAGTATAATGTTAATAATAACTTTTTACTCATAATAAATAAGTTATTTTGAAATATTTTTATTGCCTTAAAACCCTTTGAAAACCAGGTGGCCATTGTTAATTTTTAGAAAAATATACCCTAACTATAATAACTTAGATATTTTATGTTTAAATGTAATAACTTTAAAAAAACATGCATTAAAAGAAAGGTCATATATGAAAGAATGTAATGAAGCTGTTAAAATAGTCATTTCATAAAGAAAAAGTTATGAAAAAAAATATTTTTAATAGTTTTAAGGATGTTTATTTTTACACTGATTCACAAATCCTAAATTTTGAAATTCAAATGATAAAATGACAACTTCATAAACAGCTTCATCACATCTGTCACAAAATGACAAAAAGAATGATGTATTGGAAGTCTTGCCTGAGGTAATTTTTCACTGAGAAAATTACTAAAACAGTGGCCTTCCTTTGGTCCATTTTTATTCTAGAGCCAGATGTGTTCATTTGTGCAAAAGTACCTATAACAATATGAATGGTTTTTAGTGGAGAAAAAAGTAACAGAACAGTGTATTCAAAAATAAATAAATAAACTCATAAAAAATAAAATGAATAAAAATAAATCAATAAAGATAATTTTTTTATTATTAACAATGATTACATGTGTGGAAGAAAGGCTGAGTTCAAATACATGGCACTATAACAGAGAATGGATGGATTGATGAAGCCAGAAACTGTGTATAAAATATCCTATATTACATGAAATTCCAGTTGTGTAGCATAAACTTGTATATAAATATATTTATTATTTTGCATAAAAGATATGAAGAAAGGCTGAGTTCATATACATGGCACTATAACACAGAGTGGATGGATCGATTAAGCCAGAAAGTGTGTATAAAATATCCTATATTACATGAAATTCCAGTTGTGTAGCATGAACATGTATATAAATATATTTATTATTTTGCATAAAAGATATGAAGAAAGGCTGAGTTCAAATACATGGCACTGTAACAATAAGTGGATGGATTGAGGAAGCAAGAAAATCTATACAATATCCTATATTACTTGCCTAAAATTGACAGAAATCAATTGCAGGTCATAACTTTAGCAAGTCCAGGCTGATGCAATAATTTGTCCATAAATTCAAACTTGGTCATGCATGATATACTATTCATATTTATAATCATGCCAAAAATGCATCAGCTCACAGGGTGGCAGATTACTTTAGTCCCGAACTTTTTTCATTCTACAGCATATTTATTTGTCTCAGCACATATAAAATTTTATAATTTATTATTCTATAGCATATTTATTTGTCTCAGTACATAATAAATTTTATAATTTATTATTCTATAGTGTATTTATTTGTCTCATCACATATAAAATATTATAATTTATTATTCTATGGCATATTTATTTGTCTCAGTACATAGAAAATTTTATAATTTATAAAAAAATAAATAAATAAAAGTAATTACATACCCTTGAATGTTATCCAAAAACGTAACTTGTGAAGAGAGCCCAGAATCGCAGACAACTTCAACGGAAAATCAGAACTAAAATCTTCAGTAATTGATCCAACCATTGAGGAATAACTTTTTTATGATATATAAAATGATAAAAATAAAAATAAAAATTTTTTTTAGGTACCCTTCGCTAAAAATATTCATAAAAAAATCTAAAATTTGTTGTACAGAAAAATTCTAAGATATTCTCGTAGAAAACAAAATGGCGCAAAGAACGAAGTAAGTCTCGTATGTGTAACGTTTAGCGTTTATGCACAAACTCAGCTCAAAATAGAAATTTCTAGATTATCGTACAAAAGTAGTACTGGGGTCAAAGGGTAAAAATAATATGTTATGGCTTTCTATTAAACCAAGTGAGACGTCTTTTTTTACTATAAAGTTAATAGCTTTTGTAAGATAATATATATTATTTTGTTGTGGTTGAAGAAATTATATACAGATCAGTAACTAATTTTAATTACACCAATGTGTATAATATTTAAAATAAATTTAAACATTATTTTTATATTCTCATCCCAAATCTATTATAATATTTCAATAAAATTTCATTTCAATAAAGTAGGATAGGATTCTGAATCTATCCATAATTCACTTAGCTCTTTTTGGACAATTTTATTTTATTCCAGAATGACCCTGCCTGTTATTTTTGCTTGTTACAAAGATATACTTGATGGAAAACTAAAAATCTCTGTCATAATACATGTACCATAATTTTTGAATAAATATAATACAATCCATATTTTACTTTTTGTTTTTCTTCCTCGATATCAGAAGTCATGAAAAAATAGAAAATTTCTATACTGCAAAATGTCATATATAGAAGACATGTTATATACAATATCAGTGATTGTTTTAATAATAAATAGCAAATATATTTATTTCATAATTATATTGTATTTTAGATGAATTGTACCTTATATTTTGGGAATCAAATAAAAAAAATTAATGTAACTAACATATTAAGAAGACTCTGATTTTAGTTTATGTATTTAAATAAATTAACACCATATAATAGTTTTTATATTACTTTAAAATTATATCTAATATTAATTAGAATAATAATTATGACAAAAAATAGTTTCATTTTGTTACAATTTTAATCAAACTGAAAAACACATAAAATGTTTAATTTTGCAAAGTCAGGCTCAATTGTTTTATGTCAAATGTTCAGATAATGTATTATGCAAAATTGTAATTAACAAAGATATTACTAACATTTTTGGCAGAGACTATAAATAGTCAAAATAAAAGTCATAGATCAATTCATAGATCACATGACCCTATCTCTTAAAATTGTAATTAACAAAGATATTATTAACATGTTTTAAAATATGAACATTTATAAGCAGCCGGTTTTTGACAAAAATTGCAAATCATATTGAAAATCTTTCAAGAATTCAATATTACTTTACGTTTTGATTAGAGGTATCAGTTAGATGAATTCTAAAATTAGATATTAAAATAGAAGTATATAGAACTAGAATAACAATTTATAAATTTGGTAAAATACAAATATTTGAAAATAAACATTTTATGAGGCAATTTATTATTAATTATTAAAAGATCTTATATAAATACAAAAAAATTATAATAGCATTAGAAGAAGAAAAAATGTATTATTTTGGGATAAGAAAAGAGTACATTTTAATTATATATATTTTTATATTGTTTGATCAGTTTTATGTTGTATGTCAAATTCAAAGTCAAAAGTCATTATTTAATAGATTTTACATTTATTAATCTTAAGTCCACTCACTATTTGTAGCATTTAAATTTAATGTAAAGTTTAAAATCAATGTAAATTTTATTAATTTGTTTCATTATATCAGTTAACCTTTTTTTTTTAAAAAAAAAAAAATATATCACTTCAATTGTGACAGAGAAATTTTATATTTTTATTAAATCTTGAAGATAAATAAAATTCAATTTGAAATATATTTTCTTCAACATGTTTGGCGAATATTTTTTTATTTTTTATTAGTAATTGTATTTATCCTACTCCAGAATTACTAACCTACTCAATAGATGTCACATAGTAGAACTTAATAAATTCCTATTCAGAGTTGTTAATCCATTAACTAATTTCTAGGTATTGCTTCGATCAGTAAAAATATTTGCGTCTGTGGATCTAAAATACCTTACTTAAAACTATTGTTGTTTTTTCCCCTTTTTTATTATTATAGTACCAGTTTTAACTAGAAAAACAGTTTGAGTTTTTTGTATTCAAGTTAGATTTCTTATGTATTTATATATATTTTACACCGAATATCTATTGAAATTGTGTTTTATAAGTGGGGCATGTGATATTTTGTTTATGTTATATCACTTCCAGAAAAAAATGATGAAATTACCTACAGTTATTAAAAAGTTGAGGATATCAAAATATTAAATACTGGTATTATATGTATAAAATCACACTATCATACTGACATAGATACAAAACCTGAAGATTTTTTTGAATTTTAACTTGGTAACTTTATAGTAAACAAAAAAATCCAAATGGCTTCTGAAGGAAGGATTCATTACATCCAAAACATGTGTACTAATCACAGATATCAAATCTTTTTACTGAAGAAAGCAATAAACTGAAAACAATATTCAGAATATGGATAATATAATAGTGGGTACGGATTTATTAACAACGACGATTTCGTATATTTTAAATACTCAAGATTGCAGTAGGTGGCAGTAGTCGAGTAGAGTTTTTTGCTGAGATATTCTTGACTTTGTTTAATGAGAAGCCAAAATACATCACATCACATTACAAGTGTATATTGTATAAATAATCAAAAACAAACATTTTAACTGAAATGTAAAATACTTCAACATTTTTGCTCATTGCAGTGTCAATACCATAATTTTAATAAGGAAAAAGGATGGTGATTGGATAATAGATTAATCAATAATATGAGTAATATATGTCCTTATTGTAATTAAACACAAAATCTAAATATTTGAAGATATATTATGCATTTAAAATTAAATTTTCACTTTTTTTTTCAGTTCTTTTTTCGCTACCGAAAGCTGCTTAACATCTTTTATAAAATCTATTAACGGTTGCAACAATCAAGAACTTTATAAAGTTATAGTTAAATTGAAAAATTTTTTATTGAAAAGTTATGGATGTCCTCAACAGATAATTCCAAATACCGATGTTACACATCTGAAGTCTAATTATATTTTGAATGTACTTTGTTTAATTTTATGCCTACAGACTTTGGATCTTAAACTTAAATATGTAATATTTCGAAATTAATTCTATCCTGAATTATACAAAAAGATTATACAGTTTCCAGAAGTTTCTGAAACACCCAATGTCAAGATTGATTGATTTTAGCATTAGACAATCTTTAGAAAATTTAGAAAATGTTCTAGATAGCAAACAAAATTTTTATATCACTTATGTAAGTTCATGTAGATGCCGATAGTTTTCAAATATCTTACTCAAATGTGTATTGAAAGTAATAAATCTTGTGATTAAATTTTCACTTTCACATATATAAATGTATAATTAATTGCAAATAAATTTATATTTTATTTTTTATTAAATACTTGATATAAAATTTATTTTAGAATCATCACAATATTTTATGACTTTTTTAGACTGATAATCAAAATAAAGTAATTGTTTTTATTTAAGATTTTCTAAAAATAATAATGTAAAGACAGCAATTTAAATATAATAGATATATTTAAAAACCTTTATTCTTCTCATATTTGCAATATATAATTAAAGATATTTAAAATGAGGTAAATAATCCGTAATATGTACTTCTGACAGGACTATCACTCTTCCTTCTTTTGGTTCATGTCTCATGTTTTCATATATCTTATCATGCTTGTTCACTTTTTGTCAACATTAAATTACTACAACTCAACTTTAAGTTCAAATTATATCAATAATCCATTTTTCTTCATGTTTGACATCTATGTTTTAAGCCAATAAACATCACGTGACCACCACTACTTATGCTTGTGTATAACTGTTGTGAAAACAGGCAAAATTCGCTATACATATTGCCACACACAGCAAACTAGAGTAATCAATGGATGCCAGACGGCTTGTGCATAAAATTCCCATCTAGTGCCTACGCATCCAATATCCCCAGACTAGTTTTCTGGCTTGTGTCCTTCGTCTCAAATCCAAGGTTCCTCATTGACGAAGGCCACAAGCCAGAAACTAGTCTGGAGATATTGGATAAGTAGGCACTAGATGGGGATTTTATGCACAAACCTTCTGGCATCCACTGATTATCCCACATTAGGCACGCACTCTAAAAAAATGAAGACAAGAATAGCAGGCTATGGCGATAATTTGAACAGTTGGCTTTTTGATATAATTACTCAAAATATATTATAGGATAATCATAATTGTAATCAACTTTTAATTGTGGATGCCATTTTAAAATTAATGCCCCATTAAGTTGATGAAATGCTTTTACACTGCCTTTAATTGTGAGAAAACATTCTTATAGACATAATTCAAAAATTTGATTTAAAAAACATGTAATTGTTGCAATCATCTACAAAATCTTTGCTTTTCACATGAACAGTTTTTTTTAGAAAATGCTCCAGAGTTATTAATTCATTTTCGTAAAAGAAACTGTTATGGAAAATAACACATGGGAAAAGTTGATATAAAAAACTGTCAGAGACAACATGTTGCTCCGTGAATTTTTTAAGACTTTCACAATGATAATTTTTTATAACTTTAAATTAAATTTGGTATTTTTTTTTATATTAATTTTTTTTAAAGCTGAGTAAAAATTTTTTAATTATTTGTAAGCCTATCATAATTCAAAATACTGCACAAGGCCTATTATATTAAATATATTTGACAACTTTTATATTTCTATATACGCTTTAAACTTGTTTTTTTTTCCTCATATATCACAGCATCGGCCGGGACGCGAACCCACAACTGTCTGCAACCAACTACTTGCTTGCAAGGCGGATGCGATGACCTCTCGGCTAACAACACCTGACGCTCTAAACTTGTTGATATATACATTTGATAAAAGATAAATGGCTTCTAAAGTGCATTTTTTGGTGAAGAAAACCTACTTATTTGCCCCAATACACAATTTTTCACATGTCTTCATTATCTTTGTTCAATATTTGTCAATGATAAATTATCACAATTCAATATTCATGTGATTAAATTTTTGCAATCGTTTATTTTCTAACAATGCCTTTCATGATTGTCACAAATTGTATTACGTTAGAGATTATTTTATTTTCAGCTCAAAAATGGTAGATAAATTGTGTCCAGTGATAGCTGAAGAAATGTTGCTTCAGCTAAAAATGCATCTTGAAAGCCAGTTACTTTTGTAAATATTTTCTTTGTTTTTAAACATTGTAAAAAAACGAAGATTTTGCAATAAACCCAAGGACTTAAATGGTCTTGGTCTGCATGACATCCAGGTGCTATTCATGCAGAGGACGATAGCTATTCTGAGGGGAACTAAAGATCTAGAAGGTAGGAACCAACATTCCCCTTCAGTTGAACCCACCAATACTCCACTGCCTAACAAGAATAGGTGGTTAGCAGAAATGGAGAATCATGTGGTGGGACTCATATCTGCCAAAGAAGATCTTTTTGATAAAAAGATTTAAGTTTTAGGATGCATACAAACTTATGCCTCCCAATCAGCAGAGTAATCCAGTCAGATAAGAATCAACCTTAAAATTATTGATAAAAAATCCAAATATTGGTCGTTGAACATCAGGCTAGTAAATTTCATTGTTAAATTCAGTCTGGACACTCTTCCAACAAACCAATTCTTGGTAGATCACAAGGAATTTAAGAGCATTTCTCCCAACTGCCCATTATGCAACCGGGAGAAGGAGGATATTGATCATCTCCCATTGTTCAAAACTCAGAGACATGGAGATGAAATTGAGATCTAGTATTAGGTTGTGATGCTCTCAGACACTGGACATCAGTAAGGCACTGAGAACTGGGGAATTTGCTATAATTCGAATGGCAATAATGATTCTCTTTGCAAAGTGGCAGACCAGGAGTCACAGTGTTTTTCGAGACAATTTGTCAAACCCATGGCTAGTCTTCAAGAAACACCTTTGCAGTCTAAAAACTAGAGACTATCTTATAACATCCCACAGACTGTATGCAGACATGTGGGAACAGATCGCTCTGGATGAGCTGACATTCATACCTCTTAAACTGACATCTAAGTTATAAAAGGATTGTCAACTGAAACTAGAAGAGAGAAAAAGAAATAAAAAAGAGACAAGAAAAAAGAAGGAACGAAGATAAAAAAAGGATAAGGACAGGAAGAATGAGAAAAATATGAAAGAACAAAGATAATAAAAAAACAGATAAAGCCAACTACCAAATGAAAAATGGCTGCTTGATTTGATGCGGTGTAACCAAAGATTAGGACATAATATAAAACTGCACAAAATAAAAGAGAGATGTAAATTCAAGTTGAATTGTAATCAATGTAAATAAAGACTAAAACAAATGTAAATGAATAGAGCCATAATCCAATGTAATCTGTAGAATTTGTATTCCAATAAATATTTCCTTAATAAAAAAGTAGGATATTATCTGTACGAGAGGAAAAAAGAATGTGTTAAAATATCACATGGTTATTTTTAGTAAGTATAGAATTAATAAGTCACCTTTAAAAAAGCTTTCAACTTTATATTTCAGATAAATGTAATATAATAATCTTTAGACTAAAAGAATGTTTTGGAATGTAGTTGGTGTATTTGTCTAAAGTCATTAATTTCAAATAAATGAATAATATTAAGGATTTTAAACTTCTCCCTCGATAATTTAATATACAAATTGAAAAACGTATGAAACACTTGAACGAGAAGCTATAAAGATTCCAAAAATTATTATACACTAAGCACTTTCTAAGCACTTTCAAGGCCATTTGCCTCATATTCATAGCGGCATTTAAGCGCTTTCGAGGCCATTTGCCTCATATTCATAGTGCTTAGCGTATAATAATTTTTGGAATCTTTATAGCTTCTCGTTCAAGTGTTTCATACGCTTTTTAATTTATATAATAAATGAATTAAAAAATTTACCACTTGCATATTGAGTGACCACAATTTAATTTTTTTTGGCAAGAGCGTTGAACATCTGGGGATCTAAATATGTTCAAATCATAACGCATAATTGTCATCAATGACAGCATGACATTAATTACAATTCTTTAATCACTTTACATAATGAATTTTATGTGTTACATTTTTAAAGATCTACAATAAACATTATGGCAATGCCTTCGACAAACAATGAACAAACAAAAATTATTTTCAACCATATTATTACCAAAAGGATAAAAGTATAAAATAATACAGTAGGTATAAATTTATCAAAAATATTAAGAGTGTAATATGAAGATAAATTGGAAGAAAGATAAAGAATTCTTAGGGATATTTTAACATTTTCCAATGATATTCAAGTTATTTCTGTATTGATGAAACAAGCTTTCATGTATTAACTAGAGAAGAATGATGTGCTTATAATATGGAAGGAAAAAATAACAAACCCAATATATAATACTGCTAAGATTAAAAAATTATTAAAATAAAATTATCAGAAATAACGGGAAGGTTAATAAATCAATAAATAAGTTTATAAAAATCTAAAGAGTTTTTATTAAAACTAAATGCAGTTTGCTTTAGAAACGTAAACCTAAACGTTTTTAATGAATTAGTCTTTACAAGTTTTATAAACGAAGTTTAAAGAGTTTTTTTTAATAGAAACAATTAATTCATAGTTTTACGGGGTAAATTAAAAGTAGTTGATTTTCAAATAAGTAAAAATATCTCTTTATGTTAAAGAAAGAAAAGGTAATCTTAAAACTAAATAATGAGTTTATTTGAAAGAAATATATATGTGTGTAAGGAATTAATTTTAAGTATAAGAAAATGTGTGCATGTTGATAAAATAAATGGATGTGTGTTAAATATTAAAAAATGATGTAGGAATTAAAATGTAAAAACAAAACGTACGATGGCTGCTAATTAAAAATCCACAAAAACAACAAGATTGTGATGGCTACTAAATGAAAACACGTAATTAAAAACTTATCAGAGGAATGCAATTAAAAACAAGGAAGGAATTTTGACAACAGATGTAGCTGGTGGACTCCAAAATGACAACAGGTCATCTTAATAAATAGTCCAGTTTTTTCACCGGACAATCAGTCCAGTTCAGTTAATTAAGGAGTTCAGATAACAGTTCAGTTCAGTTCAGATTACAATCAGTCAATCTATTATGTATTCAGAACCAGAGACCATGCAGTGCTGAGCAGCTTTTATGAACATACGACCTTGATTCAGCCCTTAGTTTATTAAGATCAGTAATTTACCCAGTAAAGTGATGCCTTCCTAACAACTTGAAAAATCACCAGGAATATTTAACTGTCTCCGAGAATAGTGCCACTGAATAATAAGCATTAAACCTCCTCAATAAAACCTCAAATCCAGCTGGCTGGAAATATTTTCACATGAAGTAACAACCAGCAAGAAGACAAAGTCTTATTAAGAATAAAGTCCACAGCAAACAGCAAGAAATATCCATGTTCTAAAATCTTGGGTAACAACATTTTCTTATTTCCATTTAAAGTAGCCATTGCAATAATTTGAAGCCTCCCAGAGTCAAATAATAATAAACTTTATAGCATGCATAAATGAACTATTGATGTGCATGTTTTAATTGTCTTATGTGTGTTTAATACTCTTGTTACATTATATTATATTGTCTGATTTATTAAGAGTGTGTGTTATTATATATATAAATCATTGTTAAATTTGATTAATAATTCATAATACTAGTTTTTTAAGTTATAATAGTAAACATTGAATGCTTGCAATTATCATTGTAAATTATTAATGAAGTTTTTATAAAGTATTTAAAAATCAGAATATGAAATAAATTATCTTTAAACTTCATTTTGTTGGTCAATTCTTTTTACCACAAATTCAAGCAACAATTTTGTCCTTGTATTACTCTGCTGAGCTAGTCATGGGATATTTTGAGTGCTGAATTATGGGCCTACTATCCAAACATGTTAGTCTTGTAGCTAACTGGTGCCCAAGATTTACTCCAAAAGAAATAAAGTGCTTGGATGGTAGGGGTTTGAATCTAGCAGTTGAGGTGGGCCACAGTCTGGAAATGTGATCGTGTTATGCATTGCATGGTCTGACTGTGGTTATTGCTGATGTCTCTGACATCAATGGTATTCTCCCCTCTGCTCGAAGAGCTAGTTCATTCATGTAATATTTATAATATAAAATTATAAATTTATGATACATAAAGTTTAAATCCAGTTAAACCTAGCAAGTAGAGTATGCTGGATCTTCTATGGTTTGGACCTGGCAATATATATATATATATATATATTGAACCGTTTTCGAATAAGTGAATTCGAATCACCGGCCTCTTAGGCAGAGAAGAACATACTCGGAGAGTATGTATGCCCAAATGATAGCTATAAAGTATATAACTAATGTTACATTTCCAGGACATAACTTCTTCTCAACTGTTGAGTTCAACACCAAGTTCAAAGCACTTTTTTTGTTTGTGTATAAACACGGGCACCAGCTATCTATTCAAGGATGAATAAATAACGCACTTTAAGCAATGGCCACTAACTCAACGCCTAAATCCATGACTAGCTCAGCTGTTTGTAATCACTAATAGATTATACTTAATTAGTGGTTAAAAGACTTGATAAAGAATTTGTTAAAAAGAATTGTAAAAGAATTGATAAAAAGTATTGATAAAAAGGAATTGATAAAAAGAATTGACCGACAAATAAAGTTTAATTTTAAAAATAATTTATTAACTAACATTTATTTACTAAATTTAAACATTTTATAATTCTAATAAAACACACGCATATTTTAAATTACCATTTCTAAATAGTCTAAATATTCCTATAGATTTAATAACAGAACACTCTAATTTAACTAATAAATATTGATATAATGATCACGCACATATTAACTCCTGCACACACATAATAATGATAATAAAGAACTACATAGCATTTGAAATTTAATCACACACATATCAATAGTTCATTTATGTATGATATCGAGTTCATATAATTAGACTCTTGGAGGATTTGCACGAATTAATGAAATGCAATGGCTATTACAGTATAAACGAAAATAAGCAAATGTTTTATCTAGGATTTTGAACGTAGATTTAACACTTTGTTTTCTTCTTGTTTGTTGTTTCTTCCAGTATGAATGGTTCCAGTATGAATGCTTCCAGCCGACTGGGACATTTCCTTGCTGAGTTTCCTGATTTTCATGATTATTACTATCGGAGACAAATAGATACTGACCGAGATTTTCTAAGATGTTAAGCTGACATTATTTCACGGGCAGAAATGCTGTTTTCTCGGACATCTGGGCTGGAGGTGAATGTGCGTTCCAAAATATTCTCAGCACTGCATTTTGTTTCTTAACTGACTCAATTAATTTCCAAACTGCACTCTCTCAATAACTTTGTGAACTGAACTCACTCAATTAATTTGTGGAATGAATTCTGTCCGATAAAAAGAGTCTATTTATATCTGCAATGTGTTGTCGAAATATTCCCGGCAAAGATCTGTTGTTGAATTGATAATCATTTAATAAACATGTTTTGGAAGATTGCTTAATTAGTAATATCCATGCAGAGATGTTGTTTTATATTTAATTAATAACCATTGCCGTGTTTTTTAATAATAATCTTCTTTAACTTTATAATAACATTTATTCTATTGTTGATAATCACACATATATACGGTCATATATTAGTTTTAACATTATTTTTTCTTTAATTAAACTTGAATGAAAAGAGATTTGTATGTTTTAACTTTTTAAATTATATTTTTATGAATACTAAAAAAAAAACTATTTAATTCTTATCTTTTTCGAAAACAAGCTGCAATAAACTCTCCAACATTTAATTTTATGTTTTTCTTTTATGAAAGATTACTTTAATAATAATTTTAGATAAAATTATATGTGCCTATATCAATATAGGTACATTACACCGCCCTTCCTTTTGAGAGTAAAATGCGTCATTTTTGACCATTTTATCTCTGACAACATTAAATAGTAATTTATTATTCCTTTTAAGTTTGCTTTTTGGTACCTTTTCCTTTTCCATGCTATGGGCAATCTCCAATTATGCTTTTCTTCTTTCTATGCTGGTAACATTGCTTACAATGTTCGTCCTGTATAATGACCACGAGGACAAACTAAATTTGTGGCACAGGGATCTTTTATAAACGAAGCTTTGGCTGCCAATTCTCTTGATCGGACTTTGACTAAGAAAAGGTGGCTGCAAATGGCAGGAATTTCAACTGTCCATTTCTGACTTACGCCCTGGAAAACAATTGCCAATTCTCTTGATCGGACTTTGACTAAGCAGCTGCAATGGCAGGAATTTTCAACTGTCCATTTCCGACTTACGCTTTGGAAAACGAGGTACGAGATATGGGGATTCTCCCCTGAAAAGTAGCTTATGACTTACTCTGGTTGTTGCCAGTGTGCTTTTTTAAAAGAGGAATGATCCTGGCCAAACCATTGCGGGTACTAGAATTTATCCAGTCGAGAGCTTTAAACTTAATCCTTATCTAACTTATTTCAATACTACCCTCATCCCTTTAGATTCGAATGCTTATACACTCCTAATACAAGTTAGATTGACTTTATATTATTTATCACTAATCTTACAATATTATTTTTAATACACATGAACATTACTTTAACATATTTATTTATATTATTCTGAACTATTACGAACATTATCTTACATATTTATTTAACTTACAATACTATTCTAAACTACCACGGATATCAATTTACATATTTATTTAACTTGTTTTTATTTTATGTATTTCGTTATTTTATTCATCTATTTAAATCTACAACTTTTACTTTTATATCATTAATTTGACCCATTTATTTAACTTGATTTTTTATTTATTTGAACTGTTTATTTACAAACATTTCCTTAATTAATATGTGCATGGAGAAAAAAAATCTTTTATTTTGCGAAGCCTCCGTTATTATTATTTGATAAAACAATCCATCATTTTAAATAGCGAAATTCCAATTCAGGCTTTTCACCTACGTCAAAATAATTATATTAGACTCATAGTCCATTTCCGGTCCTTTTTGTTTATTTCCTTTACTATTCCGCCCGTTTAGTAACTTTTAAGCTATGTCAGGCGGTTCCTTCTTTCTTTCTACTAATTTTATAATATAAATCATACTCCATATTCTCACTTCTATTTTTTGATTAAAATCCATTTTATCTCTTTCTCTTTCCGTTCTTTCTGCCTTGTAAATTAGAAAACTTTTAAGCTTTACAGACCTCCATATTTTTCCTAATCGTGAATATTTTTTCCTACGCTTCCTCTTTGTTTTAAATCTACGTCTACAGCGAATGCGAACATTTACTTTAACCTTTTTACATTTTTGTAAAAACTTTTCTACACTATCTACTACCTTGAACTTATGTTTTTCTTCTATTTCTTGATCTACATTTGTGTCTACTTTATTTATCACAACGCTATCTGATTGTAATTCAATTTCTACCTCTTTTGTGACCTCAACTTCCTTTTCAACTTTCTGACTTTCTTTAATTAAATCTAACTCTATAACTTCTTGGTTCTTCTCTACCTTTACCGTTATCTCACATCTTATTTCTCTTACTTCTGCTCTGAGTTCTTTAATTTCTGTTTTAACCTGACTAATTTCTGCCTTCAATTCTTGTTGACTTTGTTTAATTTCTTGATGCATTTCTTTTATCAATTCAGCTTTGAATTCAGCTTTAAGCTCCTGTTGGCTTTGTTCAAATTTCTGACACAATTCTTCTTTAAACTCTTGCATCATATTTATCATCATTTTCATCATCATTCGCATCTCAGATATTTCTTTCTCTTTTTCCATTTTTAAAACAATATTTTATTTCACTAAATTTAATATATGGCTTATTTATTTATTTCTGAGTAAAATGGAAACACACGCTGACCATCCCTTTTGTCCATTTTTCTACCCGATCTAATGCTTTAACTCCGCCCAAATATCAGCTGTCTCTGATTTGATAGCATAAATGTCAAAATCTCTTTTCATTTCGAAAAAAAAAGTTTTCGGTCAATTCTTTTTTTAAAATTAAAACACTTTTACATACATAATTTAACTTTTGTATAAACAAAATTTTCAAACAAGAAACAAAGTATTTCTTTACTATTGTTTCTTAGGTTCAGCCCCAAGTTGGGTCTAGCAATTTGAACCATTTTCGAATATGTGAATTCGAATCACCGGCCTCTTAGGCAGAGAAGAACATACTCGGAGAGTATGTATGCCCAAACAATAGCTATAAAGTATATAACTAACATTACATTTCCAGGACATAACTTCTTCTCGACTGTTGAGTTCAACACCAAGTTCAAAGCACTTTTTTTGTTTGTGTATAAACACGGGTGCCAGCTATCTATTCAAGGATGAATAAATAATGCACTTTAAGCAATGGCCACTAACTCAACGCCTAAATCCACGACTAGCTCAGCTGTTTGTAATCACTAATAGATTATACTTAATTAGTGGTTAAAAGACTTGATAAAGAATTTGTTAAAAAGAATTGTAAAAGAATTGATAAAAAGAATTGATAAAAAGGAATTGATAAAAAGAATTGACCGACAAATAAAGTTTAATTTTAAAGATAATTTATTAACTAACATTTATTTGCTAAATTTAAACATTTTATAATTCTAATAAAACACACGCATATTTTAAATTACCATTTCTAAATAGACTAAATATTCCTATAGATTTAATAACAGAACACTCTAATTTAACTAATAAATATTGATATAATGATCACGCACATATTAACTCATGCACACACATAATAATGATAATAAAGAACTACATAGCATTTGAAATTTAATCACACACATATCAATAGTTCATTTATGTATGATATCGAGTTCATATAATTAGACTCTTGGAGGATTCACACGAATTAATGAAATGCAATGGCTATTACAGTATAAACGAAAATAAGCAAATGTTTTACCTAGGATTTTGAACATAGATTTAACACTTTGTTTTCTTCTTGTTTGTTGTTTCTTCCAGTATGAATGGTTCCAGCCGGCTGAGACATTTCCTTGCTGAGTTTCCTGATTTTCATGATTATTACTATCGGAGACAAATAGATACTGACGGAGATTTTCTAAGATGTTAAGCTGACATTATTTCACGGGCAGAAATGCTGTTTTCTCAGACATCTGGGCTGGAAGTGAACGTGCATTCCAAAATATTCTCAGCACTGCATTTTGTTTCTTAACTGACTCAATTAATTTCCAAACTGCACTCTCTCAATAACTTTGTGAACTGAACTCACTCAATTAATTTGTGGAATGAATTCTGTCCGATAAAAGGAGTCTATTTATATCTGCAATGTGTTGTCGAAATATTCCCGGCAAAGATCTGTTGTCGAATTGGTAATCATTTAATAAACGTGTTTTGGAAGATTGCTTAATTAGTAATAGCCATGCAGAGATGTTCTTTTATATTTTAATTAATAACCATTGCCATGTTTTTTAATAATAATCTTCTTTAACTTTATAATAACATTTATTCTATTGTTGACAATCGCACATATATACGGTCATATATTAGTTTTAACATTATTTTTTCTTTAATTAAACTTGAATGAAAAGAGATTTGTATGTTTTAACTTTTTAAATTATATTTTTACGAATACTAAAAAAAAACTATTTAATTCTTATCTTTTTCGAAAACAAGCTGCAATAAACTCTCCAACATTTAATTTTATGTTTTTCTTTTATGAAAGATTACTTTAATAATAATTTTAGATAAAATTATATGTGCCTATATCAATATAGGTACAATATATATAATATGAATATGATAGCTGTTATAATTTGCAACCAATACAATATCTGTTATAAAATGGAACTTGAGGCTATTCTGACTTCTCAGGTATATGGTGTATTTCTAGCCTAGTTGGCACCATATTTATAACTCTTTTTGGTCAGATGGATTGATTGTTGCTTCTCCATTCCCAGCTAACATTATTTCTAAAGCCTTTCTCAGGATCGATGATGATGGGTCAGAACATCCATAATCATATCTGCCAGGGCACCAAATTGCAACTTCAATGAAAATATTGAGGCTAAACCTTATTTCAATAAATTATTAATAAATTACAATAATGATATCTAATGAATGGGTTAATAAGTAATCAATAGATTAAGAGAATACTGAGAATGCATTAAAAATCATAATACTAATACTCTTGAAAACTCGTGGTTGTTAAAGAGAAGAAACTTTAAGCTCAACTCCCATTCCAATTTATATTCTCAGCACACTCCCCATTCATTATCATTAAAGTCACAATTAAAATTTTGTTTCAGATTACAAATAGTTCTATGTCAGCTCCATCCTCCTGATCTATCCCTCCATCATCCTCACATTCATAGGTCTATTGCATTACTATATCTTTTCTCTAATATTTTCCATTGTACTAGCTCATTTATCTCCTCTGATAATCTCTTCTCAGGGTTTTTGAACAATAAGGTCTGGAAGTCGAACAAGCTACTATGGATTATTGGTGATAAACACCCTTCTCATGATCACCTCCAAGGTTGATCTTGGCTGGCTTTAATGTAGCCAATGTCCACTTACATTAAAGCTTGAATAATTAAGCTTACATTAAATCTTTTAGAAATAACACACTATAAACCCTTTCATAATTAAAGTAATATAATAAGGAAGTGCATCTAGAGAAGTGTTTGAATACAATGGATGGGGAAAAGATTTTATACCCACTCACTGCATCCACTATTGCCCAATAACCATCTCTATTCGTAATCTATATTTCAACTATACTGAGTTATTTCTGGAGTTTTGGTAATCATGAGTATTGCCCTCGGAAAATTAATTATTTAAATAAATTTTACCTTTTTACCAAAATGATGTTTTAAATATAAATAATAATGTATTGATGTATGATTGGATTTGAGATATCTAGATTGTAGTAATCCACAAACATTGAGACGTACTCAAATTTTTATTTAAAAAAGAAATAAGAAATTTTAATAACAAATTATAACTCAATAAAATAATATGTACAATAATTCTATGGTTCACACGGCTTTCCCCTGTTCTACAACCGTATGGTATAAAAATAATTTAAAAAACCCTAAATCAATAGATAATTTTAAGAGGTTTTAAAATATAAATATTAATTCTTAATTATTAGGGAATCATGATTGCCATGGAGCAATACTCATAACAGACAAATAAAGATAATAGTTACCTTCAAATATCTTTTATTCTTACTTTTAACTAAGACATAGTAAACATTAAATTTCTCCCCATCCCCAGTATTTGATGCTTTCAATTACTGATTTATTTCTAAGGATAATTCTCCCAATAATAAAATTTAATAATTTCCATTAATTATTTTAATCTAATATGCCTTCATCCTATGCTTTACAATGGAGATATTTTATGTATGGTGAGACTTCTCTCATTAAGTTAATTTTAGTTACTTTCCAAATGTCAACAAATAGGTGCTTAGCTTAAACATTATCATATGTCCATACAATCTATATTCATGTTCTTGTGACAATAATAATATTTCAGTAATCTTACCATTCCAGCGAAGTTTTCAGCTGGCTGCAGATATATTTTCTGGGTAATTTTATATACGCATTGCTTACGATGTTCTTGGGTTTTATTTAACCCTTAAGTTTAATATCTATTTACGTAATTATTCTTGGCTCTTATTGATCAATTAAAATATATCAACAAAACAAATGTTCAAGTATACTAATTGCATACATACTATCCACACTCATCCTGACATCAAATTCAGTTTGAGATCATGTAACCAACATTTATAAGTAATACTTAGCAATAGCTGTAATTCATACACCCATAAGGAATGTCAACATTAATATGATAGGCAGTGACCCAAATAAGAGAAAATACATTTTTACTAAGATTGAGGTATGCAAGGATTTTATCGCTAGTCATACAGGAATTCTTGGGTATACCTATTAACCTCTGGCCATCAATAAAGAAATCATCTTAGGTGTAGAAAATAACAAAGTGGAAAATTCTTCCACTGTATTTAAATACTTTATAAAATGTGGAATAAACAGCTTAGTGAGTGAGCTAAACTACGACTCCACTAGCTTGGTGGGGACTCTTTGTCCATCCATGTATATACAGCTCTAACATCAATCTGTACAAGTAAAACTTTCACACCTACATTCCTCCCGTGAAATAGTACACCAGAACATTAGCCAACAATTTTTCCAAGCCTTAATTAGCTTATATCTAACTTTATGATAATAGTAATAAGAAATGCGTATTAAATTTTTAAAACTATCTCTCTGCACTTTTACACCATAATGATGATGTTTTAACCCAACATTCACACGACCTTTATAAAACATATCAATAAGTCTAAGCATTTGATAATTATATCCGATCTAAAAACATTTCACTTAACAATATCTCTCTCTCTCTCTCTCCATAATAAAAAAATATGTAAAGCATTTAATACAGGCACATACAAAATGATATGATATTCACTTATCTACCCCCCCCAAATAATAATAATAATTTTAACATAGATTAACTTCAAACGAATATATATAATTAAAAAAAATCCTTTTTTTTTTAGATTAAATGTTAGAAATGAATAACAAATAATAAAAATATACTTAAACAGTCCTCCCGGATTATCCTTCCGATCTCTGGTTTCCATTTTTCCCTTTTTTTCCTTCTTTTCTTTGTTCATGCGCACACATGGCTTTATGTAAAAGAGTCACTGTTATATAAGTTCAATTCCTATGCCAAAATGTAACAAAGTTCTCATGCCAATTATAAGATGTTCTCCATTTTGGGTTCTGGGAATTAACTACACTTTTACAGCTGAAAAGAACTTGCTTTTAATTTTTGACATGTACCAGTCCACTTATTGATGTACCGCTCAGTTCACTTACGACTGATTTGATGCTTCATATGAGATTGTAGTGTTCAGATTTGATGCTTCATATGAGATTGTAGTGTTCAGATTTGATGCTTCATATGCGAAATCAAAATCAATTTTCTCTCTGTAGTTTAAGTTTTATCATTCCCCGATTCCTGATAAATTAGGTATATTTAGATGTAAGACAAATCATGCAATTGATTAATTTCAGGAGAGAATGGGATGTGCATCTAATATAAACTTACTAGATAGTCATTTTTCTATGAATCTTATTAAATTTTGCTAAGTTTTAACATTAAAGAGACAGAACAGAAAATTAACAACAAACGATTTCTTTTCAATCTCTTTTTTTTTTTTTTAATTTTCCTTTAACCCGTCAACGAGGCTTCTCAGGATAAACAATGACGAGAGAGCCAGACGAAAGAGAGAGAGCAAGCTAACCCCTCTAAAGACAAATCAAGCTCTTATATTGTCTGGGTTGCTTCATTCCCCTCCCTCCTGAATGGTTGACCTTTCAAACCATTCATGTCAGTGTTTTCCTTGATTAATTGCCTATTGTTTTTTACCTTTTTTGTTGTTTTAAACTTCTCCCTCCTGAATGACTGACCTTCCAAATTCATGTCTGTATTCCAATGAGATTGACCACCCATTGTTTTTAAACTTACATTCCTGTGTCACAGATATCACGTGATTTACTTTAGTAATTTTCTGTTCCTGAAAATCTCCGTAAACAGCAAATGAAAGAACCCCCCCCTTTTCTTTTTTTTTAATAATAATAAAAAAATGTATAGCAATCCAACTTCAAACCCAGAATCTTGACCAAAATTTTGGCTGCTATGAATGAACTATTAAAATGAATTAATTCTTCTTTAAAGGAGTTCCCCACAAGATAACACTGGATAATTATTATTCAATCATGAATTTTATAATTAAAATTCACAACTAAATCATATACATGCACGCATCTCTCACACATACAATTCTAATTAGACCGATTGATCAATACTCTGTTTAATTCTTGTTTTCCTTTTTTTTTTACAATTTGATTTCAAGAATTATTGAGTTCAAACCTATTATTGTAAAACTATAATTATCTATTTTCACTCTCCAAAGTAGTTTATAAATTGCACAACTCCCTCCCTTCTTTCTAATCTCCAACTATTAAAATGATGTATAAATATTGCTAATCTATAAATTCTTCAATTATATCTTTGGCTATTAAATTGTCTTATGAATCAATACTAAATAAAACAATTTTTGCTTAGAAATTTTTTATGATAAAATGTTTAGTTTGTCTACTAAGTAAACTATGCAATCTCTAATAATATGAATTGGGTTCAAACCTAGCATTGGCTAGAAAGTTTGTCTATTAAATAAATATACAGCTCATGAGGAAATTTTTCATTAAATACTGTCTTACATAGCTAAGTCTAAATATAATAGAGCTTTGGGCAAACCCAAGGGCTAAAATATATATACTTAAAATGAAGACTTTTGTGGTCAACTGATATAAAAAATATACTGGCTAGGTTTGTTTGTGCACAATTAACAATACTATTATATCAACAGTATGACTGTTTCTGAGATCAATCAAAATATTGACATAGCAGTAATTTTAATGATACATGGATGATTTTAAACATATATATATATATACATACATACATATGATTTCATACTATTACCTTAGGAAAATTTCATGTAGTATATAAAACAGTTAAACAGCTGATGTTTCATTACAATAACAAGTACTTTTCTCAGAGCTTCTTCTTTCTCAAATTATAAGAATGTTTGTGAGATTTTAAATCATTATTAATTTCTTTTATTATTTCCTCCTCATACTCAAATTCTATTGGTTTAGAAGTTTTAGCAAATATTTTCATCTTCAATAGTTTTTTTCCCAATATTGTCAATTTTCTTCAATTCACATTTCTATTGATGTTCTTGGGCCTTTCAAAAATTTGTATAACTTTCCTTAGCAGTCTCTCATTATCTTGTTAATTTTTGACAAACATTCCTGTAATACATCGTCTAATTATCAATACTGCTTGGTGGTGCTGTTGCTAGTGAAAAACAAATAGATATAAAGTTACTGGGCTGTTTTTAAATTTTGTTGATTTATGTTTTTAATTTTTTGATTTGCTTGATTTTTTTTTTTGTTGTTGTTGTTTTGTAACCGGTTTTATGTATATTTCTTAAAAATAAAAAAAAATGGTGTTTTTTCTGCTTTGTAAAATATTCTGTTTTTTTTTTAAAAAAAAAACAAACATTTTTTTCTGGTCTTTTTTTTATTTTTTAAGAAACTTTTTTTTTCCAAGTCTTTTTTATTGTTTTTTGAGAAACTTTTTTTTTTAGAAACAAGGCTTTCTCGACAGACCTCTCTAAGACCTGTCATCATATTTCTTACGGCGTTTTGACACATTTCCAACTCAGCTCTAATATGCTTCACTATAAGCTGATCCTGGCTTCAATAATAAATTAGCCATACCGCTTGTGAAAAAGTGATTTGGAAACTCTCAAACCCCATTCCATGAGTGAATGGAACACCTTCATCAACATTGATGTGATTGACATTCCATTTCAGATGCTTGACACCTTAATTTCATTAAACCACCACAATGACAGTTTTTCTGGGTGGGTAAAATATTTTTTTGGTTGAAGGAAGGCCACTGCATCTGCTTCTGTAGCAGGTATGTCTAAAAACTACAACACCGAATGTTTGTCTGCCATTTAACTGTTTTGATCTCGAAAAAGAATTGGAAAATGCGTGACTTGATCGTGAACTTTGCCGAATCATGATTTACACTCCTCATTTAGTGAATTCTGACCTCTGATAATGACAGTAAAGGCATTTGAGAATTTGTTACAATTTTTACTAACTCACATAAATTACAATACATTTAACCCAAAAAAATGCATTCTAATATACTTTTTGTCATTACAACTACAGAAACCTTCATATCATATGCTGTACAATAGTCAAGAGTACTGTCTATAGAGAATGTAGCATACTCATCACTAATAATGTTTAACATGCTTGAGATGTTGGGGTAAGGGTGCACTTCAACATCTTAGTATTTGAACAGTTTACAGGCTGTAAGATCTATGAGCGGTCTTATAAACAGCATATTTATGTGCTTTAGTGTAGAAACAGCGCCATCACACAGTGTATTACCACCATTTCATTGAGACTGACTATAAGAACATTTGGTTCACCATCACTGACACTAGCTCTTTTCTAGCTTTCTTTTACAGCAACATTTAACAGAAATGTCATCTTATGTTAAGGATTGAATCATTTTCTTGATCTTACATGAGATATTAAATTGACTAAAAATGATATTTTGATTAATTTTTGGTTTTTATAAGTCTTTTGGTAAATGAGGCTTGAAAATTGTTATATTGCCTATTTTAATTGTGAGTTTGATTGAACCCACTTATGAAATATATTTTTTGTTTTTAGTGGTCAGATGTATAAGAAAACACTAGGTTTTACTATGGTATCACAAATCTTTCAGTATTGGTTTCTATTTTTATGGAGAATGAATGGCTTAGGCATGGTGATGATACTTTTATTATTTGGTCTCATAGCAGAAATGTGCTTGATGAGTTTCTTATTTCTTAAAATTTACAATATCACAATACAAAATAATAATCAACTTTTGTTCCTGCAACTTTAATTGAAAGAAAGGATGCTTTTTAATGCATGATATATATATATATATATATATATATATATATATATATATATATATATATATATATATATATATATATATATATATATAAACAAGCACGCTGTTTCACATGTGTATGTATAACTATTTTACCCTCCCACCTTAAAAAACAGCAGATGTATATAAAAGTCGATCTTATACTTTTTCTAGAAAAATATAGCAAAAAGTTTAGTTTATGACGTTACAAGAAAATCATTATTTTCTATAATTGAGAAAAGAAAATAATAAAGATAAATCATTATTGATTTTATAAATTTAAATTATATATAATTTAAATATATCACTCGTATTTATGTAAAGCTGGCATTTATTAAAAATATTACATTTTCAATTTTTGGAATGATGTCAGATAAAATGTGATAATAGCTTAAGGCAATCTTAATAAATTGGAATTCGAAAACACAGCCAAATAATTAAAAAAAACGGTCTTCTACCGCCAAAAAGAATAGCCAAATGAGCTGGGGGAAATGGCAAGAACGTGGATGAAAACATACCACCAACACCAATTGAAGCAAGCGTCATATAAAGATAATCCATTCTGATAAGCAGAAACTATAAATAGGTTGAAAAATTTGGATTATGAGACAGAGAGTGTTTATTTTTATCAGTTTTACTAAGTAAAGCAAGACAGAAAAATCAAAACTTAACCATGAAGAAACAATTTAACATGGGCGGTTGACCTGCGTTTTTCTCTTCATCCATAATCATGAAGTAAGCTCCAGCTTGTCTACTGTGCCATTCATTAAGCCGCATTGGTATTGAAAGAGAACAACAAGTCAAAAGGGAAGAATTAAAAATAATAATAATTCAATTATTAAGGCTATGATAAAATTTTTAATAAAAGAAAAAAACTAATGGAGAAATATGAAAACGTTAATTGTGTTCTATATTTCAAATTATAAATGATCTACCAACTCGGAAATTCTGGGACCAAACTTATGTATCTATATTAACTGAAAAATAAATATCTGAGATATATATATATATATTAGAACAAATAGATTAATATTATAAATGAAACTGCTGATGAACTTATGTATAAAAATATACGTTTGCAGCAGACCAAGTAAATATTTATGTTAGAATAATTAAATGCCGTATAAATCATAAATGCTCAACTGCATATTACTTCTATCTACATAAAATAATAAAGTTTATGTGTAGGAATATACATCTATAATTCAAATTATAAATGCTCCACCAACATGGAAATGCTGACCACCAAATTATCTGTCTACGTTAACTAAAAAAATAAATATCTGAGCTATGTATCAGAACAAGTAAAGTGAGATTATAAATGAAACTGCTGATGAACTTATGTATAAAAATATACACCTGTAGCAGACCAAATAAATATTCATGCTAGAATAATTAAATATCACAAATGCTTAACAGCATATTACTCATATTTAAATAAAATAATAAAGTTTATGTGTATGGACATACATTTAGGTTTGACTAAATTATAAATGCTCCACAAATCTAGAATGGCTGAGATGATGTGTCTACCTACCTGTAACAATTCTCAAAATAATGAAATGTGGTATAAATCATACCTGCTTAACTGCATATACTTTGTTGGAAGGACTTGAAAATGAATTATTGTTAGATAAACTGTTTCTGTGCTTCTTCTCATAAGTGAATTGAAAATAAATTTTTCTCATAAGTGAATTGAAAATAACTTCTCACATGGATACGTATGGACTTGAAAATGAATTATTGTTAGATAAAATTATTGTTATTTAAAATTACTCTTAGTTGTTCAATTTTATATTTTTTTATTGCATCACTCATCATTCATTGCACTTGTTCACGAGAATTTCATGCCTCCTGAGCTACATCTGGCATAACTAGACCCAGGTAAGTCAGGTTGTAGTGAGATGGAACTCTAGTGGCACTGTTTGGAAAACCAAACATAGAAATGTTTAGATGCTTCCAGTCTCTATGATGTTACATCCTCTGATGAGCAGGAAATATTGTTGTAGGGGGGGGGATAACTTCTGCATTGGAGAATGCTAATCGGTAGTCCCTTCCTGCAACATGCTCATCAGGAAATTGTTACAACTGAGATAATAAAAGGGTTGTATGAGGTCCGGTTACTATATATATATATATATATATAACCTTATATTTTAGTGTATGAGGTCCGGTTACTATATATATATATATATAGTGTAACCTTATATTTTAGTGTAAAATATAGAGATTGATAGAACTGATTTAAAAATTTCTCTGTCTTCTTGGTGATTTTATTGGCTTGGTTTGCATTCTGAACAATCTATTTATTTACATTCAAGATAATTTATTGGTGAGAATAAGTAATATTTTGCCTTGCTTATTGCCTGTATTATTTTAATGTATTTAAAAATGCTTTTTTCCATCCACTGATTTGGGTCAAATATGTTTAACTTGTAAGAAATTAACAGCACACATCAAGTTTAGTAAAATGTGATTAAAAATAATAATTCTTATTAATTTAAAATAATCTTAGAAATTATTTTCATTTAATTCAAAAGTCATTTGTTTAACTAATTTTTAATTATTAGATAAAAATATAATAAATACACGTGCGTTTCAGTGAAAGAGCATGAAAGAGAGGTTCAGTAAAAGAGAGCATTTGTGTTATTATTAAGAGACAAAATGGTGGAAGAATAACATGTAAGCAAAACATGTTACACATATTTAAAAATAATTGATAAGCAAATGATTAACCAAGAATTCTCATATGAATTGAAATATAAAATGGTGATATTTAATAATAGTATAAGTTGCTAATTTTAAAATGTCTGTACAAGTCTGCTGGCCAAATGAATCAAATCGCTAATAATTTTCCCAATGTCTACATTTGAAATACGTCAGAACGTTTAACTTTAAAAGTAGAATTATTAGCAGAAGGTCAGTATGTTTTGGAATACTTTATTACATACAAACTGGCAACATTAAATAAATATTTTAATTGCAGATGTTTTCGAACATGAAAACTTTATTTTTCAAAAAAAGAAGAGGTTTAAAATCAAATTTAAATGTTAAATTTTAGTGAAAGGCTACTTTAATGGTTTGTGTATCAGTAATTAAATAGTAAAGAATTGATTATTTTATCTGAACGTATACTGCCAGTATTGTATTTACTATTTAATTTGTTTACTACTTGAATAATGGTAACAGCCTTTAAATAATTAACTAAAACTACTTTCTGATTTCTATCATCAATTTTGAATTATTAAATTATTTTGCTTTAATTATTATTCCTAGATTTAAATGTGGAGAGATAAATTAATATAGCCTGGATATCATAAACTTGGAACAATGCTATATAAAAATATAGAATATAATAACTTATGAAGAATATTTACATTTAAACTTTACATGTCATGCTTTTGGAATTATCTCATATTCATGGAGCCCACGTAAAATTCGTTAATTTAAAAGTACTCATAATAACTAGAACGGAAATAATCACATCTATAGAATTCGGCTATAATTTATAATTATTACTTTGTGTAATGTGTATTTATTGCTCAAGACATTTTATATCGATTTCATGGATAATATTTGATATTCCAAAAATTTTGCACACTTTTATTTATGTATTTAAGTAAGAATAAATTAATTTTAATTTTTATTATTGTATGAATTAATATGTGAGGTTCATGATTTATACTTTTACTATGTTTAAATTAAATTCATGGGATTGAATAAAATATTTATTTGAGGAAATAGTGCTTGCAAAAAGCTTGAGAATTACTAATAAATTTATGGTGGGAGTCAACCTTTTATGAAATGTCTTATGAGTCTTTCCAGGGTTATGTTCCTATATTCATGTCACTTGTATTACATTGTTAGTATGTTTATATTTTAAGCAACATAAATCAGTATATTAGTTGTCCTTATTATTGAAACACTTTTCATTATGTATGAACCCACATCTTCTAAATTGCTGGAGTTTTTCTGAATTGTCAGAATAACTAACTGATGAGGAGGATTTTTGCACTTTAAATATGAAGTAAATATTAATATTGCTTTACAATGTTAAATGACATTAGTCTGTGTTGGTGGTTAATCCACAGATTAATTAGTTGCCACTTTCTATCTCATTCCTGCACTAGTGGTTAATCCGTGGAATTGTGGAATTATATTTCTTGCTTCATGGTGGTATATAAACCCATAGGGCACTCAGTGTTGTATCATTTCTATGTGTAGATGAATGCATCCACATGAATATCATTTTACTTCATAAATGTGAATTTGGGCAAAGTGTTTTGTATTATTATGCTAAAATCATCTTCTTCCATCTATAAGTATAATTTATAAGTTCAGTCATAAAGTATAGCAGGGCATCTTATTTAAATTATCCTCATAATGATTAATTGTTTGTTAATTAATATTTTATCTGAACTGAAGTTCGAATTTCCATTTTGGTTTAGCATTGCATTATAGCTAAATCCTGCAAATATAATATAATATATTATTATAGGTTTATAGTATAGGGTTGATTGGTTCTGGAACTGACACATTAGGTATTTCATGATTTGATGTTGAATTTCATTATATTTTACACAAACCAGAAATTAGATCAAATTATATTAAAATTTATTATTAGGTTTTTATAAAACTGTGCCTATGATATATTTATTGGAGGAAACAAATGGAATGATATTTTATGTATTTTATTTACTTATTTGTTTATTTATGTATCTATTTATTATATTAAACATCATACATCAATTATTTGTTAATCATAAAATTGTAAATAAATATTGATTTATAATTAAATTTACTGTGCCGTTGCTATTTGTCATTCATAAAACCAGAAATCCTATATCTTGAATAGAGCATACATTGGAGTACATACTGTTGACAGTATGATATAAGACTTATAATAATATTCTGAGAAAATATTTGAATGCTTTTCATCCTTGGTAGTTTATGATGTGTAAGGTACAATAAAATCCCATTTGTTTTTTTCCACCACTCTATCTTTGCGTTGTTGAGTCTAGTACATGATACAAAAATTGATTGATTTTATAAACTTATAAAAAGATTCACCAGATAATGCTACAATTGAATTTATTTTCTTAATGTTATAATTGTCATTCATCAAACATAATAAGAGTCTTACTGCTATTTATTAAATTATAAATTTAAGTTTATAAGAAAAGATCCCAAGTTTTCCATGCTTATTATTATTGCAAAGCTCATACCTAGACTAGCTTTTGTACCAAAATCATATATGTTCTTCTAAAATTTATAATGCTATCTTGTCCATGTTTGGCCATATGGTCTCATGCAATGAAAAATCACAGATTAAAGTTTTGAAGGGTAATAAAATTACATACTTATAATTTGTCTAATGTACTTTCACATACTGCTATGATGGTTCTTCACGGTGTACCCTGGTGTGACCAGATTAGATCATAACAATTTCATGTTATACCATCAACTTTGTTTGTTGTGATGTGATCATACTTTTCAGTTACAGGTTTTAGCATGCAATGTGGTAGCTTTTATTACTTATGTTCACCACATAACCAGATTTTGGTTACAGTCTTTGGCACCACAACATGGTCGGCATGATATGTTTATCGAGGTTACACAGTCATTATAATTGGTCAGTATATATATATATATATATATATATATATATATATATATATATATATATATATATATATATATATGGTAATGAAATAATAATAATGATGCTATCCTCTTAATTAATAACCCAAAAAATTTGGGAGCTATTTTGTAATGGGATAATAATTGATTTTCTACTCCATTATCTTTCCACTGGTTTAGTCATCGTTTGTAATGAAATAAAATACATTTGCCCTACAAGTTTTAGACAATCATTTATTACTGACACAAAATTAAAATAATGAAGAAATGCCCTTTTGGTTTAAACATTATAACAGATCAGATCATGTACCAAACACTCTGTTATCACCTGTAAAAATTGTTTAACTCAATGGTTAATTACACTATGCAATAACAATGTTTCCAATAAATAATTATTTAGATTGTACACTACATTAGAATAAAATACTGATGACAAACTTTATTACATCCTAATTTATTCAGAGAGCAGTTAAAACAAAGGAAAGCAAGCAATATCATCAACTCAGATATCACCAAATCTATTCACCATCCCAAAATAAACTATGATAAGCAGTGAAATCATATATCATTGTCCTAAACAATGATGGATGCCTATGGTATCTATTAAATATATAATTGAATGAAACCAAATTTAAATCAATAAATAACTAAGTTCTGATATGCGTTACTATTCAGATATTACAGATAAAAATGTAAATTTATGTTAAAATGTCCTGTATTCTCTACCTAAATAAACTAGTTTCTAAATAGTTATGATAATACTTACAGAATCTTTTATAAACTTACAATATCTCTAATGTTTAAATAATGAAAATCCTTAGTCAGTTTTATATTAAGTTTAATAAAATGTTAAATAATATTAACCTATATATGTTCTACTTTATATCAATATACAATTATTGCTTAAGTTATGCATTAAAATGAAAAAATATCCCACAAGAACACATTATTAATGAACCTATTATATAATCTTGCATTTTTAATATCCAACCATATTATATCAAAAGTACAGTAGATTTCTATTGAATAGTTATCAAATTACAATCAACTAATCCTATCCATCTATTTTAAATCTCCATTCAATCAATTATTAAAATAAATTTTAAAACAATTAAACTAATTAAAATAATTATTGGCATCTATTTTAAGACAAAGATAAACATTATTTGATAGTTAATAAGATTTAATATCTACCTCAAAGAAATGTAACGATAATTAAGGTAGATCATTATGAAGCAGATCCTTATGACTAATGACAGAATAAAATCTATCAAGATCTTTATAACTGAACAAAATAAGCAAGTTTTTAATGATTAACCATGAACTAATGAAATTATTTATATAACTAATATTAACCCAAATAAAGCAAACAACTATTTCAATGTAATGACAACTCTTCAGATCTGATAATCTGGGTTTTTCTCCCTCGTAGGTTCTGATCAGCAAAATACAATTCTTAGCAATGATCTCAATCAGAAAAAAACAGCAAAAGATGCATGCTCCTCTCCTATACAGTTTATATAGTTCCCCTGATTTCTTATCAGTTCCTTTTAATCTTTGCTTCTCATTTAATTAAACATGCTTCTTTATCTCTGCACTTATCTTTTTCAATTACTGTATTATTGTCTTTCACAATGTTATAATTATTTCCATTCTACATATTAAAGTTTGTATTTCTAAATATTTTTATTTACACAAAGTGTGAATTTCTAAATATTTCTATTTAAGTTTAACATATATATATATATATATACACACACACTTCTGGAGTAATATTTAACATATATATATATATATATATACACACACTTCTGGAGTAATATTTACAAAAGTTATATTTATTTCACCATTAAACACAACAGTATATGTGATATTGCATTTTATGCACCGCCTACATTAAATAAATTAATAAATAACTCAAAAGATAAAACCTTATTGCCAAATAAATATTGTATCATTTACAAATGGACGTGTTGGTGTGGCAGTGAATATATAGGTGAGTTGAGGTGCTGTTTGGAAAAAAAAAAAAAAACAGCACTTGTTATTATTAAAAAGGGTTCAAAATACAAAACAAAATTATAAAAATAATGATAATTTATCAGCTTACATTTTTATGACCATAATAAATCATGTATATATGGCTTTGATTTTAATTATAGTAATGTAAAAATATTAGAAACTGAAAGAAATAATAAACGAAAAATTAAGGAAGCTATGTTAATATATAAATACAGCAAGATTTAATCAATAAACAGGCAGTTAATGTTAAGATTATGGAATTATGGGAATGTTGACATCATGGAATTATGGAAAGTTGACCTTTTAGATTATTAGTTGACAAAAAGTCCAAGGATAGTTGAAAGCGCTCCTAAGTGACATATTTTTTTATATACTTCGTATTGTATTTTCTAGTATTTATTTATAAATTTACTTATATTATTTTGAAGAAATACAGACATCGATTTGTAATATTATATATATATATATATATCATAAATACTCCATAAATTATATTTCTTTCAGCAATGCTCCCTCCTTTAATAAGTATGAAGTCTGAATGTAATCGCACATGCTAAATGGACTAAAATAATAAATACTGATAATCATGAATTAGAAAAATTTGACTCATAAAATTCTTAAGACATAAAAATACAAATGAAATTAATCATAGAACTAAACTTGGAATATTTTTGGTAGAACGAATTTAGTATTTAAAGAAATGACTATGTGTTTGAAAAGAAAGGCATTTAATAAATGTAGCTTTATGGATTTTACAGGACAGAAATACAAAGACTTCTGACCACTTAATGAAGTATGAAAAGATGCATATTAGAAGTGATAATAAGAGATCAAAAATAAAATATTTAGATAAGAAAATAAATAAGTATCACTGTCATTATTAAAAGAATTAAGAAACTGGAAAAAGTTGGGCTAGATGTATTATTAGAAGAGGTAAAAAATAGATGATTGAAGTTTTAAATTAGATTCAAGTAGATTGTAAAGACCCAGAAATAGACTACCTAATGTTTTATGGTCCTATGTGAAAAAAAAAAACATGGATTGAGATTAAATTTAGAAATATCTTCATCCTGCAATGAATTGATAATATTTGAAAGTGGAAAGAATGCTATATTATTTTTTTTTTACTATTACCAATCCATAATTTTCTCATTAATTGAAAAGAAGATTGAGTTTCTTAACTTCAGCCATATTTCAAATTATTTTGTTGTTGTCTTTCAACACTGGCTCTCATTTAATATAATAAGGATTATTTTAATATTATAATATATATCTAAAACAATTTGGATTTTATCTGAGATTTCCTCCTTACCGATAATCCTTAACTTCAAACTAAAACTTTTGCTGTTTTGATCATGAATGGATTGCTTTCTATGTAGGCATATTTAAACAAAGCTATGTTATAATATGTATGCATTAATATTTTTTCTCTGTTTTATGCAGGAACTATTTTATAAAACTTTATATCGTAGCTCTATAGTTGTAAAAATATATTATCAAGAGTTAAAATGGATGTAAACAATGGTAATTTATTGTCTATGATAAACTAATTTTATCAACATGATTATAGTATTCCATTGTTTAATTCTTTAGCCCCCTAACAGATTTAAATTAATGTTTTCAATTTGTAGTGTTTTTAAAATACATTAAATAAATAATGAATATATATTTTTTTTATTAACGAATGTAAAAAATTAAAAGAAAATTGATAGCTTAACATACATTTACTTTATCTTAAACATATTAAGTAGAAATTAAAATATATAGATATTTCGCTTAAGTTATGGCAAAAATTAAATTATACAATTTGATTATATTATTATAACTACACATTTATTAACAGTAGATAATAATAATTGTATTCAGTGAAGTATAATTAAAATGATGTAAAGTAAATTCAAATTTTGATTAATCTTCCAAAAATGAACTGAACTTTTAGGAGGTAAAGTTTTAATTGTACGTTTTGCGGTAACTTTTTTAGTGACGGTTGTAGTTTCAATTTGTGGTGGGCTTGTAGAAATAGTTAAATCAATCCGTTGATTGCAACCACTCGCTTCCAATTCAAAATTGTCTGCGGTAGCCACAGCGACAAAAAGTTCAGGATTGTCACAACCTGTGGAAGATTTTATGAATCCGTCGAGGCAATCGCGATTTTCAAATAAAGTCCTAAAAAAAATTCAATAAAAATTAGTGAAAATCTACGTGTAAACGTAATCTGAAATTCTAATGTAAAATTTAAGTGAAATTATATGCATAAAATTTAAATTACATTAAACATTTAGATTTTAAATATAATTACAGTAAACCATGAATTACCTAAGTGTCAAATATTTATCCTGACAATCATTCTTCAAATACCTTTTCTCTAACTTGCAGTATTAAATCATTATAGTAAAATGCTGTGCATAAATAAAAAATTTGTAACTATATATGCAATCATTAATCATTACTCAAAGGTGAAACTAATATCTTAACTAAATTTTTTGCATAATGACAATGAAAACATTTTATAAATGGAAAAATTTTCTACAAAGATGTGACCATGGCAACAAAAAAAATAATAGTGTATATTATGACAACGTTTCTCCTACTTGTAAACCAAAAGTAGGATTGATTGCTTTCTCATAATATTCAGATTCTTATCAGAGTATATAACCATGCATATATATATATATATATGTGTGTGTGTGTTATATAAGGAGCTGCAAATAGCTCTTAACAAGCTTTTTAGAATACCCCCAATCTGAGAACAGTTTCTGCTACTGGCTTCCTCAGTGAGGTGTTAGAATATGAAAGCATTAGATTTAAAATACTAAATCAAGCCCAGCACTTTATCTAATGGATAGCTATTAAGTAGAATATCTGAAATTTTTGGACATCAATATGTCTTCCAATCTAGCTATCTAACCTAAATAGTCATATATATAATTTTTGTCTAAAAATTATTAAAATAAAATTATCATAAATAACGTGAAGGTTAATAAATCAATAAATAAATTTATAAATAGAGAGTTTTTTATGAAATAAAATGCAGTTTACTGTCAAAACTAAAAGGTCTAGAGGGATTTTTTTTGTATTATTGGAAGGGGGTAGAAAGTATAACTTAAAAGAAAAACTAAGAGCTTAAAATACAAATCTTTACATGAAATAAAAATATCTCTTATTTCATTTGATTTAAAGAAAAGGATCTGTTCTTATTATTTGAAAGAAATATACATGTGCAAAAATGATGACTTAATTTTAACTATAAGAAAATGTGTGTGTGTTGATAAAATGAAATAAAAAAGTTAAAAAATTAAACACATAATTCGCAATGGCTATGAATTTAAAACAACAAATTTCCAATGGCTACTAAGTTAAACAAAATCCATGAAACAACAAGTTTGCAATGGCCACTAACTAAAAGATCTCCATCAAAAGGATTAAAAGCTTATCTAAAGAATTTCAACAACAAATATAGCTAGAGTACACCAAAATGACAACAGGATATCCAAATAAATAGTCCAGTTTTTTCATCGGACAATCAGTTTGGTTCAGTTAATTAAAGTGTTCAGATTGCAGTTCAGTTCTGCCAATTAATCAGATCAGTCTATTATGTATCTAGAATCAATCATGCATTGTTAATCATCATCGGAAACGTACAACTTTGCTCCAACCTGAGTCTGATGAAACAGCCAACCTGCCTGTGAAAATAATGCCTGTCTAACAACTTGAAAATCTGCTGTCAATATCTGTCTTAAAGAAAAATGCCTTGGAATACTAAGCATTAAACTTCCTTAAGAAGACCTCACATGCAACAAGTTGGAAAGATTTTCAATTGAAGTAACAACCAGGAAGATGTTCACATTCAAATCCTAGGTAATAAATAACATTTTCTTATTTCCATTTCTAAATAAAATACCCATTGTAATAATTTGAAGCCTCCCAGAGTCAATCAATAATGAACTCCATAGCATGCATAAAGAACTATAGATGTGCATGTTTTGAAATGTCATGTATGTGAATGCTTTCGTATATTTTACATTGATTTCATGTATTTTAAATGCCTTGTATTATTTAATATTCTTTGTTATATTACATTGCTATTATGAATGTGTGAGACTGAAGTCATGACAAGTCCTTGTTTCATTTAAATAAGTTTTATACACATAATTAATAGTAGAATAATAAATGATTAGTCAAATAAATTATCTTGAAGCTTAATTTTGTCAGTCAATTCTTTACCACTAATTAAAGCAATAATTTGTTATTGTCTTACAATTGATTGAGCTAGTCGTGGGATATTTTAGAGTGATGGATTATGGGCCTACTGTCCAAACATATTAGTTCTCATAACCAGCTGGCACTTGAGGCTTACCTCAAAACAAATAAAGTGCTTAAATAGTAGGGGTTTGAATCTAGCAGTCAAGGTAAGCCATGGTCTGGAAATGTGATCATGTTATGAACTACATAGCTTGGACTGACTGTGAGTATTGTCATTAGCTCTGCTATCAATGATATTCTCTCCTTTGCTCAAAGGGCTGGGTCGTTCAAGTAATACTTATTATATAAAATTATAAATTTTTGATAAATAAGGTGTATATATATATATATATATATATATATATATATATATCTATATATAGTATATATATATATATATAGCCATACATATCCATATATATATATATATATATATAGTATATATATATATATATATATATGGCTATTTAAGTTAGATAGCTGGATTGGAAGACATATTGATGTTCAAAAATTTCAGATATTCTTCTTAATAGTTATCCATTCGATAAAGTGCTGAGCTTGGCTTGGTATTTTAAATCTAATGCTTTCATATTCTAGAAACTCACTGAGGAAGCCAGTAGCAGAAACTGGTCTGAGGTTGGGGATATTCTAAAAAGCCTGTTATAAGCTATTTGCAGCTCATTATATAACACACACACGCATACACACACCTATATATATATAGTAATGGTCAGAAACATATATCTCACTAACACACTGAAGAATTCAAACCCCAGACATGAAACTCAACATTCTAGGAGGAATTGCCTTCTAGAAATTCTAAGCTTGAATCTAAAGTTTATACTCCATAGAGTCATCTTCATGATAATGCATGTGATGCTACTAATAGAATAGCTTTTTGCTGGTGCCAGTGGTCAGGGTGAAGCAAGAGATTCTATATTACAATATTATTATTAGGTTCACTAACTAATGACAATGGATGGTACAATATATATATATATATATATATATATATATATATATATATATATATATATATATATATATATTGTAACCTACTAGAATAAGAGGGGGTGTGAGAAAGAGAAAGTGAGAGAGAAAAGAAGAAGAAAAAGAAATAAAATAGGAAGAGAAAAGAGGGAGAAAATTATGAAATGGAGGTAAAAATGATGATGATGAAAGGTAAGTGGAAAGGAAAAGGGAGAAGATGATAAAGGAGATATAGATAGAGATAAATTGTATCCTAATGAAATGAGAGGGGGGAAAGAGAAGGAGAAAGAGAGATATAATGGTAATAATGAAATGAGAGAAGGGGGAAGAAAGAAAGAGAAAAGAAAAATGCTAATAATGAAATGGAGGTAATGATAATGGTAAAGATAAATGATGGAAAAGAAAAGAATTGAGAGGAAAAAGAAATGAGGAAAAATAATAGAAATAATATATATATATATAATGGAGAGAGAAAAGAAATGAGATGATGGGAAAAATATGAAAGAGAGATATAAGAAGATGGAATAAAGGAGAGAGAAATGAAATGAGATGATAGAAGAAACTCTTAACGAATGTTTTAAAGGGCTGAGATGATAGAAAATATGAGAAATGACATGAAAAGAAATGGAATAAAATTGAAATGATATGAAATGAAATATAAATGAAAGACTCTAAACGACTCGGCTCAGTGGGGTTACAATAAATTTAAAGAAAAGAGATGATGATCCAGAGATGTATAATCAAGTAAAGATCAAATCCAATATTCATGAACTATAACGACTACACTATATTAATAACAATCTAATACTAAACCATACCAAGGATTATTTAAAAATCACTAATCCATAATCACCATATTAATTCTACCAATCAATCATACACTCTCTGAATAAGACTAATGATACTTTGCTTTAAAAGATTATCTTACAGAATTATATTTACTAAAACAACAAGAGTAAATATCATCAGGGATTTTAAGAACTAAAACTCTGGTGCAAAATTAAAGTTTAAGTTAAGTTGCCTAATAAAGGATTAGTGTGATTAATAAATAAAAAAGTGACATCTTAGCTGACCATAAAATAATTATAATATGTTCAATCTTAAAATAATAAACAAAACAAATATTAATTCACAAAATTTAATGAATCAATTTAAATTTAAACTAATAATGGCCTATTATCTAAGATATTACTCGAGCAAAAAAAAGAGCAAGAATACTTTTAATGCCTTTCCATACTCACAGACAACCACTAAAGACCTCAAATGCAAATGGATTAGAATTCTTTAAATATATAAGATTTAAAATGATGATCGATGATGTGCAGTGAATATAAGATAATGTGCAGCTTTTAAAATAATATTAATTAAAATATTCTTCTGAAGTACTAATATTGTTAATCTGATATTGCGTAATCTTTAGTCTGAAACGATATAATGATAATTAAAAGAAATAAACTTTTAACCAAGTATCTAATTATGTATCTGCTATAATGCGATTATCTGTATTTGTGATTCAATATGAGAATCATTTACTTTAACATAGTTTTTTAATTTTCAAGACAATATCAACTATATTTAATTAACTTAGAATATACTTGTGAATTTCTGAATTGAAGATTCAATAACTTTAAAATTTTAAGATTTTGTGAACTTGGAACCCAAGACAATAATATATTTTCATATAAAAGTAAAACAAACAAAACGAAACTTTTGAAATAATAATAATTTGGTTTATTAATAACGAGAAGAAATGTTTACAAATGTAGTAGAATACAAATAGTACCAATATCGCACTAAGATTTAATATAAGTATTTGGACTCTTAACAGTTTTATTTAACTTACATTAATACACTTAATAACTGACAAAGGTTATCCAATGTTACTTTCTTTTAATAATTAGATTTTTCTCAAAACAAAATACTTTAAACTTTAATTGTCATATGTACTTAATAAGCACACTACTATTCTTCTTTATTAGACTAATTTATAACATTATTGTGTCATCTAATAATCAGAATAACACACAGAACTAGGTTTATATTGAAAACCCTAAGCTTAATTTTATACTCCTAAACTTAACAAATGCTAAGTTGGAATAAGCATATTCAGCAATGCTTTTGAAAAATATCATCACTAGTTTCACGGATATAACTAATATCATAGCTAAATACATATTTAAATCAGATTAAGCTAATATTAAAATTAAACTAAATTAAATGTATGGGACAATCATTCATCAGAGATCAGTTATACTTTTTTTAAATAACTTTAGTCCACATAAAATTATTCCCTCAATGTTTTAAAGATAATGATGTAACAGACTTACAAATCCAGCGGCGAACTTCTGGATGAAAATATTAAATTAGTATGTGTGAATTGCCACTAATAACATATGCATATTTAACATACTTTAAAATAAATATAACTTGTTGCTGTTTAGCTTGTGTGTGATAAAACTATCATAGCAACACAATTCAAACATTGATATACCTATGAGCCTTAAATTAGCTACAACTACATGAAGAAATACATTTCCTCAAACAAGCATATCTTGTCATCATCACAAATCTAAAACAAATGCAACATAACCTACTATGGTGGAATTAGCATTAAGTCATCATGAATTATAGGCAAAAGATGCAAAAATACTAGGCTCCTCAGAGCTGGAAAAGAATGTGGTGGCTTCCAAAAATAACTAACTTCGAGGCAGAAACTAAGATGTCTGGAATTCATCTACAGTACATCTGGGAACAGGAAAACGCATCAGAAAAGCATGATCCTCTCTTATGGGATTTCCAATGCTTATAAATGTGATCATCATCACTGAAAAATACAATACAATAACCCTCTTTTGGGAATAAGCACTATCAACTTATGGAAATACAATACAATAAGAATGGAGGATTTTATCTACTCCATAAGCATATTCAAAAATTATTAACTAAGCCTTACTCTATGAGGCTAACAAATACTAACTAATAGCAAGATATATACTTCACCTGAACTAACTTATTTTTAAGAAATTTATAAAAATACAAAACGTATATCCAATGTTCGAACCAACAAAATAAACTATGTGTCAACTGACTACTGTAGAAAATACTTTAAAATTAAATGCATATAAAATTCTTGGCAAGGCACAATGCTCACATAACAAAATATTAAATGCTAAAATATAGTGACTAGTGGACTTTTAAAATTGTAAATTAAATGCAAGATTATTTACTTCTCGATGAATATAAAATATTTGTAGTTATTATTAATATAACATTCTTAAAACAAATGAATGGATACTCTCTGATAAACTTCTTTGGTAAATTTAAAATAAAAATTGAGTAAACATCCCATTTATATGAAAATAAGACTGTGATATTTAAATCTCTATAAATGAAATTATTAAATAGAAACTAGCTAGTATAATGCCTAATAAATAAACGAAATCTACTTAAGAATGTCCAAAAAACATTTGCTCATTCTAATAAACCTATTTCAATTTAAAATTATAACCCTAGTTTACCTGTAATATTTATGCAAAAAGTGTTACAAAAAAAAAATAATAGCATAAATATTTTTATGGTTTCATTTTTTTTTAAACAAATAAAGACAGACCATAAAAAAAAGTAATTCAAGTTCATATTTCAGTTCCATAATGATTTTTCCATTTAATAATGTGTAGATAATTTATCCAGGTTAAGATATTTATCCAAATTCAAAGCTTCAACTAATACATTTATAAACATGGCAATGATTTTCAAACGAAAATGTTCAATAGTTCTTTAATAATTATTTTTTTAAACAATTTTAAAAAAAAAATATTTAAATAATAAGATTAAACCGGCATAAAACAAAATAAATTCTTCAGCTGAACACACTGTAATTAATTTATAGGATCCCGAGTTCAAAAATATATATCATAATAATAATATATATTTCTTTATCTGAATTTTTTTATACTCTTTTAGGAAAATGATTCTTTTAAAATATAGTTTTTTTAAAATAGTTTCCTAATAATATTCCAAGATGTGTTTTATTTTTAAAACCGATTTCCTTTGATTACTTTTAATATGAGAGTAGAATTTTTCGCATTCAAGACGTTTCTCAGTTTATAAGCTATAATTAATGCCATAAAGTTATTTATAGATACTGGCAAGTATGACCATTTATAATGTACTCAATAACTATAAATTCATTATTAATCATTACAACTTGCTTTAAAGTTTTATTTCTGAATACTTGTCCTTTTTTACTGTGTAAATAAGAGTTATCCTTTAAAATATATATACTTTATTTGTTTGCGTTTAGCTGAACAAATCATTTTCACTTATGTCAAGATATAAGTAATAACTTTTTTTTTAAAAAAAGCATTCTTTATAGTTTCACTGTAATATAGCTTCCTTATAATGCTCTTTTTTTAAACTTAAAAATTTTTCTCTTTTTTTTTTTACATATACTTTTAATCTAACAGGAAAAACAATTAGTATTTTACTTTCAAAATAGTTAAATGCAACCGAACGCTTATCTATGGAAATGGTTAATAATTTGTCCCGTAACCTTACTTCCAAGTAAAGAAAAATAAACAAATTAAAGTCATATAATATGTGAGATGCTTCATTTATTCTAGACATTTTTTTACTATAATTTCTATGCCTCGACTGATTTGTCAGAAAAACGGATTACCTTTTCTTTTTAGCCCTCCATCATTACAAGACGATTTTAAATATTTTAAACATACTTGTATTTTTTTTAGAAAAATCAAGCTTCTTACAAAATTACTTTTATTAACAAAATTTTAAGATCCAGCACCAGTTGAATCAAAACAAGATCAGCCCCTGGATGACCCCTCGATCTCCATTTTATCTCATAATTTTTTATCCACCTACAATTCATTTAAAAACCAATAAAAACTATTTTTATTAAATTTTAATATTCTGACAAACCAGCTGTGGAATCAATCTACTGACATAATCAATATAATTTTCCCATACCACGTGATTCTCAGCTGCAAAGTCAAAATTTTATTATTAACCAATATTATGCAACATGTTTTAATGATATTTTACACAACACAATAGTAATTAATATAAAATTTAAAATTATACCCTTTATTAAACCCTTAAATATTTCATTAAAATAATTTTATCCACACATTTGCTTTATTTACTTAATTTAAACAATATTGGAATTAAATTATTTTTTTATTCTTATGTTTCTATGTCAATGCATGCACATATTCTCACATACGTCTGGCCTTACACTAATTGTTTAAAATTATTTTTAAAATTACAACAATAAAATGTTACTGAATATTTAATCTAAATAATTTTTATAACTGCAATGCTAAACTACAAAACTAATAACAAATATTCTTATTTCTTTTTAAATAAACACTTACATATCATTTCTTTTTTAAAAATTTATTACTTAATCATTCCAACTTATTTATAATATGTAATTATTATTCTTTGGACATTAAAATGGATTAAACAGTAGTTATTTTAGAATACATTTAATACTATTTATCAATTCACAATTATTTTTTTACCATTTGCTTATGTTAAATTATTACCTAACATCCATTATCAAATCAACTGACACTATTAAAATATTTAGATTATCCTATTTTACTAATTAAATAAGTTCATTTCCATTTTTATCATCATTGTTTTTTTAAATCTGAAATTTTAAACAAAAGGTTAAACTAAGATAACCTTGATTACCTCTTGGAACTAAGTGACACTTCAGTTAGGTACAATATATATATATATATATATATATATATATATATATATATATATATATATATATATAATAGAGATGGAAGTAATGGTGTGGATTGCAGAAAATAAATAATATCAAAATGTAAGATGATCACTATTTCTTATGCTAGCACATTATTTTTATTAAAACAGGCACAACTCTCCATACAGTAGTGCCACTCAGTGCCAGAAGGCTTGTGCATAAAATTCTATCTAGTGCCTATTCATCCAATATCCCCAGACTAATTTCTGGCTTGTGGCCTTTGTCAGTGAGGAGCATTGGATCTGAGAGCACTGCACCGATCTTAGGATCTAATACAACACTCCAGCAGCCACCTTTTATCTCTACTTAACTACAAAACTGGGTTTGAACCCAGTTTAGCACCCATACATTTTGATGTCTTTGACTCTTTAACAACCATAGATACCAATATCCTATTAGGCAGGATTGGCATTAAACCACTAAACATCACATAATCACTATTTTTTATGCTAGCACATTACTATTACTTAAACAGGCAAAACTGTCCATACAGAGAGTAATCAATGGATGCCAGAAAATTTGTGCATAAAATCCCTATCTAGTGCCTACTCATCCAATATCCCCAGACTAGTTTCTGGCTTGTGGCCTTTGTCAGCTTTGGATCTGTGAGCACTGCACCTAGACCTTAGGATGTAATGCATCCCTCCAGAAGCAACCTTTTATCTTTACTTAACTACAAAACGAGAATAAAATTGAAAATATTACCATGTTTTTCAAATTTATTCTCATAGTTTCATAGTTAAGTAGAGATAACAGGTTGCTGCTGGAGGTTTACATTAGATCCTAACATATAGATTCTAAGATATAGGTGCAGTGCTCTCATCCAAAACTCCTGGGTTCAGACCCGTATGATTATATAAGCTATTGAGCTTAGATTAAAAATATTATTGTGTTTTTAATTTTATTCTCATACTTTTGTAGTTAAAAAGAGATAAAAGGTAGCTGTTAGAGGGTTAAATTAGATCCTAAGATCTAGGTGCAGTGCTCTCAGATCCAAAGCGGCTCACTGATGAAGGCCACAAGCCAGACACTAGTCTGGGGATATTGGATAAGTAGGCACTAGATAGGGATTTTATGCACATGCCTACTGGCATCAATTGATTACTCTGGTTGGCACTGAGTGGCACTATTGTATAGAGAATTTTGTCTGTTTTAACATCAAAATAATTAAAATTTAAATACTGTTCATTAATTAAACATTATAAAGACAGCATTGTCTGGATAAACCAGACTGTGCCGTCAACTCATTAAAATATATATTTAAAATAAAATTTAATGCAGTTCCATTTACACTGATGGCTTGTTAATGTATTTATACTCTCTATCCTTCTGGTTAAATGCAAAATAATATCATAATTATGTGCTTAAACAAAAGTACAGTTACATAAAAAAAGGTTGATTTCAAGATGTACGAGGGCTATGAAGAATATAATAAGGGTTTACTTAAATGAATTTATACATTTAAGATTTGAGAAAAAATTATATTTAATTCAAAAATAGTGTGGACAAAAGCTCGCTGAGCTAAAGGCATGAACATGGTCAAGACATGGGCAATAGAATAAAAATATCAACTTTAATATTAAAGAGATGGTGGTACCAGTGGAGAATCAATGTATAGGATGAATTGTGATACATTACTACTGCATGCCATTGTGAATTAAAATAAAAATAACAAAATTAAAGCAGATGGGATGGCATCTTGCCATGGACTCCATAGACGGTTTTGTCACAAATAGTCCAAGACTGGCATTGTACTATGAATTTCATGGCTTGGTAAGTTAGGCATAAAATTACCAGGTATGGATCTCTAGCACATACATTGTTTGGAACCATGAGAAGTAGGAAGGTCTAAACCATAAATCACTAGCAAAACAAAGCAGGTCTCAACAACCCATATGCTATGCCAGTAACACACAATATAAAGCATAAATGAATATATAAAATGGTAACTAAGCAAGTAAAGGTGATTAACCAATTCCTAAATAATTTTTAAGATGGTCTGTAGATTCTCAACCTCAATTTTTACAGTTCATAAATTACATGTTAAATACAATAAGTCAAGTTACTTTAAAATAGAAAAGTGGAGAGGAATGCATGATTTAAAAGGGGATTCATAATATTACATGTAGTCATGCATTTTTCTATATTACATAGACCATTTATTAATTTCACACATATCCTCACATTACAAAAAAAAATGTGAAATATACCTCTCTTGAAAGACAATTATTTAAAAAATTAAGAAAAAATAAAATAAAGTAGCCCTCAAACAAGTGACCTTACAAGACATTTACTAAAGGGTCAGTTATATCCATTTATCCACAATAATATGGCAAGATACTAATAAAAGGGAAATAAATGATGCGCTCATTCGATGACTATCTAAGCACACTACTATAATAAATAAAAAAACAGTAAACATATAAAATAGAAAATATCAACCCAAGGATAGAGAGAAAAGCACATAAGTTAGATTACAAAATATTTTACAGAAAGAAACAGTTTTATAACTTAAAAATACATTTAAATTTAGCTAACCTTAAAGGGCTCTTGGGTTTATTGAGGATATCTCATATCAATTTGGGCAGTTGGTGCACATTTTGTCTTAGGCAGCATTGATCTCGAGGTGACAGCTTCAGTGCATGACAAATTTGACACATATTCAGCAGCAGTGGCAGTTTACAATAGGTATGGAACATCCAATGGTCTGATGCTGCAGGAGTGGCCATCCAAGAAGGAAGAGCCTTCCTGCCAGTCTACTCAGACATTCTGATGTCAATAGGCAAAGGTTGGTAATTTAGGAATTTTTCTAATGGTATAGGGATGTCTTTAGATTCTTCTAATAAATTTAAAATGTCAGTGAACTTCAGCTTTAATAAAATATATGTCTCAATATAATACAACTAAGCAAAAGAGAATTCAATTAATAAAGCATAATCAAAACACAATATATTTAGAACTGAACCCAGACTAAAAATAAGCAAAGGCAGACTGGAATAATATCAAAAGCACAGAATAAGCATAAGAAAATTAGCCCTATATATACCAATAAAGCTTACTACCCTGCAGTGGTCACTCAAGAACCAAAAATATATGCAAAAGTAAAATTTGTAAACGTATCTTATCCAAACATCTAAAAATAGGGATTTTAAGATTTGTTTTATTTTTAAGAGATATTCAGATTAGAACTTTAATTTTGTGTTAACAATATTTTAATTAAAAAATACCTGAATGGATATCTGTCTTTTATCTGATGGCAAAATATTTAAGCTATTAATGAATTTTATAAAATTTAACTAATAATGCATATTGTTTTTTTCTCAACCCTCATTTACTTTTTAGAAAAAGCAGTGAAGTGATAGAAAGAAGCAGAGAAAGACGTATAAACTGATCAACCTAAGTATTAATTAATAATTTTATTCATAATATATTCTGTATACATGCAGGGGTAAAATAATCGTCTAGGTTCATCAGACCGCTCAATGGACAGATAATGTGGAACCCGCCTGAACTTTATTTATGGATTTGCCGTTTAGTCAACCAAGCATCATGGCCATGGAACTCTCTAACAACCAGAGCCTCTCACAATCAAACCAAACTCATCTATTTAAATTCTAATAGGGATTGTTTTGGCCAGCATATTTCAGAGCTTATCACCATCTTTTGGACCAGCAACTTTTCGTTGAAATCAACATCTACTCTATGTTGTAAGCTTACAGATTATTAGCCTCAGCCATGTGAACATTCGCTCTTAAGAGGTAACTTTGATTTTTTCTTAATCTGCCTTAAATGAACATTTAATACTGGCTAGAGAAACATGTGTTATATCAATTTTAATAAAGTAAATTAATAATTTATTAAAATGTTTAGGAAAATGCAACTATGACGTGTAATCACACACTTTCATTAATATGTGTATGAATTATATATGTATATGTAATGGAATAAATGAATTATATGTTTAAGATATTAATATATGTGTGCGCATGCTAATAAATCTTAGAATTAATTACCACTTACATATATTATTTACATTCTGGGTTTCTGTTTACTGATGGGCTATTGTAATAGGATTGTATTTAGATAGAAATTATATTTAGAGATATAAGGTGTCTCTTAATGAGATCATCCATAGCTTTGTTATCCTGATAAACATTGTTTTCCCAGACCCTCAAGTTAAGCTAGTTAAGATAAAATACCCAAAGAGTATCCATTGCAACTTTTGTTTGCACTTTCGAGATGTATAATTCTTATTATTGGATAAGATTGGCGCTTTAGAGGGGCTTCTGTCTTTGCTCATAAATATATGTGCTCGAAGCTTAGGGTAATAACTACTTATACACACTAAATTCTTTGAACAAGAGTGTGGGTAGAATGTTAAAAATGGCTGCCCAGTGTGTGGCATGGTATTCAAATACCACATAGTGCTTAAAATGGCAGACCAATGAATGGGGCTGTGAATAGTGGAGAACAAGCAATAAAATGGTGTCCTAATATAATTTAAAAAAGGGTTTCCCAACGAAAGTTGGAGATATTTTTTTTAAAAATGTATATATATATATATATATATATATATATATATATATATATATATATATATATATATATATATATATATATATATATATATATATATATATATATATATATATATATATATATATAAAAAAAGAAAGGAGAAAACAGAAAGAGTTTGGATATATATTTGGAAATGTGATTAAATGTTGATATGTTTTGTGATCTGTAGATAGACTGATAGAAAACTTCTCAAATAATCAGAAGTAAAAATTGCATTGATGGTAGGTGATGTTTGTTCTGTGAGACATATATAGAGTTACATAGTTTGTAAATACGGATTTAAGAATTTACCAATATTTGGGATATTATATAACAAAATCCATAAGAGTAGAAATGAAAGGAGGAAGGCCTATCAGGTGGGTCATGCAGAGTGCCATTGAAGCCAGGGTGATGAACCTGGCACATTTTAACCTTAATAGTGATATATAAAAAATGAAGCAAAAAAATAAGCAGAAAGTGGAACAGCAGAAAGTGAGGGAGAAGAAACTAAGCATGATGGAGAAAATTTTAGAAAAATTAGAAAGCATAGAACTCCGATTTTAGAAAATGGACAAGAGGTTCGAAATGAGATTCCAGAATTTAGAAGAGAGACTAGGGATGGAAAGTGAAAGTAGTCAAGGGAAAAAAGAATATGAGGGAAATCAAGGTAAAAGTATGGAAAAGGCTGAGAAGTCGGACAATAAAAAAGTAGAAGAAAGTTTAGATGAACGAGAGAGAAGTGTAAAACAGAAACCGAAGGCTTGCGAGGCAGAAAGACCGGAGAACAGGGTGAAATGTATGGGCATGGTGATACACACCAATGTGAACTACTTCTTAAAGATATGGCCATTTGAAGGTCAAATGGGGGAAGCTCCCTTGGAGCATCTGCAAAGCCTATGAAGATACTTTGGCATGAATCCCATGCCAGAGGAAAATAAAGTAGGGGTAGCGTATAGTAATCTAAGTGGGAATGCCCAAGCGTAGTGGGACTCATTGTCTCAACAACCCTCAACCTTCAAGGAGTACCAGAAGAAGATACGAGAGACTTTTTGGTCGGAAGACTGCCAGGAGCTCGTACAGTATCAAGTGATGTGAGAGAAATATGAGGAAGGGAAACAAGAAAATTTCTCTCAATTCTTTCATTGTCAGGTGGTGAGACTGAGAACACTGGATGCATGTTACTTGTCAGAAGGTCACATCATTCTAATTGTAAGGCACAATATGCCTATGAGTGTAGAAAGAATGATGTTGAGGGTGAGAAAAGCATCTATAGGAGAAGTGGCAGAACTACTTAATGCACTGGATATGAGCACATATGACCATAGTGATCTGTTGAAACGAGAAAAAGAAATCAAAGATCAGCAAAGTACTAAGATGGGGGTGGAAGAAGGACATTCTGATGGGAATGTGACATATAGAAAAAAGGCGACGATAGTTATGGGCAGAGATGGCAGTACAAACAAGAAGCTTGGCATCCACCAGACAAACCAAATGACTGTCAAGTAAGGGGGTCATACAATGCTCGGTCACTTAAGCCCTTTGCAAACTCAGAGAGGGACAAAGAATAGAAAGAGGTGTTTAAGAAGCCATTCAAATACACAGAGGGTATTTGAAGGCTATTGCACTAGGGGAGTATGTAACAGTAGCTGGATTCGAATATGGGTTAATTGCCATCATTGTTGTGAAGTAAATAGGTAGAAGCGATAAAATTTACAATAGTCATTCGAACCCTGTTACACAAGAGTATGAATGAGTATGTTAATCAATTAAAGGTATGAATGTATATATATATTCGCTGTATGTGTTAATATAATGGGTGAAAATTACTAATATATTTTTATGTGAGAATGCAGAGAAGTGATTATATATAGAGTTGCATCATATTTTTTATTTATTTGTGTTTTAAATAGATATTCCATTTATTAATATCGTGAGATAGATGTGAGATAGATTTAAATGCCATTGATAACATGTGTTTCTTAAGCAAAACCCATTAAATTTATAAGGCTGGAAAATAATCAGTAGAATGAAAAGTTGTGCTGCGGACAGTTTCAATTAATAACTGTCCACCAAAATTCTTAGAACTGGTCGAGCGTATTTTTTAGAACAATGAAAGAAAAAAGCATTCTTGAGATTGGACCATCGGTGTAAAAATAGAAAGGAAAAGTGAAGTTAAAGGGCACTAAATAATAGAACTATATGTGTTCTCAGTGATTTAGTGGTGATTAAATTTTAGAAAAAGCAGTGAAGTGATAGAGAGAAGCAGTGAAAGATGTATAAACTGATCAACCTAAGTATTAATTAAGAATTTTATTTATTATGTACTCCGTATACATGCAGGGGTAGAATAATCATCTAGGTTCGTCAGACCGCTCAATGGACAGATATTGTGGAACCCGCCTGAACTTTATTTATGGATTTGCCATTTAGTCAACTAAGTGTAATGGCCATGGAACTCTCTAACAACCAAAGCCTCTCACAATCAAGTCAAACTCATCTACTTAAATTCTAATAGGGATTGTTTTGGCCAGAATATTTCAGAGCTTATCACCACCATTTGGACCAGTAACTTTTCGTTAAAATCAACATCTTGTCTATGCTGTAAGCTTACAGATTATTAGCCTCAGCCACATGAACATTCACTCTCAAGAGGTAACTTTGATCTTTTCTTAATCTGCCTTAAATGAACATTTAATAATGGCTAAAGAAATATGTGTTATTTCAATTTAAAAAAAGTAAATTAATAATTTATTAAAATGTTTAGGAAAATGCAACTCTGGCATGTAATCACACGCTTTCGTTAATATGTGTATGAATTATATATGTATATGTAATGGAATAAATGAATTATATGTTTAAGATATTAATGTATGTGTGCGCATGCTAATAAATCTTAGAATTAATTACCACTTATATATATTATTTACATTCTGGGTTTCTGTTGACTGATGAGCTATTGTTATAGGATTGGATTTAGATAGAAATTATATTTAGAGATATAAGGCATCTCTTAATGAGATCATCCATAGCTTTGTTCTCCCGATAAACATTGTTTTCCCAGACTCTCAAGATTGAGCTTGTTAGGATAAAATACCCAAAGGGTATCCATTAGAACTTTTGTTTGCACCTTCGAGATGTATAATTCTTATTAATGGATAAGATTGGCGCTTAAGAGGGGCTTCTGTCTTTGCTCATAAATATACGTGCTCGAAGCTTAGGGTATTAACTACTTATACACACTAAATTCTTTGAACAAAAGTGTGGGTAGAATGTTAAAAATGGCTGCCCAGTGTGTGGCATGGTATTCAAATACCACGTAGTGCTTAAAATATATATATATATATTCTAACTAAGATTCAAATACCACGTAGTGCTTAAAATATATATATATATATTCTAACTAAGACCATGTGCATCTCACTTCCGGGGCAATATCATATAAAATAAAATGGGTCTAGCTCAGTTAATGATTACGTTTGTTATAATGCAAATAATTAATAAATAAAATACTCTGCATTAATATTAAATGTTCCACTAGCTCAAATTCAAAAATAAGAGCAAGGTTCAGTTTATAAAATAAATAAATAAATATGTATTATATCATGAGACTTGGAAGTGAAATACAGATGACAAGAAAGATTACATTGAGCCAATATCCCATAGGATACTACCTCAATGGCATAAGAACACTATCCCCCTATTAATATCTTAAATAAATAAATTTATAGTATTCTTACCACTTTAATAAATCCTACTCATTAAGATTAAACTAATAATTAAATCTTAATCTCTTATTCATAATAATTTAACTCAATAAAATCTCAGGTTCATAAAATTATTCTAAGATACTCAAATCACGGTAGTAAAACATGATAAGGGAATTTTATGTCATACTCTACTACACTTAAACTAGTAATAATAATAATAATAATAATAATAATAATAATAATAATAATAATAATAGTAACAAGTCAGATGTCACATAATAATAATAATAATAATAATAATAATAATAATAATAATAATAATAATAATAATAATAATAATAATAATAATAATAATAATAATAATAATAATAATAATAATAATAATAATAATAATAATAATAATAATAATAATAATAATAATAATAATAATAATAATAATAATAATAATAATAGATCTGCGGTCCTGCTGTCTAAAAAATGGAACAACCCGATTAACGTTGTTACCTAAACGTTTTGGAAGACAAAAGGAATTCAATTAAATCTTTAAAGTAAAAAGTTTCCTCAATCTAGATAACAATCGTAAATGTTTTTGAAATGCTTTTAAAATAAAAAAGGTAAGAAATTCATCGTTTTTTTAAATTATATTTAATCAACATCAAAAGATAAACATGGCGTTAAGATTTAAAATTGACGCGTCAAATAGCTCAAAAATGCTCAACCCAATGGAAAATATAATATTGAATCAAAAAACCTACGCAAATGCTACAAAATCTAATATACAACACCAAGATAATAAACAAAATACCAATTTAAGTCAATCTAGATTTAGAAAAGTAAATCAAACCGACATAAACGATATATATATCGGTGATGAATTTGAGTTAGAACCATCAATGATCAACTGGACGAATGAAGAAATAAAAGATATTAATTCTAGATTTAATAATACCATACCCCCAAAATTATTTAATAGTTTTTAAAAAAAATTTTCTGACAAGTCGTTAATACTTGCAGTTACAGACAAAAATTTATCCCTCTATAAATTTCCAAGAGAACTCCTATTTAAGGAATTAACAACACAAGTATTATGGGATAGCATCATGACTATTGGAGAACATCCCAACTCCAGATATTTAGCTATAGAATTTTACAACAAAAATCAATGTGAAGCATTTCAAATAAAAGTCCAGAAATTAGAAAGTTATGCTTTAGTGGTGGTTGACAAAAATATACAAAACTACTACACAGGCATTTTGAAAAATACATATTTTGGATATAGCATACAAGATTTTACCAAACTAATTCACCCTTATGGTCAGGCAATCTATATCAAGCCTATCTACTGTAACGATACTCCAATCCCTATACATACCAACAGCTTCTATTTCAAAAATCAAACTAAAAGAAAACATCAATCCTGAAGAAATCCCCAACCAGATCATTGATCAAGAAGCAGTCCTCACACTTCAAATAAAAGGACTCAGGCCAAAGTGCTATGCATGTGGAGAAAGAGGTCATCTGGAAGGAGACTGCCACACAAGGAAAGACCACAGGAGTGACCAGCAAACAAAGGAAATCCCAGAACAAAACCAAGCAACTCAAAACCAAATAATAAATAATGCAGAAAGCAGCAAGATACATACAAGTCTTCAACAACAAGAAAATCAGGAAAAACAAAGTATCTTAACAATACAAGATAAGAACGAACCATTAAACTTGACAATGGAAAAGATTAATAAAAATGAAGAGTGGAAAAACAGCACAACAAAACTCATCAATAGTAATCAATCACAAGAAAAAATTGAAAATCAAAATATAATCACAAGAGAAAATATAAAACTGAAAAGCACCCAAAGTAAAATAAAAGATCAAACAAATAAGGATCTGCAAATAAACAGTGAAGAACAAATAAAGGAATATGAAAATATCACAGATGTAGAATCTCAGATGGAAGAAGATGATTCTACACACAAAAATAAAAACATCAACAATTATTCCAACTTACCACTAAAACCAACAATTAGAAATAATACAGCCACAGAAATCTTAGAAAAAATAACACTAGATATACCACAAAACATAGTAATAGAAAAAGAGCAAGAAAGAAAGCCAGGCCAGCCACCAAAAAAAAATATAAAAAAATTAAAGTAAGATCAGAAGAAGATGTAATCACCAACTTTGAGCATACATATCAGACTACTGAAACCTCTGATGAAGATACTAATCAAGACTATGAAGATGAATCAGAAGCACAACCCAATACAAAAACTAGTAAAAAAATACTAACTGATCAAAGCCACATTACCACTAAAAATAACATAATTGAATTAGACACTCCACAAAATTCAAAACAATAAAAAGCCCACTTACTGATCAAAGGAAAATTACCAAAGAAAAAAATTATATATATATATATATATATATATATATATATATATATATATATATATATATATATATATATATATATATATATATATATATATATATATATATATATATATATATATAATCAGAATGAAAATAAAAATTGCTGCAATCAATATCAGGAGTTTAAATTCAACCCAAAAAATATACAAAGTAAAACACTGGATACAACAAATCAAACCACACATTACAGGTCTACTAGAAACCAAAATCTATGCAGGGTCACAAGTAGACCCATCCAAATACTTTGGTACTGAAGGATTCTATGCAGGTTCCAGAGATGCAACATCACCATCAGCAGGATCTGCCCTAATAATTGCAAATCATTGTCCATTCCAAACTTTCAAAATCACTTACATTGATTCAAATCTTCTAATCACTACATTCAGTCACAAAATAATGACAATCAATGTAATTTTTGTATATATGCCAATAAATAAACAAAGAATTGAAACAATAATCATGTCAATAAATTCAAGATTAGCCACCACAGCAGATCCCACCATCTTGGTTGGTGACTTCAAAACATCGTATCTGGAATTTACTAAAAAATGACTCCACAAAATACAAGTTCCACTAATGAGTGGACAAGGTTTTCTTCCTCAGGATGCTGTCTCATTCCATAATGGTCGGTTTAAATCACTGATAGACTTATGCTTTTATTCACCGACTCTACATCACTTAATAAAAATAAACCTCATACCATCAGGTTTCGCCAATCACTCTGCACAAATAATAACTATTAACCTAAACCAAATGCAAACTAACATTTCACCACTAACAAAAACAATCAGAATCCTTCTTCCCAAGTCAACCCCAGAATTTATCTTTTCTGAAACCTATATAATGCTAGAAAAACTAAGACAAAAAAAACTAGACCCTATACAACAATACCAAGCTTTTATCAATATTTTGTCATTTAATATAAACCACATAGTAATGAATAGACCATCACCATCCAAGCTACTAGAATATGCTGATAAAATACATGAAAAACTTACAGCAATCACGCCTACACATCACACCCAAAATTATATAAGAAACTTAACACAAGAATATAATAAGGCTTGTCAGTCCCTAAAAGAGTATCTAAAAATTAAAAAAACCAAATTATGCATCAGACGTGTGCTCTTCCGATCTTAAATACATAAAATGGGCCCTAGGATGTGCACCTGAAATTAAAGTACCAATGGCCATACAAACCCAAAGAGGAATATTTGCTGGCCAAAATATAATAATGCCAATGTTTTAACATTTTAGAGACAAACTGCGATCAGCACCACCAATACAGTGGACAGCACACATATTTGGACCACCAAAAAATGAAAATTTATTCACGGCAGATGATTTCATTAAAAAAATGAATGAAATGAACAATAACTGTCACCCTGGAAGCCCAGGAATACCACTTTTTGTCTTAAAACACCTTAGCCAATTCACTTCAAAATCTTTGTAATCTGGCAAACCATCTAGCTCAAGAAATTAGGAGTGTACAGGGAGTGTACCCCATAGCAATAGTACCTTACAATAAAAAGAATAAAAAAATTCCTGCACTTGAAGATATAAGACCTATATCCATGGGACTGCTTCCAATGAAGATACTGGAAAAGGTAATAAAAAAGAGAAATAGAGCCATTTTTGATGCCTTCCATCTCTGATACTCAGTTTGTTAAGAAAAAATCTTCAACTACACAAGCAGCTCTACTTTTCAAAACCATAATGGTAACTGTAAGAAATAAAAAAAAATATAGCCCTCTGGTCATACAACTGGATATAGCATCAGCCTTTGACACTGTCAACATATCTATATTGCTAGAGATGCTCGAAACCACGGACATCCTCAGATCCATGCTATATATAATAGCAAACCTATTAATAAACTGTGAGCTACAATAACACTTAATGGTAGTAATTCTCACTCTTTCTACCCCACCCAGTCACTATCACAGGGTTCACCTTTAAGTGCCCTACTCTTTATTTTTTATATTAACCCCTTAATTAAAAAAATAAATCAATCTTTTGAAGGCATACAGATACCAGGATCAACACAAAACATAGCATGTTTGGCATATATGGATGATGTCACAGTGTTTTTAACTTCTAAAAAGCAGATACTGCAGTTGAACAAGATAGTGGAAGAATATTCAGCCAATTATGGACTGAAGATAAATACAGCAAAATCTGCATCTTGGCATATATTCTCAGGCAAACCATGTGAGTCCGTATTTCAGGGAAAACCAAATCCCTTTCTGGGTTTTCCATTTTATATGGGCACCACAAGAATGCGCTGTCACATACAAAACAAACTCAAAGAAGATGTTGAAAAAATAGCAAATTCATTGTCTAAAGCATATATATCAATATATGCAAAGACACAACTAATCAACAGGTTAATCATGACTAGAATAACATACTACATGCCAGTAATTGTTTTTTCTAAAGGTTTCATCCGGAAAATTAACTCCATATGCTGTAAACTTATGTGGGCCAGGAAAACAGTGGCCATATCAATTAAAAATCTTAGCCCACCACTAATAAAAAATGGCCTTGGCCTACACAGCCTCAACATTTTCCACATGCAAAAACAAAAAAATACAACAATTGCCTTAATTAATCAATTTACAAAATTAAAACATCTAATTAAAATAACACCTACTGATTGACCACCCCCAAAAGACTCACTCATTCAATTGGCAATATACCACTGCAATGCAATAGGAAAAATCCCCAACCAATGGACAGAAAAATATAAATATTGGGAAATCTATGAACTAATGCAGAACCATACCACCAACAATCAAATATTACCACTATTAAAAATAAACAATAAAATATTAATTAAAAAATACAAGAAATGGGAGTTAGAATCAAAATTTTTCAATTTTATCCTTAAAATAAACTTAGATGCCCTCCCAACCACATACTTTCTGGTACATAGAAGACTACATAGAGACATGGATCCTTTATGCGGCTTATGCCATCAGAATGAAGAAACTGTCCAGCACTTACTGTATCACTGCAAAGGTCTGGAATAAGTAAGAATTATACTTTGCAACACGTATACGAAAAATAAAACCACAATGGAACAAGTAATGATGGCTTTCCAAAGTAAAACAATACCACTGATTAGGGCAGCAACTTTTGTTGTATATTCACTATGGTGCACAAGATGTACGTTCCTAATGGGAAATAACACAAGGCGACATCCATCTACTTTTGAACACAAGTTACAGCAAATACAAATCCGGGACAAACTGATAACAAGTCCAGACATCTATGCAGCTACCTGGTCTCTGCTTAAACACAGAGCAAGGTTGTAACATAAACAAGGAAATAATGACTAAGTAATATGGAGTACCAACAAGGGAAAAACAAAAATAAATAAATAATAAAACAGGAAATAAAGCAAAAGAACAGAGCCCATCCCTATCCAGTAATAGCTTCAGTAACATCTGTGCACCTAATAACTATTGAAATGCAACTGTCTATAATATTCCAAACACTTTATTTTATAATGAACAAATCTGTAACATTTAATTAAGACAATATATTATAAAGACCTTATCTTGATTATTGTAATAACAATTGTAACCTGGTTGTAACTGGAAAACTTGTAGCACATAATCTATGTAACCATTACTGTATTCTTTTGAAACAATAAAGGCCTTTTGAAACATAATAATAATAATAATAATAATAATAATAATAATAATAATAATAATAATAATAATAATAATAATAATAATAATAATAATAATAATAATAATAATAATAATAATAATAATAATAATAATAATAATAATAATAATAATAATAATAATAATAATAATAATAATAATAATAATAATAATAATAATAATAATAATAATAATAATAATAATAATAATAATAATAATAATAATAATAATAATAATAATAATAATAATAATAATAATAATAATAATAATAATAATAATAATAATAATAATAATAATAATAATAATAATAATAATAATAATAATAATAATAATAATAATAATAATAATAATAATAATAATAATAATAATAATAATAATAATAATAATAATAATAATAATAATAATAATAATAATAATAATAATAATAATAATAATAATAATAATAATCTTCATTGGATGAACAAATTTTATGTATTTTTTCTCTTCACTATAATCTTTTATTACCATAATAAAATAAATAAAATACTATAATATAATATTTTATCTCCATATCATAATGTAAAAAAAATGTGGTGGCATTTATAATCTGACAAATAAAGGTGTTTGGCAATGGATAGTATATAATTTAATGTACCATTATGATAACTAATTTATGACCAGAAGATAATGTAAAGATATGATTGCTTAAGTAAATAAATTTCAAGAAAAATATTTGAATTCTTAAAATAATATTTTATTTATTTCTGTGCAAAAAATTATGTTTGATTCAATTATGCTGTGAGTATCATGTGTTTGAATGGAAAAAAAAACAATCGAAAACACACAAACTTTTAAAAACAAATTTTAACAAAGTTTTATTATTATCATAAAATAAAATAGTTTATTTACAATATTTACACTAGATATCCTAACTTTGCACTGTTATATATTTCTTATTAATTAGTTATTAAAACAATCAAGAATTTACTTAAGCCTTCATTTTGACTTAAAATAATAATAATAAAACAGTACAATTTTTATTTATCTTTTTGAGATCAATCTTATGATAAAATTACATTTTATTATACTAATTTTAATATGTCGTATCTTGAAATATTATTTTACTATGCTTCCTTTTAAGAACATCCATTGAAACATAGTACGAAAAAACAAAATAAGAATACTAATCAAGAGTATGGATCTTATTAAAAAATAAACAATTTCATTTTGCAATGTTAAAAGATATTATATCAAAATATCTACTGATAATTTATTATTAGATTGTGCATATATCATTGTTCAATACACCATAATTATAAAATATAATACATTCCATTTATTATTACACTAATACTATGTAGTTGTAATCACTGATATATTGCCTATTATTTATTAAATATAAAATTGTACCTATGCTTATTGTTTATATTGTTTTACTTTATAAACATCATATCTTAAAAATATGCAATACTCATTTTAAATGAAATAAAATATCTAAAAGTTATTTAATATTTCAAAAGCAACTTTGCTTTTACACATTTTATTCGTGAAATTTATTTTTATTTTCAAAATAAAATCTAAAACATACTTTATGATTTCTTTTCCTTTTAGGATCCATTGGATTTTCAATTCCAATTTGCACAAATTATACTTCTTACAAGTAAATGAACTTATCTCATTCAAACATTAGCATATCTTAAACTCTAAATTATCTATTATTTCTTCTTAAATATAACATACTGTACAATGTAGTTACTTTGGAAATCTAGATAGCAAATAGATGTGTAGGCTTTAGAGAAGAAAAACTAGAGTATAACTCATAGCACATATCAAAGGAAAATACCATGGCACTGTATATCTATAAGAAATAGAGACATGACCTATTCTGTCTAAATACCTCCAATACTATTAATGATGTTAAGCTATTCCTTCAGTTTTATTGAAACATCAATACTTAAAGAAAATAGACACATCCACAAATAAATATACAATTACAGGGCTTTGTTAACTGTATTGCATATCCACTAAGATTATAAAATATTATTCATATTCCCTTATTACATCCTACCTTAATATCATCTCCTGGGTTCATGTTCCTAATATTACAACCAAGCCACTATCTTATCATTATTTCCTAAAAAATTTATCATATCTTAGATCGACAAAAACTAACTTGCATATTCAAAAATAATAAACAAGATTCCATTATAATTAGAGTGATCTCACTAATCCACAATAAAAGTCTGCTTACTTTCTTATTCTATATTCTAAACACATACAAACTAGTCATATAAATACTTTGAAGATCCAATAATATGAAAGTTATTTTAAAAAATCACATAAATATTCATTATCATGTTGTGTTGTATTACTAGTACAAAATTATAGTATGCATATTCTCAAAATAAATCCTAATCTCATAATTTAAAAGTGTAGTACAAAATGTGTTTGCATATAATTTAACATTTATACTATCATACATTATAATTATAGGCAATCTTTGAAAAACAGAGCAAAACTCTCCATACAGTATTGCCACCTGTGCTAAACAGAGTAATCAATGGATGCCAGAAGGCTTGTGCATAAAATCCCTATCTAATGCCTACTCATCCAATATCCCCAGACTAGTTTCTGGCTTGTGGACTTCATTAGTGAGGAGCTTTGTATCTGAGTGCACTGCATCTAGATCTTAGGATCTAATGCAACCCTCTAGCAACCACCTTTTATCTCTACTTAACTACAAAACTATGAGAATGAAATTGAAAACACAAAAAATATTTTCAATCTAAGCTCAATGTCTTATATAGTCATATGGGTCTAAACTCAGTTCAGCACCCATACATTTTGGTGTCTTTGGCTCTTTTACAACCATAGCCACCACTATCTTATTAGGCAGGATTGGTGTTAAACCATTAAGCATCACATGATCACATTTCCTATACTAGCACATTAATTGTTGATGCAGTGCTCTCAGATCTAAAGCTCCTCACTGATGAAGGCCACAAGCCAGAAACTAGTCTGGGGATATTGGATGAGTAGGCATTAGATAGGGATTTTATGCACAAGCCTTCTGGCATCCATTGATTACTCTGCTTAGCACAGGTGACAATACTGTGTGGAGAGTTTTGCTCTGTTTATCAACAATTATTGTGCTAGTATAGGAAATGTGATCATGTGATGTTTATAGGCAATCTGCAAAAAAAATAAAAAAAAATATATACATCATAAAATATATCAATATTCATTAACTATTACCAAGTGATATTGACTTGTTATCACTTTTGCAGTCTTCTTTTTTCATCAATTAGATACAACATTGCATACATGAAAATACATCCATACCTTTATTTAAATGTCCTTATTTAAGTTATTAAATTATTCTACTACAAGATTATAATATTATCAATAAATTAATATTCATGTTCCTACTCTTATAAACCAAAATATTTACATTTTAAAAATTAATAAGTGAGTTAAACTATATTTACTTAATCTTCAGCTGAAACGAAATTTTCTTTATAAAGTTCAAAATGCTTTTTATTTTCTCAAGAGTTTTTTTTTTAATGTTCTCTTTAAGAGCAATTCTACACCTCCCACATTGCTATGACGATGAACAAGACAACATGTTTCCAGCGGTAAGTGTTACACGAACTTCCGGTACGAAAATCTCAGATTAAAAAAAATTAATAATAAAAAAAATAATATATCATGTCTTTTAAAATCTTGAAAAATTAAATAAAATAATAATCAATCTGTCCTGGAAGAGTTTATAGAATAATAGTTTGTTTCTATTGTCCAGAACAATGATTATTAGAATCATAATAAAATTATAACAGTTAAAATAATTCATTGGAGCTTTTATACTATAGTATTCCATATCTGCATAATTATGCATCATATCTCTTTAGCTTAGCTTGAATTATTCGGATAAACTATTTGTGCAATATAAAATATTTTCATAATTCCATACTTTTATTTAATCATGTATTCTTTTCCTTTGTAGGTTTCTTCTTTGTGATAATTTATTACCATTTATTATCTACTTTTAGTGGTTTCCTTATTATCTTAAAATTATCCATTTTTTAAATAATTTTAGCAAAAATGTGTATAACCCTCTATCATTCAAGTTTTATACATACGCTTTTCTAGATATTTCCTCAGACTTTACTTAAAATAATTTCTTGCAAATATTTTAAATGTTTCCTTCAAAAAGGATATAACATTTATTTCTGTAGCATTGTTTCACATAAAATTATATAATATACTTGTCATTTTTACATATTAATCTTGGACAAGGCTATATTGCTGTTATATAAAAATAATGTGTACTTTACTTTTAGTCGGCAAATAGCTTTCCTATTAAGCTTCTTGTACAATGTCCATAAAAATAATTTATTCACTGGAATAGTCCTCTGTTAATATTATCAATATTATGTTCACAATTATTATATTTCTCATTAAAATGTCCATTACATACATTTTAATTATCTGCATTTTCATATTTTTATTGCAAATTAGATTAAGTTTCCGATGAATACTCCTGATAACGGGACTTTAAAAATTAGCAACGCATATTAAAAATGAAGTTATTAAATATATTTATATTATGCTCTCTTTGCAAATACTATAAATAATATCCTATTAGCTTTGCAAATAAATTGTACGAGAGCAATAAAAAATTGACTAAATGATAAAATTTAAAATTACTATCTCCTCGATAGCTACTGATATGATCTCTGACACATTTGATCACCTCTAATATTTTTTTAATAACCCCTGATACCCCCTGTCAATCAGTATTTATATCCTAGAAAATACATCATTCTATTGGTTGATTCTTACTTTTCATTTGATATCAAATTTGCATAATGTTACAGACTTACACAATTAAATTTCAAAATAAAAACTATGACATATTAAAATTTTAAAAATATTATTTAACATATTACTTTTAAATCAATTATTACTTTACTAAATTAATTAAATACCTTTAAACAATATTTAAAAAAAATATTCAATAAATTTATCCCACTCTTAATATGTAATTTATCTAGTTTATTTTAAAACAAAATATTTAACTTTTATTAGCTATCTTCATTTTATAACATTATTAAAAAACGTTTTATGATGATTAATTTAATATTTGCTTTTATGATAGGTAATAATATTTATTTTTACAAAGTGCAGACGGTATTGAAATTAAACTGAGAGAATGCAAACCTCTCAAGTGCTTAAATCCAATTCTATAATGCCATTTTAAAATATTTTGAACTTTACTATCTAAAGACTAGCTAGCATGTGTGTATAACCATATTATTATACAAGTCACATGATTGATATAACGTAGACAGATTATCCGATTGTCTGTCTGGGAATAATAATAAATTGCTACACTTATTGTATTAAATAAAATAATATGATGCAAAATTTGGAAGAATAATTTGGAAAATATATAATTAAATATAACTTTCACTACCATAAAACTTACTTTGAAAATATATGATATTAATTATAATTATTAAATATAATTTATAAAAACAAATATAACATTTATTTAACTATAAGTTTAAGACTATTAAAATTGAACTTTTTAAACATACTTTAAATATTTATAGCTGCATTATTTATTATGGCCAGCTTTTGCAACCATATGATTAATATATTTAGCTTTATATAACTATTTTAAGGTTATTCATTATAATTTTATGCATTACGTAATTTCATTTAGCTTCAAATTGTACCTTTAAGATATTATTAATACAATATAACCAACACATCAAGAGAACATAATCTAAATTTAAGATTTTTTAATAATTTGCTGTGATGAGCTGATTCTGACCTATAGAAAAGGGCACTATATATATATATTGTGACCATCTGAATGGGCACAGGGGTCCAAGATACCTTGTATCTTGGATAAATAGCTATATAGTATTATAAAAAAAATGAAATAGCCTTAGAATTTTAAAAAATTTTGAACAAGATTATTTAAGGTTTAAATATGGGTTGTTATGCAGTTTATTGACCACGTGATAAGTATTCATTAGTATTATTGTGGTTAATGGGGTATATAATGTAAGGAAGGGGGATGGTTTGTTAATGAAATTGATATATTTTGTTGGAAAGATGCAATGTTATCCTATGTTAGTGTAATATTTATTTGAATGGTTTGTACAATCCTTTATTTATTAATTCTTATTCTTGTCAACAGAATAGCAGCTTTAATTATGTTTAGTTAAGACAGTTCAATGTTTAGATTGTAGTGCATGCATGTGTATGCCTGTATGATTTTGCCTTAGGTTTCATCTCATTTTCATCCTTTAAATAATAGCCAACAATAGTACATTCACAATAAATAAAAAAAAAACATTTAAACTACAGTAGTCATCTTAAATAATTAACAAATATATATTTCTTTCCAGTAATTAATAAATAGTTGAATCAATAAATTATTTTACAAATTAAATAAATTATTAATCATTTTTATTTAATGGTTAATTAATATTCATTTTTCTTTTAAGTTTGTAAAAGATATTTATTTTAATTATTTGTATTATTTTTTTTTTATCATTTAATTCTGAAAATCAAAATCATTTTTTTTTTGTTGTAAAGATTTTTTTTTTGAATATGTAATTAGCAGAGCTGGCAAAATGCGTGGGAGTAAGTTAGTAAAAAAAAAAAAAAAAGAGCTGTTGCAAGAGAGAGAGCTTGTAACAAAGATCTCCAGTATGTAAAAAAAAATTAGCTTTGTAAAGAATTATAGCCAAAAAGACAGTGGCTTATATTTTTCAAACAACTAAAGTTAATTGATGAAGTCAGATTAGAAGAAATATATCATGGAAGGAACTAATTTCAATATGCAGCACTAAACTTTATAAAGGTACTCGGCTTTGCTTATTCTCTTTCAATTTGAACATTCTAAACTAATCTTTTCGTCACTATTGCTCTTGTGAAAATGTATATTAATATCATGCAGTCTATATTATTTTATTTAATTTCAGTTTTAAATAAGAATGATTCACATAAGTATTATTATTTTATCATTAAGCAACGTATTTTTTTTTTTTTTTGATATATGAAAAACGTGTGCAGAACTGTTTTTGCGAGCATTATACATAGACTTAAGGATGTGTCTATCTTGATAGAGCATACCATGGTTAGATTCTTTGTAATTAGATAGCAACACCCATTCATTGGATAAATATATATCTGGAGCTAATAATACGCATTTATAAAGTAAGGGAATAAAATATAACTACTTCTGTTTGAATTGAATTTGATGGACAAAATTGCTGGTAAATTTAGTTCTCTTCAATAAAAACGGAATATCAAATAAAGCATTATTAATCACGGAATTACTAAAGACAATTTACAGTGGATAATGCTATTCAAAATAATGACAATTGCGTATTTAACCCAGAACGGCACGAGGAATATCGTATATTTCTCAGTATAATAAAGGAGAAATTAACTGCTTGTGATTTGGTATCTCAATGGATATGTTATGAATATTGGAAAGTAGTGGTTTTATTTAAGTTAAACTTATATATTTCTTTTTTTTTAAGTTATATTGCAGAGGTGCATTTAATTTAAAGTCAGTTTGAAATGTGTCCTACGTTGTTTATTATAATATCCCGGAGGAAGCTTGGCAAATGAACTTTTATTCAGATTACAAAACTAATAACTTTTGTGTTTTTATCTTTTTATTTTTTTTTTATTAATTAACTCATATAATGTATATAATGGATAGAGAAGCTTTATTATTATTATGTTTATGTTATAATCTATGTTATTTTGATTTTCAAGACCATCTCGGAAAATGCTTTACTAAAAAAAAAAAAAAAGTAGTACGCCGGTAAAAATATTGATTGTGTTCAAATAGGTCCTATTATTTTTCTTACGAGGATGAAAGAAATAATTTTAATAATATATTATTAGAGAGGTTTACATTCATTTTGCATTTATTATCTTAAAGTGAGAATTATTATTATTATTATTATTATTATTATTATTATTATTATTATTATTATTATTATTATTATTATTATTATTATTATTATTATTATTATTATTATTATTATTATTATTTTGAATTAACGAACGTATAATAAAAATAGCTTGTTAAATATAAAGAAAGTTCGTTCATAATAATTAGAAGCATTAAATCTTAAAAGTAACCTAAAGTTTATTACATTAAAAAAAATTATACCTTAATGCAATATTTAATTATCATATTACCTGATTAGTGCGTAATTTAGGGTTAATGTTTTATATATTTTTGTTCGCGGGGTGTGTTCGTTTTGCACAATTGTAATATTTGTGTGATAAAGTATAATTTGTGAATATTTTATGCATAAGTTCGTACAGTGTCGTATTTCCTGAGTTGAACAGATTGATGTATTATCTGTAGGCATTTGTCTGCTAGCATGTATCTATAAGGTTCAATATTTTAGAAGCTATGATAATAGAAAGAAGTCTGACTGCGTTGTAATATTTATAAGGATAAAAGATCTTGCTTATTTAATATATGTTAATAATTTCCATGAGTAGAGCCTAGTTTATTTTATATGCGTATGATTAATGATATTTTTGAAGTGATGTTCTTAGGGTCCTGGTGTTGTGGAATTTAAAATTCCCACCAAATAATGTGTTTTAAAGTAAAGGAGTTATTGTTAAAAGATGGTTAAATGATGCTTAGGAATTGATATGACGTTTTTCTTGGATTCTTGGTGTTGAGTAGATGTTCTCCACCAAAGGTATATGTGGAATTAGGTGAATTCTGATAGAAGTGATCAATATATGTTTATCTGCTCCTCATGTATATTCCCTTTATAACGTGTTGTATGTAAAATCATAAAATATAGCTTTGGGTTAATTAAAAAGTAGTTAGACAAATTGTTAGATTAATTCTGGATGTAGTACTAGTGTCATATTTATGGAGGATTTACGACATTGTTCGAAATAAATTAATTATGTGATATTTTCTTAATGGAGGGAGAGTTTACAGAAAAGATTGTTTTATGATATTGCTGCTTGAACGCACACACACACGCTTAATATAAATAATATCGCGAATTGGGGTGTAGAATTATGAAATATAAAAATGAGAAATAAATGCTCGGAAATATAGTAAATTCAGTTAGTAAAGGTATAAAACATTAAGATTTAAACAGGAAATAAGTATTTTAAAATACAATGTATCTATTTAAGTAAAAATTGATCATCAAATCATCGAGAATAAATATGATTTTGCTATATATGAAAGGTATAAGGAATTGGAATTATTATTTAGTCAATTAGAGAAAGTGTTTTGCTGAAAGCCAAAGATTAATGGTTTGATTTATTTTGTCAATCATCCGTAATATCCTCTCGAAAGTATTTATATATATATATATATATTTTGTTGTGATAATAATATGATATTTCATTTATTCATTGTCGTATGAATAAAACATCTAAGCAAGTATGTGTTCCAAGTCGGGATCTTTAAGTTTATTATTAGTTTGTTTAGATAGTAGGAATCCCAAACTGATGCTAAGATTTATTTAATAATTTAAGGGTCTATAAAACGAAGATCTATTTTGTAAATATTATGTTCATCCCAATTTATTTTGTTTATTTGTAATAAATGATGTATTTAGTTATTTAAATTTAAAACAACTGTGTCGTGAGTTATTTTTTTGTATATATTCGTATTTCCATTTCCACATCTCCACATTGTATAAATCTATTATAAAACAGATATACTATTTTAAAGTTATCATATTAAATTTGCTAGTGTCTGACAATATTGTATTTCTTAATCCAAACATTATAAAGAGTATTTGCCACTTGATAAACGTATTAGAAAGGTTGCCAAGACAGTATGTTCGTTAGATGATGATATGAGATTAAAATACCCTATCTCTGTCATTATCTTATTATTGAAGTACAGTAAAATATTTAGTCAATTTGTTTCATTATATTTTAGCATACTTTATAATTATAACTTATGGGCAATGTAGTTTATTTAATTCAACTGTATTTATTAATTTCCCTGAGATCTTATTATTTATTTCTTGATTGGCATTAGAGTAAATGTTTAAATTATGATATGCCAAGTAACAAAATTGTCTACGAATATAATTATAGCAAGCTGATATATGTTATACTTGGATGAAGGAAGAAATTAAATTTAAAGTATATTTTTAATATACTGTACTAAGTAAACATTATGATTCTTTATCATACAATCAATTAACAAAGGAATTTACAATATATTGAATGTTTTATAATATTTCTTCATTTATTCATTTATTATTATTTATCTTTTGAACTGCCTATAGCCTCCCACTGAGCTAAGCTGAACATAAGCTTAAGTATAGAGTCTCAGTAATAATTTTATATTATATATTATATTATATTGTTCTATTCATTAATAGAACTGGCGCCTGGGCATTTCGTTCATGTAAGATATATGAGCGGCGTTGGGAGTGCAAGTTATAAGATACAATATATATATATATATATATATATATATATATAGAGAGAGAGAGAGAGAGAGAGCCAGGGTTAAATAAAGATGAAGTGTGAAAGGGGGAGAGGTGTTTATGCACTTGTATATTATTGAATCACGATTGTATAAATTTATATATATATATATGTGAGTGTGTCTGTGTGTGTGCATGTACTGTGTTGATGGATGGATGAATGAACGAAATTCAACATATATAAATTTGATTTTGAAAATGGAACCTAATGCAGCTCATATTATTATAATAGAGAAAAAAATCCTAAATGAAAAAAAATATTAAAACTGTGTAGATTATTATCTAAAGAATGTAAAAAGAAAAACAAAAAAATAAAAGTCAAAAACAAATTACAGGTGGTCAACTTAATTTTGTGACTTTGAAAAGACAAAAAGGTGGTAAAAGCTGTTTGCTTTGTTTAAAAAGAAACTGGACCTCAAACTACATGGGTGATAAGAGATAAAAGAAATAAATAAGAGCTTCCCATAAAAAAATGAGTCTACAAAAAAGAAATATAGAGAATAATATATTTTTTGGAAAGGACAGTTCGTCTGATACTGCTTTGAAGAAAATAACTCTTCATGCATTATTCAATTGTGAAGTTTTGGAAACATGATGCAATACTAAATTGCAGCTGGAGTAGATCGCATTTATAATAAATAATTTTGCTGATATTGGAGAGAAGGTGCTCCTGAAATATTTCAACCATAACCAACTCCAAAAAGAATCAACACCAAGTTGTGAAATTAATTGGATTGAACATATAGAAAGTCCCAAGTGGAATGAATTATTACCATTGTTTTTATATTTTTATCATTATCCCAGGGAAAAAAAACAGGTAGTATAAACTTTTATTTAATAAATTGTTTTTTTCTCTTACTACAGTAAGATTCGGGCTAACATCAATACAAGAATTTGCCAACACAGATATACATACAACAGGCTTAAAAATAAAAATGAAGGAACATCGATCTTCTGGGACCACCAAGCAGCTACAGGCCATGTATTTGAAGCCAGTTCTGCCCAAATAATTTGCACAGAAAAGAGTGATGTTAAAAAAAAGTCAAAGAAGTTTTTTACATACCATTAATAAAAGAGAGGCATGCTTTGCTCTCTTCAAACAACGGACTAACTAATTAAAAGTTCAAGCTCATTTGCATATGTGTACAATAAATCACAACAGTCTTTATTCATAAAGCTATGAGTAGGAGATTTGAATACTAAATCTCAAAAATGCTAAGTGGACTTATTAAGTATTATATTATAATTACAGCTTCACTAACCCATGCAGAAAAAATCGCATATTTATAATTATAAACTTTTATTGCATATATTTCTTCACTCCCATATGATGGTAAATAAAAACTTTTAGAAAATGATCAACTGACAAACTATTCATAATTTTAAAATAATATTCATCTAAATTAATTTGTACATGATTGCTTTTCTCTTGTGGTTTTCTTTATTCATTTGTTAATATACACAATGTGTAAGTGTGCTTGTGTTTTATATATATAATATTTGAGGGCAAATAATATTAATATTTATGATTTATCAATTATGTTTGATATTAAAATTAATAGAAAGCGTATCTATATCTGTGTTGCTTTTTTATTTTGGGTTGTCTGCAGTGTAGAAAAAGGAGTTATGTATTTCATTTTAATTTGTCAAATTCAGCTAATTTTGGATAGAAATTTTTCATTGGGGGAGGGGGTATTTGACTTATTTTTGATAATGTGCTATAATTTCAAAGAAGAGAATAATTAATTTGATAAATAGAAGTTCCTGTGTAATGTTCTTTTTGCTTTTTAGTTTATATAAACAGCTGCTTTGGAAAGCTAAATATTGATGAAATTTTGTTTTCATAACTCCTGCCATTTTAATGAAGCCCCATCTGCCATTGTTAATTTTTTTTAACATTTACCATTAAGATTTTTTTATTTAATTCAAATTTCATAGCGTTTTCTTGGTTTTTTTTAGAAGAATTTGTTTGATTTTTAATTTTTTTATTTGTTTGCATTATGTGTTAAACTTTTGTGGGGGGGTTGAGGATTTATTCTATTTGTTGCCCTAGGCATATTAATTATCCATTTCTTGCCTCAGGCATATTAATTTTCCATCGATTACAGCAATTCATTTTTAATATATTTTTACTGATTTTGTGTATGTGTGTACTTTTTAAAAAATTATGTAGCATTTTAATGTATTTTATGTTTTTTTTTTTCACTTGATTGGTCTTAGGCTAAATTTTTTACTTTTGATGTTTTGCCTTTGGAATTTTAATTTTAATGGTTATTTTATGTATTTTTACCAATTTTGTTTGTGTGTGTACTTTCTTAAAATTTACGTATTATTTCACTTGATTTTTTTATTTGCCTTAGGTTACATTTTTTACTTGATTTTGCACTTACTTTTGATATTTTGCCTTAGGCATAATAATTTTAATTTTTCAGCATTTTCAGCAATTTTTGTATAGAAATTTATCACTTGCAGGCTTCTGGGTGGTTATGCAGTGTCACCTTGTGGCCACAGTGTACATAATTGAAATCTACCATTAAATTAATTGTAGAAATATTATTATTGTTGTTGTTTAGATGTAGCCAGGAATGATGCAAAATTCCTCATCATACTTGGCTACAGGATATTATAAATTCAGTTAATGATTTATTTAAAGAACCTGATATAATTTTTTTAATAACAAATTATAATTTATTTTCTAATATTATATTAGATTATTTATATTATTTTAAAGTCATCTGAATACTATATTTTATATTTATTATCTGAGAACAGGGGGGTAGTATTTTTATTATTATATTATTTTTATTATTATATTATTTTCTTATTTATTTATTTAAAATCGAACCATGTATTCTTTATTATTAATTTGAGCTAGTCTAGTGGTAAAAAGTATCACAAAATATTATTAAGTCTCATTTCTACTATATTAAGTTTGAAAGTTTTAGCTGGAGCATTATTTTATTTGTGTTTACTGTTCTACTGACTGTATGATGATGGTATTATATATATATAAATCTTTGAAAATAACAGTAATTAAATTAAAAGTGCTTCTAAGTTATAGTTATACATATAATTTTTATAGACTTTTAATTACTGTATTTTTAAAGATTTATTTATAAAGTTACGTATATTATTTTGAAGAAATACAGACATTGATTTGAAATATTATATATATATATATATATATATATATATATATATATATATATATATATATATATATATATATATATATATATATATATATTGAATTATAATAAATTTTTCTCAAATCTCACAATAAGTATATTCTTTCATATAATATAGCGAGTTATCTATTTATTAAATAATCTTTAGGGACTTATTGGTAATGAAAAAATGTTAATGAATGTAAATTTAATGTTATAATCTAATCAAAATGTTCAGACATAACTAAGGCTTACAGTCAATTAAAAATAAGTTACACAATTCTCAAACAGCAGTAAACAATAACATATTGTTGGATCTACTTTTAAGCCCAAAAGTGGATGGTTTTGTAAAATGAAACAATATTTTATTAGCAATATTATGTTTTTATGAGGACTTTCTTTAATCATAAGGATAACCAGCATTTGGATTGGATTGTATATTATTATGCATATATATTTTTATTTAATATATTCACTTGAAAAAATCTATGACTTTAAAATAGATGATCTGAGTTTTCTTTTTTTCTCAGTCATTTGCCATTGTTTTCTATAGAAGAATTATTTGAAAATAGTTAATTTTATCTTACAAATGAGAATTGTAGTACATTTTTTTAAATTTTTACAGATTTTATTATTTTAAATTTTTGTTTGTTTTCTCATCCCTGGTGTTCAACACGAGATGACATTGATACTAATCAAAAACATATACATATAACGATTCCGGGCCAGACCTAAATGGTTGATTTGATCTAAAAAGATCTGATTTCTTAGATTTGTAATAAAGTATTCTACTAACTAATACTATTATATGATGTTAGTTTTTTTTCATTTTTGTAAATGTTTATTAATCTTATCTTGTTTTTGAGTTTGTCTGTGTGTCTTTAAAGTTACGGGGCTTTTTCTAATATTTTTTTTTGGACTTTATGTGTGTGTCATTTTAAAGTTAATGATATTTTTTTTTTGCAAGAGTAAATCAATCGTTTGATTCAAAAGCAAGACGTAATAAGTCAATGTTTAGTAATCTTAGATTGTTTTTGAGTTTGTGTTCATGTCTTTAAAGTTATGGGGCTTATTCTCTTTTTTTGAACTTTATGTCATCATTTATATACTACAATTTAGAACTGATACCCAACTACTATTAGTAAGGATCGTCATTGAAAGACTCAATTGAAAAATGATATCTGACTAATTTCTGTTTTCTTTTTTGGGGGGGACAGTAATGAATCAGAAAGTGGGTTTTTTTGTTAACTCTGTCTATATAAAAAGGGTACTGTTATTGAAATACTAGATTTAAAAATGATAGCTGACTAATTTGCATTTCTTTTGACAGTAATTAATCAGAAAGTGGGTTTTTTTTTTTTTGGTAAATCTTGTATATATATATATATATAAAATACCATAATTCAAATACTCCATTGAAAAAAATCAAACCCCATTGAATTTGCTTTCTTTTTTTTAAGACAGCAATTAATCAGACACTAGGTTGTTTTTGTTAGTGTGTAGATATAAAAACTCATCTTATTTTGAAATAATAAATGTAACAAAAAAAAAATAATAATACCCAACTAATTTTCTTTTTTGGACAAGTAATTCCTAATAAGTAGACACTGGGTTGTTTTTGTTTGTGCGTATATATATATATGTAGCAAAAGTAACTGGTCACGGACGAATTCTCGTGAAAACAGTACTTTTCACGTGATCCTTGAAATTTTTTCTGTTCTGCACCCTTAAAAGCAATTTTTGAGGGTTACCTACAGAAAATTATTACTTAACTTACAACAGTAAAGTAAGTTACAACACATTAAAAAAAATAGATGTCTTATCAAATTTTAAAAAACTACGACTGCTTCAAATACACACACTCTCACAATGAAACTACAGAGAAAATAGATATTCTTCTATTATGATAAAATGATGAACAAAATCAACTACTATGGCAGCCAATCAAGGCATTTCTTTCTCTGCTTTTAGCATAGAAAAAAGGCATAACTGGCAGCCATAGGGAATTCTTTCTGTGTTTTATCAGTTGGCTTCTGTCACCACCACTGCCTCCATCCAACATAACATGATGACTCTTTTCTGTGTTTATAACGTAGAAAATTTCCTCTTTTGTTGGGTGAATGCTGGTGAAATGGTATATTTCTATGAATTGACCTAGAAATAGTGACATCTTGAGGCAAACACCAGGGATGAGAAAACAACCAAATTTTTTTTCATATTTATTGTCACACATGACTTTTTATATCTTAGAATACATAATAAAAATGCATACATATTTATCAAAAAGTCATGCATGTAAACTCAGTCATGGAGGTTACATTTACCCCCCTTTATTTAGGAATAAAATAGAGTCAATTTGGCATAAACATCACTCAATTTTAATTGTACTCTAAAAATTACTTACTTTTGATATAAAATAATGTTGGGCTTAGCCACCCTGCTTTACAAATAGACTTACAAGCTGATATAAATATAACATGCAATATAATTTTTGGTCTCGATAATGTTTAATAATTTTATTACATTTGGTATTCATATAATCTTTTCATAAATTCCATTAAAATTATTTAGTGGACTTAATTATCCACTCCCAATGATTAGACAAACAAAGAAATCATCAACTGATAATGAGTGTAACATTCTACATGAACACCAAGAGAACTATCTTAAGCACAAATATAATATTAACCAAACCACATAGAAATGAACCATTCATTTAAATAAAGTCTCGCTTTACTGTAAAATTTAGTGGCTAATACTCAATACAATGTGAGAATTAGGATTAGATCACTCTGGAGAGTTAAAGACTGACAAATATATAAATTATGTGTGGTTCACTTGGAAACTTAGAGGCTGACAAATATAATTCTATGCCTAGATTACTTTTAATATTTATGGCTAATAAATATAAATATAAAATTGTTGGGAAAAGTGCTGACATAAAACTCTGAAGATTCATGAAATCATCACAACCTCAAAATACTGAAAATCTCTCCCTTTATCAACAATATAAAAAGCAACATGTTCAACTAAATGAATAGAATCAATTTTAGTTTAAATTATATAGTGTTTTAGCAAATAACACTACTATATCTAATTACTTTAACATGATTTTTTTCAATGATTTTTTAGCATTTGAGCAGCACAATTCATTTTCAAAACTAGTCATTTTTTTGCTATTCATAGTATTTACTTTTATAAACTGTATGACATAATTATTTGTCGATTTTTTTATATCATGTATCCTTTTAACAAGTTAAGAGTTATCAACTTAGAGGACATTCTTATTCATAGAAGGATTAAACTTTGCCTCTCTCTAAATCTTTTTATTAATATGCAGGACCTCAGTTGGAATGACCTGAAATACATTTTATTTACTACATGATAACTCTGACTCATTGCTGGAAAAATTGTTTTTTTATTTTGTGCTTTATAGCTTGACTTTTTGTTTTTGTTCTCACATAATGAGTTCTTGAACATAATTTCATAGACAAAGTATTGAAATGGTACTATCTGTTTATCATCCTATTTCACTGTAAATTAAGCTGCTCCAATCACCTGAACTAAATGTTTTTATATTTTACAGGAACAAGTCATGTGGTCCATGGAAACTGAATATTTGGTACTGAATCCCATAAGTAATTATGCCTTCAGGCTGCAACTTTTGCTTAATTATGTAGCACCATACTCTTAGAAGTCACACTACAAACTGTCGGTTCACTCTCCATAATATTATTCATTCAGCATTGATGTGAACCCTTGATCTAATTACGTGAAGCAATCTGCATAGAAAGCATTTATCGCTCAGCATGTAATATTAATGTATAAGTTGTACTTATCAGTTATCATACTTGTATGATATAGCTATTAGCAAACTTCATAAGGATAGCATACCATAATTAATGCTTGATGTGAACCATAAATTTCAATTGTAATATATGTTAAACCAAACTAAATCCAAATGCATAAAAGGTGGAATTCATATTTAAACCCACTCATCATTGCAAATATCTATGTGTGTGTAAATTCTAATGCACTTATGTTTTATATTATTTATCTTATATTTTAATAATTAAATATTTAAAATTCTTAACTATTTAGTGTGTTATTCACAATTCATTACCAAATTCTATAGAAATCTATTTTCTTTAACATTAATTATTAATACATGCAAGTCATTTATGGGGTAGTAAATATTGGAGCATTGGTGAAAGAGCTGAGGTGCAATTGGATTTGAGATCTCTACCCCTCATCTAGATTAGCCTTGGTATAATTTTCCAAAATTCTGGATTTTGTTGCATGAATGTACAAATATGACTGTTACATAGGATAAAAAATTTTCCTGGGTATGGACACCCAATCATGGTGCCTTTCATTAACAATTCCATACCCTGGTTATACATTGCTGTGCAAAAAAAAATTGTATGTAAATTTTTTTTCGGTAGTATATGTAAAAAAAAATTTCTTGGGTATGGTGTGCCAACATGTGGCTATGAATTATTTCTCCACAATCCCGAACAGTGTGTTTTGTATATGTAACAATTTGTTTCCTTTGAAGGAAATTGTTTTTCAATAGTATTTATATATAAAATTTTTTTCCAGATATGGCTTGCCCAAACATGGGGGCCTTTATTACTTTGTATGACCCTGACCCTGAACTAATCACATGTTGGTAGTAAAATACTAGTAAATTTTTCCCATGAGCCCCATTGATTACTTTACATGATCCTGAATGGAGTGTTTCGTAGATGTAGAATTTTGTTGAAAATTTATCTCGATAGTATTTATATATGTATACATTTTTCAGATATGATGCACTAATTTAGGGGGGTTGTATAGAATCACATTCCCTGGGATCCTCTGAAAAAATATCAATTTATTGGCATATGGGTATGAAATGTCTTACAGTTTGAGTATTGTAGAGAAAATTTTATATATATAAGACTTATAACTTGTTTGTCAATTTAAAAATGCAAAGTTAACACACTATGGCTTGATAATAATTTTATATATAAGGCATATTATTAAGTGTGGGGTTTGTTATTATTATATGTATATCTCATCTAGTGATAACTGGTGCCTGAGGATGACTGGACAGGAGTAAAGACATCCTCACATAAATTTATCAGAAAAAGAAATTGATCACAATTAAATTTTTGGGATTTGGAAATTGGATTGGATTGCAATCACATGAATAATTAGGCAAGGTTATATACATATACATGAACTTGGAGTCAAATTTAGTTACAAATCATTTAGCATTTATGAATTAATAAAATTATAATTTTGTTTTATTATTGGTTATAATAAAATATATGTTAATTGAAAACATAACCATATAGATACTAAGGGCTAAGGCTAAGTACAGGATAAATTTTAGGGTAGGTGGTGACCTTCTGGATTATGTTTTTTGTGAGAGAAGATGGCAAGTTTGCTATTTTGAGAGAGCAAGAATTAAAATTGGATAGGTAAATGGGCATAAGAGAAGAAAAGTTGCAAATAGATAATTTCCAGATGAAAGAAAGGGAATGAAAGGGTGCAGGATGCCTGTGAGAGCATGGGGCACCTTGACTGGTCCCTCCACCATAAATTGGAGAGGAGTAACCAGGAAATGAAAATCAAACACCAACAGGTCATGAGGGAAATGCAGAGAAGACACCAATAGGCCATGGCTGAAGAAGAAGCAGGAAATAACTGGAAAATTGCTAAGCTCATACACAAATTGGTGGCAGAAAGGGTGAAGAAGACTGTTGAGAATAAGTGTGGGCTAGTATAGCCACTAGAAAGAAAACAATTATTAGTTAAGGATTGTGATCGAGGGGTTGGCATTATTGGAGTGAGGGGTGCGGGCAAATCTAAAAGAAACCCTTGTAAGTGAATAGAAATCAAGGGGCATGGAAGACCTGAGCTGTTAGACCTATGTTCATTCAAAGGAGGAGAGCTGTTATGGGTTCAGACCCAACACAGATGTTGACCCACATTGTGGATTAGACATCACTTGTTTAGTGGCTATCTCAGCCTGTTCCATGTGAAAGGACAACACGGCAAAGATGACTATGTAGTAACACACTAGGGCAACATAAGAGGAATATACCACCCCTGGAATCTAAAACTTTTTAAAGACAAACCCCCAGATCCTACCTGAACTATATAGCTTTATCTGGTCATCTGTTTCCCTTACCCTATGTAAATATGTAGATATATTTATATGTACACATGTAATTTTTATTATTCATTCAATATGACAAGTATTCATTCTGAATATTAAAATCTGTTTAGTTTTGTTTATTATTTAATCTTGTAGTACATTATTAATAATCTACTATATTATTAGTACTTTATTTTATGCATTGGATATACCTAATTAGTGCTGTGATGGTGAATATACAGGGAATCTCATAGGCAAGATTGATAAAGCTTTAATTCAGTATATAAAATTAAGTTTTTTTTTCAAAAAGTTGATTCATGATTGTATTCCAAAATTATAAGCAAAGTCATCTTTTTTGTCATTTTATTTTTGTTTTCACAACTTTAATGATATGAAATATTATTATCTGTTTATGATCCCATTCCACTTGCTATGTACCATAATAGTATTCTTTTCCTAATTTAAACCCATCCCTGTCCACGAATATAATCCTATAATATTGTATTTTGATGTATAATAGCATATATGTACATGTATGTGCAGATATGTGTACCCATCTAATAGTAATGTCAGTATGCATATTGTTTATGTTATATTTTTAAAATGATTTAATTAAAGTAAATTGTAAACATCATTTTATGTGTAGAAGCATACCGGTGTGTATATGTGAAGGAAACTGTAATATGATGGAGTTTGTAAACATTACAACTTTTTTAAATTATATGTTTTAAGTTATTAAATTTATAAATTTGTTTGTATTTGCATATAAATCTCAAGTTCAGGGTTGACTAGGTCATGCATATAGAAGAATGTTGACAACATAAATCTCTTTTAAAAAAGGGAATAAAGGTCATCAGTTTCTCAGAAATACTCATTAAATTGTAAAATGAGAACTGAAATTTCAAAGATTTAAAAATAATGTTAAAAAAAACAAAGACAAAAATATTGGACCAGCACTACTTGTCAATAACTGCAGCTGGACATTTTGTCAGTGCTAGAAATTTAAAAGTTGTAAACAACTTAATGGCTTGTGAGAGGATAAGGAAGAGTTAATATAAAAAAACTGTTTTAAGTCAAAGTGTTCACTCGCTCTTTCTCTATCTCATCATTTTTTAAATCAAATGTATCCAGGCACTATGCCCAGGTTTACTATAAAAACCAGGGACTAGAAGCATCCACTTTGCCACTTTCTTCATGGAGGATACCAGTCTACGGAAATGAAAGGGGACCAAGAACCCCAGCCCAGCAGAGAAGGCCAGTTCCAGATGCCATGAAGATGCCTCATCTAGAAGATTATCAGTAAACATCTCTTTCTGCAGAGCTCTATTAAATTAAATCTCATATTAAAGCTAATTTCATAACTCCTAAAGCTAGCTATGTAATATTGAATGTTCATAAATAATAACTTATAATAAATCAACTTTGTAAAATAATTTTAATGAAACTATAATGTATTTTAATTTAATAACATCTTTGTAAGAATCTAACCTCTTTTAAAACCCCTAATTTTAATTTAATAATCTTTCTAAATTAGGATAGTTGCACCCAGTTATTGTTATATATCTATCTTTATAATCTGTGGTCATGCCTATCTTATTTTATTTTATATTGATAATTCATTAATTTATGTTATGTTTTAAGTCAGAGTGAAATTTGATAATATTAACAATTTGGGAAAACTGATTAGAAGCTCTAATGTAGCTAATTTGTTGCTTTTTAGCACATGTATAAATCTCTGATCTGAAAACCTACTTTTATATATGCTAGTTACCCTACTGTTTTATTTTATGGGAATTCAGGTTTGCATATTTAATGATTATATTTAGTTAAGTAAGAATGAGAATGATATGGTAAAGCATTTTATAAACAATTGGTTAATTAAGTCCCAAATATGCTTTATTTCTTCTTAGTTTATTTTTATGAACTATGTGGATTAATTAAAACCAGATCCCTTATATTTATTCATTTTAGGATGATTTAAGTTTGCTAATTTATGAACTGGCATGTGGTACTTTCACAGATGGAAACTATAGATTTAGCACTTTAATAATTTTAATATTTAATAAATATGTCATTATAAAGCACATATATGCTATGCGCCTTGCTATAAAGATATTTTAAATGGGCTTTGGTTTTAAGAGCCATCCCATTACTCTTATTTCAGACAGCTCTCTTTTAGAACTGGGTCATGAGAGTCCAGATGCATATAATAAGCTGCTAGTATGTACTGCTCTTTTTTGGAACTGGAACACGAGGATCCAGAACCATATATTAAGCTTCTCCAATCACCCAACCAAAATGTTTTTATATTTTATGACAGCAAGGTGTGTGATCCATGGGAACCAAGAACTTGATACTGAATCCCATGAATAATTAGACATTCGAGCTGTAACTTTTGGTTAGTTATGTAGGGCCATAGGCTTGGAAGTCACACTACAAATCGCCAGTTTGCCCACCATAATATTATTAATTCAGCATTGATCTGAAACCCTCATCTAGTTATGTAAAGAAATCTGCATAGAGAGCATTTATTGCTCAGCATGTAATATTAATGCATTTCTTATACTTATCAGATGTCATTCTTGTAAAATTTAGCTATTAATAAACATCATAGGGATTGCATACCATAATTAACTAACGTATGATGGAAAATCATAGATATCAATTGTAATAAACATTAAACCTAACTAAATTCAAGTGCATAAAAAGTGGAATTCATATTTAAGCTCACTCATCATTGCAAACACCTATGTGTATGTAAATTCTAATGCACTTATGTTTTATATTATTTATCTTATATTTTAATAATTAAATATTTAAAACTCATAACTGTTTAGTATATTATTTGCAATTCATTACAAAATTCTATACAAATCTATTCTCTTTAGTATTAATTATTAATACATGCATTATTTAGTCAGCTATATATGTGTGTGTTGATAATTTCACTATTATTCCTTTGAGTTTTTTATTCACTCTTTGCTATTGCCTGCATGTGAACTAAAGGAGTGTGAGTATGGCCTCATATAGGTTATTATAAGGTAGTAAACCTTGGAGTGTTGGCGAAGGACTGAGGTATGATTGGATTTGAGGTCTCAATACCTCATCTAGATCAACCTTGGTATAATGTGCCAAAACTTTGAATTTTGTTGCATGAATAAACAAATATGACCATTACAATATCTTGCTTAATTATTTGTGTCAATTCTGGATTTCTTTTCTTTGATTTTCTAATTTTTAATCTTGGTGGGGTTTTGGTACTTTTTCTACATCCTACCAAACAAATACTTTTATATTTAATTTTATTAAAATGATTATCTATTTCTTTTATATGTAAGTAACTGAATTCATTTTCCAAATCAGACATTTCTTCACTTTTCATGTGCTTTCAGATACATGGTCTATTATAATGCAATCATCTTGCTCCAAAGTTTGTGTGTTAACTCTAATCAATATTCTGAACATTTTTAACTATTGCACTCTGTAATTTATTATTAATTTTATCTGTTTTATCTAACTTAGACATATCTATCTACGGTGGTTCTAAAATTATATCATGATTAGATTTATCTATATGCTCAGCTACTACATTTTTTATTATTATTTTAAACTTTGAAACTTATTTATTAACCTTACTTTCCAACTCTACAAAGAAACTTTTCAACCTACTTATTATTTTTTCATTTAGTTGTTCTATCTGGTTTTTGTTTTTGTCTGACATTCAATTTGGATTTTACTACCTTCATTTTGTTATTCAATTTGGGGTTTAAGATCATTCATTTTTGTGGACATGCTTTCATTTTCTCTTTATTTTCTTTACTTTGTTTTAAGATTTTCCATTTGGCCCTTCAAATCTTCACTTTGATTTTCAATTTTTATTCAATTCTGTAAACATGTTCATTATCATTTTCATAAATCTTCTTGTTGTGTCCATAGTTGCATTGACCTCAGTTTTCATTTTTGCTCTAGTTCCAGTAATTATATAACAAATTACACCTGGTTCTCATTTTATGTGGTAGATAGGTTCCTCAAAAAATGCACACAAAAGAAATTGCACAAAAATAGACTTAACTTACCTTGAAAAATGGGGGATATGTTCCCATAATTTTCAGAAATTGTATAAAAGCAAAGCAATAAGGAAAAATTACTTTAAAATTCACATTAAAAAAATAAAGAAATAAAGTATCACTAATAAAAAATTTCAAATATTTAAAAAAAATTCATACAAGACAATCTTTTTTATTAACTACAATATTTAAATGTACATTTTTTCATACATATTTTAATCATTACCCCTATTTGACGATATGCATTTGTTTGTGAACTGATAAGAAATCAGATTCATGATGTGATGTACAACTAGTGCCACTTTCAGTCTTGTGCTGAGTTAATGGTTTCCTGTTTCTATACTGAAAAATGAGATCGCAATCAAAACAAAAAGATTACATTATCATTAGAAATATTATTTTCAGTTTTAAAAAAATCAATAAAATCTTCGTTATTTACTTTAACAATCTAAAAAATTATTTATGTTATATCTAACAAAATATGTTTTAAAAGTTTAAAATTTTTAAATATTTATTGCAATATATTTATATGTAAGTATAATCTATTATTATTATTTACTCATTAGTATAAATAGGTTATTTACATAGAAACTAAGATTTTAAATGTAAATACAGCTTCAGGCCATATTTACATTATCTGCTAATATAACATATTTTTGAAAAAAAAAGTATTTCAAGTCAAAATAAGTTAATAATAATTTAAATTTCTTGATATCTAATAAATATAGTGAAATATGAAAGATATTAAGAAGAAATATAAATCGCATAACATCAAAATCGCATTAAAATAATCTGCATAAAACGAGACCCAGGTTTATAATACAAATAGCTGCCAGCTTTTGTATAACAATTTAAAAACATATATATAAACTTTAGCAATTTTTTATTTCTTTTACTTATTTGCAACTAAAATGCCACTCTTCTTTCTATCATGTGGTCTTTATATCACTGTGCTGTATTTTACTTTAGTGCCTTATTTTATTTGACTGTTATTATCTCTAGCAACCTATTTCTATTATTATCGCTATTTAAAGATACAAATTTATTTATTGATTTTTTTTTCCAACAAAAATAAATTATAATATTTTTCATTTGACCAAGTATTTTATATTCTATATTTTAATGCCTAATTTTTTTGAATGGTAATAAAAAAAATGTTGTAAAAACTAAATTGGGTTTAATCCCTGATTGTTTTGGTCATGATTATCCCAGACTAGGCCCCCAAATGTAATTGTAATCGCCCATTTAACAAAGGAAATAAATGTTAATTGGTCAAAATAACAAATAAATGACAATATTTGCAAATTATTTTTAATCTAGGGGAATTATAAATATCTAATGGGTGACCGGCGTACATAGTGAAGTGACTATACAAATTTTATTTTTAATTGATTATTTATAATAGTCACGAATATCAATCAGTCTGAATACACATAAAAAAATGTATGCAGATCCAATCATGTCTCCTGATCATTATTTTCTCCACATTAATAATATGATTAAATGACAAAGCAAAATAATCTACTCAGAATTCAGATGAGAAATAATTAAGCAACAAAAGTTATTAACAATTACAATAATTTTAATTAATAAACAGAATGAGAATAATCGACTTTACATCTAACATTACATATTTACATCTAAGATTAAATAAAGAGCATGTGTGATAGGATAAATCTTTGTTTATTCATAATAATTAATAAAAAAATGTTTATATTAAGTTCAACCAATCACCTACTTATGTCTACATGAATTCGCATTTCATTAGCTTTTGAATGTAGATATATGACATTTTGAAACGTCTGCAAGCAAATTTTAATATTTTAACTAGTGATTTGCTTCCATCACTGATTATTCCAATGAAATATTTTTGTCGAAATTATGAAACTTTATAAATAGAAGATTATTTTCATTTGAGAATTAATTAGAGAGAAAGTTTTCTTATATCAAGTGTCATGCATTTTCAGCAACAGAAATTAATTAACAGACTGGCAGAATCAAAGTTAACTGTAAGACTTGCTCTTGTTTACAGATTTTTATCATCTATACTACAGGAAATATCAGGGTAAGGCACTCTGAAATTTTTTACTACAAGAACTGCATTATCAACTTAAACAATCATAACTTTTTCCTTGATTTCCATCCTATAAATGACACTCGAAGAAGTCACATTTTCCACCTTTTATTGAAATCAGATGTTCTGAGTCTCTCCCAATCATTTTATGACTAGTTTTCATAGCAATATTATTTTAAAAACAGTTAATTTTATTTTACAAATAAGAATCTTAAACTTTTTTTTTTTGATTTTTACAGTTGTTATTATTTGAAGTGACTTTTATATCTTAGAATATATAATAAAAATGCATACACATTTACCATGCATACAAATTTAATCATGGAGGTTACAATGTATATTATCTGGGTTTATCCTCATTTTATTACGCTAATCTACTGGACATTTTTGTCTGGGTGATGAATATTATAACAACAGTTGTAATAAGTCTCGTATATTCGTATATTAAATCATACATTGATGAATTTAGATAATATATCATTCATATCTGTAATCTTTCAAAATTTTCACTTTAATATATAGATAAAATTTTCACTTTAATATATATATATATATTGTAGCCCTTGGATTTGTCCAAGACTCCATCTTTTTAGGTTTGCTATAAAAGAGAAGGTTCCGTCCAAATTTTCCTCATAATGTATGTATTTTTTTTCCTTTAATAAGAAAAGATTTTAGTAAAGACTAGGTTTGAACCCATATTTAAAGGGATTGCATATGTTTGACTTAGTAAGCAATCTAAAAATTTATTGTTAATAACCATAGAATTATTTTATTTTTATTTACGGGTCAAGTTAATATTAAGAAAATATTAGAAAAGCAAAATGTATACATTTGTTGATAGGTTGACTGAGAAAAAGGAAGAGATGTGTGACTATTAAAACTGTGTTAGAGAGTGAAAATGAATCGATATTATTTTATAATGAGTTATAAAGAAACAGTTCATGAAAGTAAATAATAATAATATAATAATAATAATAATAATAATAATAATAGTAATAATAATAATAATAATAGTGTAGTTATAATAATTACGGATTATAATTAAGGAGTAAAGCATTAAAGGTTAATTTAAAAAAATTATATACCTGCGATGGGTGTGTATGTAATCTGATTATAGATTTTGATTGTAAAATTCACAATCAATAATCTTTCTTATCATGTTATAAAGCAATCTTTAAATAAGAAGTTAAATCATTTTAATAAGTTTAATATTAGCAGCCAAATTTAATTCAAAGTCTGAGTTTGAAACAGCTGCAATATATATTATGTTTCATTATTAAAAGGAAAATGTAAGATTACTGTTCTGTTATTTATTTTTGAGTATAAGTTTCATTGGTTTTATATTACTCAGTTAATTATTGGTCTCTAAAAGACACAGGCATTTAAATGATGCCAATTTTCACTAAGTAAATTAAATGGACTATTAATTTAGACCATTAACGATGAATGGTCTGTCAAATGTTAAAAATTAATTGGCAATTATAGCTGTTAAATTGTAAGGTTAATTGTGTCTGCTTAAAATATAGATTGGGAATGTGTGCCTGGTTTTCTTAAAGAGCAAAAAGGTTAAAATTGATTGAGAAGGGGGAATGTGTCAATTAATTATAAAAATAAAGAACGATGGATTTTCTCTATAAAAGTTGTGTTAATAGAAGGGGAGGGGCTCTCTTGTTGTTTTTATTGTTAGACCTTCTGATCTGTGACAGTTTTCTTGCATTGACTGAGAGAAAAACTGTCTTATAAAATTTAAAATCGTTTTTATTCTTAATTTTTATCTCTTCAGAATAATTTGGCTAAATCTAACATTGTCTTAAGAGAAGACAATGTATAGTGAATAAATTTTAAGTGGGCACACACATTTGTAACCTCCAGAAGTCAACCAGTCAACAGATGGTAATAAAAATTTAAACCACAGAAGTTAAAATTTGAGTTTAATATCATTTATATATATGCAAATAGTAAAATTTAAAACTCAAAAGTTTGATGTATATGTAAGTCAATTTAAAAATATAAAATGAATTCAAAATGGAAAAGGACAATTAAAAATCAACATACCTATACTGTGAAAAAGTTAAATGAATGCTATTTAAATTTAATATGCATAAACTTAAAATTGAGGAACTCTTTCAACAATATACAAATCGTATATATAATGCCAGAGGAACCAAACTATCAAAAGAACTTTTTACTATAAGGACTTATATGCTCTTATAAACCGGTCAAGGAGGAATCAAAAAAAAGAAAAAAAAGTGGAAATCAGGAACTTGGGAGGACACCTACTAAAAGACTTATATAAGTATTTTTTTTTGTTATTCACTCTTTATGTGTGTAGGACATTTAATATATTAAAAAAATGTATATAGGACATTTCATATAAAAAAAGAATTTCTTTCTTTGTAGTGTATCATGTATATCATCTACTTTAAAAGTAATTCATGTGATAATTACCATTGTATTATTTTGGGGGTAGATATTGATTTCAGATGATTTTATATATGTTTATTTAAATGCTTTTGCTATTATTGTCATTTTGGGGGTAGGTGAAATTTATATCATGTCGTTCTGATATGCCTTACTTAAAATGTTTTACAAACAATTTTTTTTTTCAATTTAAAAAAAAACACTTAGAGCGATTATTATTAGCATCAGAAGTTATTGTCAAATGCTTAGACTTATAAATGAATTGCTTGTCTATTGAGTTGCATCATCATCATTTTTATTTTATCTTATAAAAGTGCATGGAAATAGTTTTGAGAAATTTTGTGTGCATTTCTTATTGCTTATTATTATTGTTATCATAAATTTAAGGCCAGAAACAAGCTGATTTATGCTTGGAAAATTTATGGGCTCATATTCCAGTGCACTAGTCGCAAGAATAGTAAAGAGATGAAAGTTTTACTTGTATAATTTGATGTTTCGACCTGTATGTGTGTGGATAGACAAAGATCTCCACAAACTCAGTGAAGTCTAGCTCACTAAGATTTATGCAATATTCATAAAGTATTTGAACCCAGTGGAAGAGTTTTCCCACTTGAGTATTCTCTGCACTGTAAGAAGATTTCTTATTTTGATGGCCAGAGGTATTTGGTATGCCTATATTTTTATATGACTAGTGATAAAAATCCTAGCTTATCTCAACCTTAGTGAAAAGTTTCTCTCTTATTCGGGTCACTTCCTGCCTCATATTAATATTTTATATTGTTTACGTGTGTGAGAGGATAGCCATGGTAAGCATTATTATAAGTATTGGATACCAGGTCGCAAACTCAATTTAATGTCAGAATGAATGCAGATAACGTATGTGCGATTGGTGTATTTGAATATTGTTTTTGTAGATTTGATTTAGCATTCGAGCCAAAAATAATTAAGTTAATAACTGTTAAGGGTTAAATAAAACTTACGAATGATTGGGCACGAGCAATGGGTATATAAATTTATTTAATAAATATTTACATGGCCAGCTGAGAACTTCGCTGGAAAGGTAGTATTGTTAAAATATTATTATGTTATAAGAACATGAACATATAGTGGGTGCATTATGATGATGGTTGGTCTTGATGCCAATTTATTTGCAGTGACTTAGTCTTACTATTATTAAGATATCTCTGTTGTAAAGATTAGGGCAAAAGCATATTTAATCAGGATGATAGGATAAGATCAAGAAATTTGCTAGGGAATATTAACTTTAGATTTGTTAACTACAATCATTAAATTTAATTAGAGGAGAAATCGATTATGTATTTTCTAAAATATATCAGTAATAAAAGAGAAGACATTGAACCCAATATAAATTGGTATTCACTATGTTTAAGATAAAATGAAAGCGTAAATATAATGTATATGTTTTTGTATTGAATTATAGTTTGTTAAATAAAATTTGTTATTTGTTTTAAATAAAATTTGCATGTGTCTCCTTGTTTTTGTGGGTTATTATTATGTAGATATTTCCAATCCAATCATACATCGATATATTATTATTAATATTTGAATTATCATATACGTAACTGATATTTAGTAAAACTATTTAAAAGGTAAATAATGCTTAAAATTACCAAATATTTTAATATTGTTGAAATATAAATCGTGAATAGAGATAGTATTGTATGATAGCGAGTGCAGAGGGTGGGCATAAAATCCTTTCTCCATCCGTTGTATTCAAACCTCTCTAGACGCATTTTATTTTTATATAATTTTGTTATAAGTGCGACTATGTTTTAAGATGTGTTTATAAAGATATAATAAGCTTAAAATATTCCAGCTTTAATGTAAATCGATATTAAACTGCATTAAAGACAACCTATATCACCTTGGAGGCAATCAAGAGAGGAGTGTTTATCACCAATAACCTATCGCAGCTGATTCGATTTCCACACCTAATTATTCGAAAAAATCCTGAGAAGAGATTGTAATGAGAGAAAGGAGCTAGCAAAAATGTAAAATTTGATGATAAAATAAATAATAGTGTAATAGACATGTGAATGTGAAATTGATGGAGGAGTGGATCAGGAAGCTGGAGATGAATATAGAACTTTGTAATTAGAATAAAATTTAATTGTAGCTTTAATCATAGTGAATGGGGAATGTGCTGAGAATAACCTGGAATTCTTAAAGATATTAATATTGTCAATTTTAATGTATTCTCAGTGTCCTCTAAATCGATTATGTATTAACCCATTCATGAAATATTATTATTAAAAGTATTGAATTGAGATTTAACCTCTATATTGTAATTAGAGTTGCAATTTGGCATCCTGGCAATTAAGCTTATAGATGTTCTGTATCATCATCATCATCTCAGTAGGCCTCAGAAATAGTGTCAGCTGGGAATGATGAAGTATCCATCTATCCATCCTTAAAATGCTGTAATTGGCATGCAATTTATCTGCAAGTGTGTAAATGCTATATAGATTTAAATATAGTATAATCAATCCATAACGTGGATGTGCGATCATTTGAATAAAATTCTCATTGGCTAGAATAAAGTTATAATTAGCTTAAACTATCCAATAATATATGTGATAATTGTAAGCTCTCCCAATCGTTTTAGTGATATTTAAAATACAATGCAAATGACCGATTGAGAGACTGCAAAATGCGTTTCATGTTAATTTAATAAGTTTTTATAAAATTAACAAAATAAAGAATAACTCTTCATTTGTTTAAATTGATTTTATTTAGTTACAATTGGCTTGTAACGTGGTCGCACGAAGGAGATTATATTTCATTTATACGTATGAAGTATAGTAGTCTATACATTGTACTTGAGAAATTATTGTATTAAATCTATACTTAGAAATTATTTAATATATATTTATTATACTAGAATATATATAATTGATGCATAGCATATTTAATTGATACTTAAGAAATGCATCTTTCGTTAATTTGTATTTAAAAAAATGTTCATCTTTCAAAAACTAATAATACATTTAAAAACCAATAATACATTTAAATTTCCATTTAGTTAGAAATGGCCACATAAATATATTTTGTTAGAAATGGCTCTTGAATTTTTATTTTGTTGAAAATGACCCTTTAAATTTGCATTGTTAGAATATATATATATTACAAATGAATGTCTGTATTTCTTCAAAATAATATACGTAAATTTATAAATAAATATTTGAAAATACAGTACTTAAAAGTTTATAAAAAATATATGTATAACCTTCACTTAGAAGCGCTTTCAACTAACTTGTAGCTTTGTCAACTATCACTTTTAAAATGTCAGCTTTCCCATAATTCCATGATGTCAACTTTCCTATAATTCTGTGATCTTAACGTTTGCTGTTTGCCTATTAATTAAATCTTGCTTATATTTATATATTAACATCGCCTCTTTAATTTTCTTGATATAGCTATAGTGTTGTCTAATGGAAATAGTGTTTTTCTGATGTTGTGTAATCTTCATCAGTTTATAAACAGACCAACCCAAACTTACTAGTGTTTGTAGAACTTCTACATAAAAGAGCAAGGTGTGTACATGGACAATATGGATTAGTTTTCAACAAGTAGGTATTTACTGATGAATTATTAAGATCAGTTAAATAATAAATAGTTAAGTTGTGAACCTAGTGAATGTTTTTCGTATCATGTGTGCATTTAACTAATGATGTTTGCCCACATTAATGCAATTAAATTTTTTTTATATAGTAAATTATAATAAATTATTACTTGTATTGGAATGTGATAATTGCCCTTATCATATTCTAATAACTTAAACAGCTACAATTTGATATAACAAATTGTAATTTAGAGGGTTTTTTTTTTATTATTTAAAAGTTGCGTATATCCAAAGGATATTAATACATTTTGTTTTAGCAATTTCAATGCTAAAATAGCTCAAATAAGTTTAATTCTCTTAGTCTACCTGATAGAATAACAAAGAAACATATCCAAAAATGTTTGTCATATTAGTTGGTCATTACTTACCACATTATTAATTTCCATCCCTAATTTTGGAATGGATTTATCTTGTTTCGTGTAAGATGTCTAAAAGAAACTTGTACATAAAGTAAATAAATATTGTTGTGTTAAAATTTTATTTAGTCTTCAGTATTATTGCTAATCAACACACCCACACATTATTATTGTTATTGCTATCGACCTATCCTGTGAGTATAGGGAAATTGTCATCAATCAATATTGTAAAAGTCACTATATGTAAGTATATCAGAATAATTGTGTTAAGCCTTATAATTTATGAGTATATCTAGGGCATCCTAACTTAATAATTAAGCGTACTAACCTAAAAAATGTTTGAAGTGATATACTAAAAGATTAAAAAAACCTAATATTGGTTTGATCAGTTCATTTGAATCCACAGATCTATCATTCACTGGTCTTGGTCACCTTGTTTCTAATTAATGGAGAAAGTTGGAAAGCTGTTGCATTTAGCTATAGGAAAATTACTCTTACTTATTGAAGCTTAAAGTTTAGCATAGTTAGGAATTTATAGAACTTATTTGAAATTATTGAATATTGTTTAGTAATTCAATTCAGTATTAAGAGCTATTTTGTGTGTGTGGTATGCTTGGGTAGTGGCAAAATCCCTCTCACTGATCCAAGTGTATCTTGTATATCACCCTTTAAGTAATATGAACCCTGAGAAGAATAAATTATATTAATTTGTAGTGTAGAATCAAAAGTTTATGATAGATTTTAAATTTAGTTGTTTATTATAGTTGGATTGGATTTAGGAACATTCACTGGTTTGTAAAAGTCAATTAAATATTAAAATATTAGTTGCTTCTTTATCTGAAACATATATAGTTGGTTTTGACTTTATGGTGAATATTCTGGTCTTAATAAGCTTAGAATCTGTATTTTATTTAATTGTTCCATTATCATTTAATTTAATACCGAAATTTAGAGTTCTGTGCATAATCTTTCATCATCATCATTTCTCTCATCTGTCATTTCAATCTTTCTTTATTCTCTTCTTTCATCCTAATTCATTACCCTAATTCACTCATCATTCATTAGCTCTTATTCCATTCTCATCTTAATCATCCATTAACTCTTACACATCTTCATTCTCAGACTCACTTTATTTTATTATTTAATTATTACTTATTTTCATCATTCATTTAATCATTTACATCCTCATTCGCTTATTGCCTAATTTATACTTCTAATTTCATATTCATTTTACTGATCTAATCATTATTTATTTATTAGTTTGACAATATGAAGTTTATTTTATAATTTTTTGTTTGTTTGCTTGTTTGTGGATTTTGAGGCTAGCTTGACCAGAAATTATAAATCCACCTTGCGATCTTTTCTAAGATTATAGTTTCGTGCGAGCTTAACTAATAAAGAAATCATCCTTAGTTTATCATCTATTTTAGATATATATTCTAGATTAGTTGTAGCTAGGAAAGTTACAGAGAAAGATATGATTTCATTTCAAAACGTGTAAATTGGACTAGTTAGTTTCGGGGGAAAGGCTACAGGTAAGATTATAGCGCCTAAAATGTGCGGTATGATTTATTTATGATTATAGAAATGTGTAGACCTGATTGTCCAATGATCTGAGGAGAAGGTTACAATATATATATAAATAACTACAACCATTAAATGTCTGTATTTTTAAATTATATAATAATAATTCAAACAAATATATTTAACACAGTATTCAAAATTAAATAATATATTCTTTACCAGAAGTACTTTCAATTGTTTCACTGACATATATATATATATATATATATATATATATATATATATGTGTGTGTGTGTGTGTGTGTGTGTGTGTGTGTAAATATAAAATGTCTGTTGTAGAATAATTATTGTAATAATATTTTAATAATAATAATGAATTATAAAGGTTATATAATATGATTTATAAATAACTATAATAACCACAGAAGTGCTTTCAATTTCTTAATCTTTTTCAACTAAAAATTATTTAAATTTAAAGAAATTAACTTCATCATGTTACATTCCAAGATTCATGAATTTCATGTTAGCACATTCTCTGTTAACTAAGAATAGTCTATTTTTTTGTTATTAAAAGTGCTTCTTAATTTTTCTCTTATTATGATTTCTTTCCTCATGAAGAATTTTAATGTATTCCAGATCAAACTTGAAAGTAAACACATTTTTTTTCATTATCAAAGAAAATAGATGCTATTTTTAAACCATTATTACACTTATTTTTAAACCATTATTATATACCAATTGATGTTCTTTTAATCTTTTCTCAAGACTACATCTTGATTCACCAGTGGATGAATTCTTGCATTTATATACAATATGATACACATTATTACTTTTTTAAAAATGTTTTTAATTAGTTACCAATTATTAACATTACATAGAACACAAAATGAAGTACTGTACTTTATAATTAAAATTTTAAAAGTATTAAAATTTACCAAAGATATGTTGATAATGTTTATTTTTGTGGACATAGAGATCGCATATATTGTCTTGTGGGTGAGTTAAACACGTCAAGCATTAGTGGTCAAGAGGTCAGCACAGCTGCTTTACAAGCAGTTGTCCCAGGTTAGTGGGTTCGCTTCCCATCCGATGCTATGACACATGAAAAAAAAAGTTAAATGGATTGAAATGAAGTGTCAAAATAGAAAAAGATAAAGCCATTAAATATATAGATTTGTATGTTACAAGAAATGATGTTTTATCAAGTTATAAATTAATAATTAAATCATATCAAAAAAGAGGTTATATACATTGTAAATCAAAAATAACTTATGAATAAGATGGCAAGTTTTTGGTCTTTTTTATTTTACAATGAAAAATTATATTATTATAAAAGTGATAAATCACAATGTATTGAAACATTCTTAAAAAAGTAATTGAAGTTGGTTATAATATTAAACAAATTTATTGCACTTTATGTCAATTTAAAAAGAAATATACGATTTTAAAGAAGCTGAGAAAGTTAACGATAAAAAATGGATATCTATTCCATATGTTTTAAATATTTATGCTATTTTTTTCTAAAATATATATAGTAATTTACATAATGTTTTATTTTGTGTTCTATGTAATGTTAATAATTGATAAATAATTAAAAGCATTTTAAGAACACAAGTAATAATGTGTATCATATTGTATATAAATGCAATAATTCATCCACTGGTGAATCAAGATGTAGTCTTGAGAAAAGGTTAAAAGAGATTATCAAATAATATATAAATGTATAAAAGATAAGTGTAATAATGATTTAATAATGACATCTGTTTTCTTCAATCACAAAATACATGTGAGTTTACATTCAATTTCGATCTGAAAAATATTAAGATTTTTATGAGGAAAAAATCATAATGATGGGGTAACGTTAAAGTACACGAATTTTCGATTATGACAAGATGACATTTATTTCCACTAGACTTGAAATTAAATAGTTTTTATTTGAAGAAAATTAAGAAATTACCTAGAAAGTTCTTTTGTGGTGTATTATATTATCACTTTTTATTACAATATAAATACATGTGTATGTGTTACTGAAAAAAAGATCTCTCCACTACCATGACAAAGACATTGTGAATCTCATAGAAATTTGTGTTTAACTTTAGATTTGACAAAATAAGTCTCACTTTCCCTGAGTTCCAAAAACTTAAACAAAAGAAGCAATATAAATGATTGAAGAAAAAAGAAAACTCAGATTGTCTGCTTTAAACAAACGAAAAGAATCATCCCTTTTTCATGTGTCACTTACAAAATGGAAGCCAATAAAATTTGTATAATTGTTTAAGTTGATAATGCAGTTTCTGGGATAAAAACACTTCAGAATGGTTTACTCTATTGTTTCCAGTTATGTAGCTGATTATGGAACTGTAAACAAAGGGATGCCTTAAATTAACTTTCATTCTGCTGATCTATTAATTACTTTCTGATGCTGAAAATGTGTGATATTTAATATAAAACAACTTGTTCTCTAATTAATTGCCAAATTGAAATAATCTATTTGTAAAGCTGCATAATTGTAATACTTTCAACAACAGGAAAAAATTCATAGGAATAAAGTGCGATGGAAACAAACTATGAGGATGTTAAAATATTGAAATTTGCTTACAGACAGTTAAATAATGATTCCTATCACCATATATCTACATTCAATGCCTTGTAAAATGTGAGTTCATGGAGACATAAATAGGTAATTGAATGTAATTAATATCTAAAAACTTTTTTTTATAAATTATTTTGAATCAACAAAGATTTTTTTTATAATGCATAGTTTTCATATAATGTTAGATATAAGTTTGTAAATATGATTATTCTCATTCTATTTGTTATTAAAATTATTGTTATTGTTGATAGTTTTTGTTGCTTAATTCTCATCTGAATTCTGAGTAGATTATTTTGCTTTATCCTTTAATCATATTATTAATGTGGATAAGTAATGATCAAGAAATATAATTGGATTTGCATAAAAACTTTTTTGTGTGTGCTCAGTGTGAATCTTATTCATGATTATTATAAATTAGTCAACTCAAATAAAATTTACCTAGTCACTTCATTATGTATGTTGTCACTAATTAGATGTTTATAATTCTATACTAAAATTAATTTGTAAACACTGTCATTTATTTGTTATTGTGGCTAATTACCAATTAGTATTTATTTCCTTTGTGAAAAGGATGATTACTATATATATATATATATATATATAGTATATATATATATATATATATATATATATATATATATATATATATATATATATATATATATATATAAACTTAAGAGCATGCTAACGCTCTAAACAAGCTTTTTTTTTATTTTTTATTATGATAAATGCTACTACAAGAGAAGGCATTCAAATCATCTTTATCTTAGATTGTCCCCATCCCCAGATCAGTTTCGACCTATGGGTCTCTTCAGTGAGGAGTTGGGACATTAGATTCAAAAAACCAACTCAAGCTAAGCATTTATCTAAAAGATAATTCTCAAGAAGAAGATCTAATCCTTTTGACATCTGCATGTCTTTAAAGTCAGCAACTGAGATAATTATATGGGCCTAAACTTACTTCAGATACTCCATATATTAATAGGCTTAGCCATTTAATTTAGCCAAAGCCCCAACAGCAAAATAACAATAGTAATAATAAAAAGTCAGATGTCATATGAGTTATATATAGCTTGCAATTACCAATATGTAAACTTAAGAGGATGCTAATGCTCTAAACAAGCTTTTTTTATATTTTTTATTATAAATAAAATATCCGTTAATTAAAAACAATATTGTAATTATAATTGAAATAATATTTTTAACGGTTTACAAACAATTACAAACAATCCTTAAATCTGCAGAAGTACTTTCGGTTATTTTCTAACCTGCCTCAACTGCCATTAAATTCAAAAACAAAAGCGGAAGCAAACATCATCGATTCAAATTCCACGAATCTTGTATTTTAATGTTAGAAGCTTGTCGATTTATTAAATGCGTTTTATTCCTGTTTATAAAAATTGCATCTTTAATTTTTCTTTTACTCTGGTTTCTCTCTTCATGAAGAATTTTCAAAATTAAATTTAAATTTATATTTACATGTTTTTTCATGATCAAAGAAAACGAGATATTAAATCACCATTATTTTCATTTTTTACCCGCTTATATAACAAAAATAATGGTGATTTAATATCTCTTTCAGTTTTCTTTGATCATGAAAAAACATGTAAATATAAATTTAAATTTAATTTTGAAAATGTGAAAATTCTTCATGAAAAGAGAAACCATAGTAAAAGAAAAATTAAAGAGGCAATTTTTATAAACAGGAATAAAACGCATTTAATAAATTGACAAGCTTCTAACATTAAAAGAGATTCGTGGAATTTGAATTGATGACGTTTGCTTCCGCTTTTGTTTTTGAATTTAATGGCAGTTGAGGCAGGTTAGAAAATAACTGAAAGTACTTCTGCGGATTTACGGATTGTTTGTAATAGTTTGTAATATATATATAAACATAAATAATTAATGGTATAGACAATATTGTAATTCATTATGTAATTAAAAAAAACAATATTGTAGTTTAAATTCTTTTGAAGCTCTTTCGATTATGTAGTAATCCTCATCAGCTTTAACTGAATTTCAATTTTTTTTAAACTTAACATTAAGTATATTTCCATAAGCTGTGTATGGCTATATTTGCAACTTGCTTATTAATAACATCATCCTTATATTTATCGATCAAAATTGCCTCTTTCATTTTCATCTTTTTATGATTCCTTTCTTCCATTAATATTTTTATTTCATTACTATTAAATGTAAACCTATAATTACAAGTTTTTTCATGGTCAAAGAATACTGGAGCTGTACCAAATTGACTATTTACATTATTTTTAATAAGATTATATAATAATTGATGCTCCTTCAAACTTTTTTCCTCAGAACATCTCGATTCATCGATATATAATTTTTGACATCCACATGAAATGTGATAAATTATATTACTTCTTTGAAACTTAGGGATTATATTCTTAGAATTATTAATCAATCGACTAACATTCAGAGGAACACAAAATGAAATATTATACTTTTCTTTAAATATATTCTTAATTAATTTAGATTGTTGGTTATTTATAAATGGCATAGATATCCATTTTTATTATCTAAGGTAATATTGCAAACTCTGTTCTTATTATTAAATGAATTTACTGTATGCAAGATTAGGTTTTTATCATAACAAACCTTTAAAAGTTCATTAGCAAAGAGTTCAATATTTAACATTTTGTGGATTTATCAGTGTTAAAATATTTTAAATATTGATATACCAACATTTCGACTTGGTCACACAAGTCATCCACTGGGTGATAAAAGGTAGAAAGACAGTTGTAGAGACACTACAATCACTGATTTGAAAAAAAAAAACACATTAAAATTCTGCTAATAGCAAAAATGTTGAATTAAGATTGTTTTTGTTTTTTTTTAATCTTTCCAAATAGGAGGAAGTTTGCATATATCATCTCACTTATTGAGACAATCTGGCCTTTTAAGTATCTCAATGGCTTCTCTAATTTTGCAATGGTATATATTATCACATCTGGATATGAACATGGTACTAGAAAAATCAATTTTATGACCTGAATCCATAGTATGGAGTGAGAGTGCTGATGATGATGACTGTTGTTTAACTGCATTAGCATGTTCATCTTTCCTAACACTGATGTCATGATTACTCATACCTATGTAAGAAGCCTTACAATTTTCACATGAGATTTGATAAACACCATGAGATTCAAGAGGGATTGAATCCTTAGGCTTGGTGATTATATTGCTGATTTTTTGAAAAGTAGAAAATGCTGTCTTTATATTGTAGCGGTTTAATATACATCCAATACTGTCTGTAGTTCCTTTTACATATGGACCACAAATCCTAATAGCTGATTTATCATCTTTTCATTTCCTATTTTGTCCATTTTGGGCTTAAAATAAGGCTTTTTTAATAAATTTTATAATTACAACTATTTGCTAATAAAACACTATTAATATGATTTATTTCTTCTTTCAAATGTGACTTACCTGAAAGGTTAATTGCTCTATTTAAAAGAGTTTTGGCTACAGAAACTATATGAGTTTGGTGTTGATGACAATGAAAATGTAAATATCTGTCCATGTGTGAATTATTTCTGTAAATTGAAAAAGATAAACGATTTGGTGTTCTGATGACTAGAACATCAAAAAAAGGGAGTTTTCCATCAGTCTCTGTCTCCATTGTAAATTTAATATGAGGATGCATATTATTTAAATATAAGAAAATATCATCTAATTTATTTTTTCCATGTTGCCATATGACAAAAGTGTCATCTATATATCTGAGCCAAATGAGGGTTTTTAAAAAGGATGATTCTAAAGCACGAGTTCCTATATTTTTTATGAATAAATCAGTTATTACTCCTGAGATAGGTGAGCCCATAAGAGTACCAAAAACTTGTCTGTAATTCTGTCCATTATATAAAATATATGTGTTTAAGAGACAATGTTTAATCAAAGCAATAATATGGTTTGGTAAATTGCAAAGCTGTGAAATTACACTTAAAGCTTCATCAATTGTAATGTTTGTAGACAAAAACACGACATCAAAACAGCCCCAATTGTCATTAGCATTAATTTTTAAATTTTTTAAAACAGAAATAAAATGAAGAGAGTTTTTAATATGTAATTTAATAAATGGGTTTGTAGGTTTAATGAAATCTGATAAATATCTAGCTCAAATAGGAGTTGGAAAGCCTATTGCACTTACTATTGGACGAAGGAAATTATCTGGTTTGTGAATTTTTGGAAGTCCATAAAATTTTGGACAGACACATGATTTTTTCATGAGGGATTATTTTATTTTTATCTCTGTTTCAATAGGCGATTTATTAATAATGGTTTTTGTTGTTCTTTCCAAATAGTTTATCTTTTGCAATTTACAGAAAGAATACAGACACGGACAGATATTTACATTTTCATTCTCATCATCAACCAACTCAGATAGTTTTTGTAGCAAAAACTCTTTTAAATAGAGCAATTAACATTTCAGATAAGTCGCATCTGAAAGAATAAATAAATCATATTAAAAGTGTTTTATTAGCAAATAGTTATAATTATAAATTTATTAAAAAAGCCTTATTTTAAGCCCAAAATGGACAAAATAGGAAATGAAAAGATGATAAATCAGCTATTAGGATTTGTGTTCCATATGTAAAAGGAACTACAGACAGTGTTGGACTATATTAAAACCCTATAGTATAAATATAGCATTTTCTACTCTTCATGAAATCAGCAATACAATAACCAAGCCTAAGGATTAAATCCCTCTTCAATCTCATGGTGTTTATCAAATCTCATATGAAAATTGTAAAGCTTCTTACATAGGTATGAGTAATCATCACATCAGTGTTAGGAGAGATGAGCATGCTAATGCAGTTAAACAACACTCGTCATCATCAGCACTCTCACTCCATACTATGGATTCAGGTCATAAAATTGATTTTTCTAGTACCAGGATCATATCCAGATGTGATAATCTATACCAGTGCAAAATAAGCCATTGAGATACTTAAAAAGCCAGATTGTATCAATAAGCGAGATGATACATGCATATTTCCTCCTATTTGGAAAGATTTTTATTAAAAAACAATCTTAATTTAACATTTTTGCTATTGGTGGAACTTTAATGTTTTTTTTTCAAATCAGTTATTGTAATGCCTCTTCAACCGTGTTTCTACCTTTTATCACCCAGTGGATGACTTGTGTGACCAAGTCAAAATGTTGGTATATGAATATTTAAAATATTTTAACATGGATGAACCTGCAAAATATGTCTTATATATATGCAACCTGTGAAAATCTTTATATCAATATATATATATATATGATCACTAGATGGAGCTTTACAAAAAGCTCTAAACAAGCTTTGTTTACATAAGTGCCGAAAGAGATAGCATTCTCCCTACCTCCAGACCAGCTAGTTTCAAACTTAATGGCTCTAGTCTCCCAGCCCTTCACTGACATGAGCCATTAAGGTTGAAACCAGCTGATCTGGAGGTAGGGAGAATGATAGAGATTTTAAATTCTATCTCTTTCGGCACTTATGTAAACAAAGCTTGTTTAGAGATATTGGTAAAGCTCCATCTAGTGATCATAAAATGCAAGCTTAAAAGCAAGTTACGAAATTTATAATTTGTTTTAATTATATATGTATTATGTGACATATAGGCCTGTCACTTATCCATTCATTTTAATTAATTTCATTTTTTAGTTCAATGATAGGAATCATTTTAATAAGTTATGAATAGAAAAACACAATGGTGACTCATTTGTTGTGTAATATTTAATTTACTTAATATTAAAATAAATTCAAATAATTATAAGGGATTTTAGTTAGATATACGGTTCATATTCAGAATAAATAAAAAATTAAATGTAAATATGAATGAAATATTAAATAAATCATATTATATTTATATATCTTTGTTTTAAAATATTTTATTTGAATTGAGATAAAACTAAAAATGATTATTTATTTTATCACATTGAATAATAATATTATTCTCTATTATGGTTAAGAAGATAAATTTCATGAACATTTTTTTCTATAAAAGTGGCATTGTCTAGCACCCATAAAAACTTCATTAATGTTTTTTTTAAAAAAACTCCCATATTGTTTAGATGATTTTTTTATATATTCTATAAATTTAATAATTTATTAAATTAAAGGAATAGATTTTGTAAAAGGGAGAACATGGAGGTCCTCTTAATTAATATTTTCATTGAAATAACTAAAATGAACAACAATAAGTAAAATAAAATTATTTCTTGAAAAAGTATCAATTCTGTACTTTTGACCTAAAATTATATCTGCTGTGAAAAAAGAAAAAGAAAGAAAAATCTAGTACAGTCAAACCAATGGAAATTTCATCATCACAGTCACCATTGGAGGTCTGCAGAATACATGGAAAATGAACTGTCGCTGAAGAAAGGTCAAAAGATGTTAGAAATCATCAATAAACTTATATGAAAATTTTTTTTTCAGTAAATCTTTATTTAGTTATAATTATAATAATTATATATATATGACTTCATATTATAATTATTTTCAGATATTCCATGTAGTAAAATAGCTAAATAGCTGATGTTTTGGTATGATAACAAATACCTTCTTCAAAGCATTCTCTTTTTCAAATCATAGGAGAGCTTATGAAATTTAAAATCATTCTTAGCTTTTTTCTTTCTCCTCCCATTTAAATTATAGTAGGAATTGAAGAGAAATTGGAGGTGAGGATTCAGAAAGTTGACAGCCAACTATCCAAAAAAGTAGGACAATTGTTGCAGGATGTGGGAAAAGTGCAAACTGATAATGATGAAGTAAGGCACAAGGTCGAAGAAGAAAGTACTAAGTGTCAAGAGCATGTCAATGAATTTGCAGAACAAATTATTGTTCATATTGACTGAAAGATCAAACAAGTTTATCAGACACAAGAGGTCATGAATAAAGAGGTATGGAGTAAGCAGAACACTTTTAGGGAAGAATTACAAGCTGAGCTTGAGATAGTCAAGGCAAAGTTGAACAATATTTCAGTGACCCACAGTGTTGAAAACGAAGGCCATGAAGAGACTCTTGGATCTCTTGCCCATTGTTTAGCTCAGTTGGGGGATAAGGTAACTTCCATGGAAACTGACACAATGATTGGGAAGACCACCCTTCAGAAGTTAATTGAGTCTACTAATGAAACACATGAGAGATTGAATTCTTTAAATGAGGTCTTACAATGTAAATCACAATCTGGGAACATCCAGATGTGCCATTTGAATGTAAAGTCAGCTAGGCAAGCTTTGAAAGGAAATAAAGAAATTGATGAGTGTTGGAAGAAACCAAATAATAGAGTTCTCATGAGACAAACCTCAAGAGATGGTCTAGGAACTCAAAATCAGTGTGGGGAGAGCATAGTTACTTCTAAAACATTTGCTGAGGTAGAGGAGATGAATTTGCTTTACCCATGCCTGACTGAGAAACAAGCCTATGATCAGTGGATGGTTGATGAACCCTATCAAATGAAGAACCATAGGGATTCTCAAGAAGTGAATCAAACTCAAGGGATCATTTCACAGATAAAGGTGATAAACCAGTTCATGAAACTTAAAAGGGCTTTTCAAATGAAGCACACACAGAACATCTTTGAAGTTTAGAATTATATTTTTCAGTTAACAAAGGTTTGTTGGAAGCTGAAAGAGTTATTATTGCCTATAGTCACCTCCAGAGTGAGGCATTAGTATGGTGGGAATCACTGTATCAAACCCCATCCACATTTGAGGAATGTCAAACTTTATTGGTGTGTAATTTATGGAATTGGGATAGACAAGAATCCATTGTATACCATATATTCCAGGAAAGGTACAAGTCGATGCCTGGGGAAACATTTGTGAAGTTTTTTCGATGACAGGTTATCAGATTATGCACACTAGATACATATCACCTTACAGAATCGGAAATCATTCGGATAGTTAAGAGAAACTTGCCTTTGCATATAGAGCAATCCCTCCTATGTACTAGTGCAAGAAACATAGAGCAAGTTGCTGAACTTTTGGCTAGTATAGATCTAAATAATACCAATTTATCTACATGAGGTCAAGAAAAAAAAAGGATGAGCCTTCAGTTATTGCTATCTTCTATCAGAAAAGGAAGGATAGCACTTATACAAATCCTTGAAAGGAGAGGATACCGCCAACCAATGCATCACAGTTATGGTCTCCAAAGTGCACATAACCAAACAAGAGCAAAGCCAAAAGAGACTCATCACTGAGTTCAGGAGGTGCTCCAAAACCGCAGTAAGTCTTCACTCCAGATTTTAAAAAAAAAACTAAAGAGGTACTTGAGGCCTAGTTTTTCACCTCAGGAAACCATAAATACTCTGAGAAACAAAAGACTTTTGACAAGGTGGGATATCACCAATATGACATATTCATGTGACAATGAAGTGCCAAATTATGCTCAACAAAGTTGCACTATGATAGAGGTGCTGTGTGAGAATTTTCCAGTTAAAGTGCTATTGGACTCAGGTAGTCAAATTTTGGTCATTTCTGATCAATTTTATAAAAGGATATTGAATAAAAATCTGTCGATTAAAATGTTACCTTTAAAGTCTATGCAAGTGACAATGGCCAATAGTAGGAAGGCAAAGTTGGAACAAAAACAGATCTGGGTAGAGATCAGGTTTAACCAAACTACACTCTATCATGTTTTCTTGATACTAAACAGTTTAATTCATGATGTAATCTTAGGGGCAGAATTCTTGCACATGAAACTCTTGTATTGTTGATTTCTTAAATAGGATTATAAAAATAAATGAGGATACTTTAGAAATGACATTACCCACAAGGTATGGTCTTTCTGATGTAAATTGCATATTATCTAGTATACCAGAATCATTGATTGACACTAAACTTGAAGAATCAAATCTACTTAAAGGCGAGGATATAAAAGAGTTATGTTCTCTAATTTATCAATTCAACCCAATTTTTTCAGAAATTCCAGGAGTTATTGAGGGTTTCCAGCAAAGGATTAAATTGATGACTGATCAGCCATTTCAATCCAGATCATATTCTCAACCTTATCAGTATAGGCAGGAAATTTCAAAACAACTTAGCAAAATGTTAGAGTAGGGAATTATTTCCAAATGTTTTTCACTGTATTGTAATCCAATCATAACGGTGAAGAAGAAAGATGGGTCGATGAGATTTTGTTTCGATGCCCAACAACTAAACAAGATTACTGTTCCTGACAGGAACATTCCACCACCCATACACAACTTGTTCCTAAGATTTGGAAATAAGATGTTTTCCACCTTTGATCTAACCTCCAGTTATTGGAAGATCGAGCTTCACCCAGATGATCATCAATACACTGCCTTTAGGTATGAGGGTTACACATACCAGTTTAATAGGATGCCATTTGGATTGATAAATAGTGGAGTCGGTCTGATCCGATGCCTGCATAGAACCCCATCTCCTGAGGTTAAGCAAATTATAACTATATATGTGGATGATGTAATCATCACATCCACATCAGTTGAAGAACATCTTCAACATCTGATTGTGTTTTTCAGGAATGCTTCCAAAATGGAATTAAGATTAACTTTAAAAAAAGTACATTGGTTTCTAACCAGGTGGTATTTTTAGGCCATATTGTGAGTTGTAATGGAATAAAGCCTCACCCAGACAAAATTAGTGGAATTCAAAACTTTCCTAGGCCTGTTAATAAAAAACAAATACGATCATTCTTAGGGTGTGTAAATTTTACCATCATTTTTACCATAATTTTTCTAACCATATAGAGCCATTATTGAAACTAATATGGAAGGAAGAAAAATGGAAGTGGAATAAAGAGCAGGATAGTGCTTTTGAGGAAATCAAAGCCGGGTTTTTGGAACAGGTTATGCTGGCCTTCCCTGATTTTGACAAACCCTTTGTGGTCCAAACGGATAGCAGCGGTTATGGATTGGGGTAACATTATTTCAAATACAGGCAGATGGATGTCCAGGTATCCTCTATTTTATAAGCCAACTCCTGAAAGGCCTTGAAATCAATTATACCATGACAGAGAAAGAGGCATTAGCAATAGTATGGGCTTTCCAAAAGCTCCAACAACTACTTCTCAGATTGGAGGTAATTGGGATCACAGATCATAAAAGCCTCCAATTCCTAAATCACAGCTATTAAACAAATGCTTGCCTTATTAGGTGGAGTTTGCTGTTACAGGAATTTAACTACACCATACATATTAAAGATCTTAATTCACTGATCACTCATTGAATCCATTAATCAAACAACCATCTATCTATAGAACATACATCCAAAACAACAACATTAAACATTAGATATTGAATGTTACCGAGTTACAACTTATGGATCAGAGATTAGGCCCTATTATAAGAAGTTTGAAAGATGAAGAGGTTTTGAACACACATGAAAATCTTACTTTATACCAATTAAGGAATCAAGTATTATTATATAGGATTGATGAAAATATAGAAGGCTGGAGGGCAGTAGTACTGGAAGTATTGCACATCCCACTGATCACGTATATTCACTGTTTGTATGGACACTATGGTGCTTGGAAAACAGAGCATACCATCAAAAATTGTTTTTGTTGGCCAGGTATGTACAAAGACATCCTGAAGATAATTCAAGGTTGTATAGTGTGCCTTAGAGCCAGGCCGGTCAACCAAAACTACAGTGAAATGTCATCATTCCTAATAAACATAATGAAATCTTGGCAATCAACTACTATGGACATTTGCCCCTGTTCAACAAGCAAAAGTACTTGTTGGTTACTTATGATCTCTTTTCAAAATATGTCTCTGCATACCCTATACCTCAAGCTAATGCTAGATACACCATCAAAACATTAGACACCTTGCAATTTCTTAAGATAAGGAAGCCAAAGGTCAAACTAACTGACCATGGTACTCCTTTTTTATCTAAGCAATGGAAAGGTTGGGTGGAAAGGCTGAAGAGCAAACATGTGCTTACATCTATTAGAAATCCACTGTCCAATCCTTGTGAAAGCATGATGCAGGAGCTTGGATGTCGGTTTAGGACTTAACTAGTAGATGAGCTCAGAGGTTGGGTAAAACAGACTGAGAAAGAAACAAATTACATTAACTGGAGTGTGAATGAATCTACTGGATTCAAACCCAGTGAACTTCATTTTAATAAACTTATACCACCTTTAATTAAAAAATACAAACCCATTGTTGGACCAAACCAACATGAAGAGGAAGCTAATATTTGCTTGGTGCAACAGCGACTAGCACAGCAAGCGCACTTAAGGAATAATAAAAATAAGAGGAAGGTATATAAATTTGAAGTAGGGGATAGAGTTTTCATGAGGGTGCATCTTAATAGTAAACTTACTGAATATAAGTATCATAATTTTTTTTCTAAATGTGATGGTCCATTTGTTATTGTTAAACAAGCTAACTCTAATGCATTTTGGTTGGATATCAATGGAGAAATAAAAGGGACTTACAATCCTAAAAGTCTGAAACCATGTTTTTAGTTAGGAAGGAAACATAGAGGAAATTAGTGCGGGTTGGATATAAAAAGGGGTGGAAAGCAGATTTTAGAGTGCACTCATAATTGCCATTTATGCGTTGTTCAAAAGAAGACAACATGGAGACTAGTGAAATGGAGAAGGTGTTTTGTGGTGAGAGTAAGTCCGACTGCATAATTGATCATGTATCGGCTACTTTCAGAACTGACTGAGATATGAGGGTGCATCTTACTATGTATGTATATGGACACTATATTCTGTGTGGTTATTCTAGGGTTTTGTAACTCTGTGGAGCAGGACAAGAAGCCGACGAGACAAGTTTTCATGCTGCCTAAATAGGAGTATGGAACCGGTCAGATTCTGTTTCACTCCATCTCAATACAATTATATGATAGACAGTACTATTTAAGTAAGAATTAAATGGAGAATGTAAAATGAATTACTGAGTAGGAGTGTCAAAAGGGATCAAATTTTGTACAGACATAAAATTGTAATTTAGCAAACTGACTGACTGGAAGAAAGAGATAGATAATTATAGATATTTTATTATATGAAAAGGAAAATAAGCCTCTCTGGTGACAGGACATTGAATATGAATATTTTTTATTCTAGTAAATGCAAAAAGTTTAAAAGGATTAAACTTTTAACCTTTTTGGATTGGGGGAATTGTAAGGATTGCTATACATCTCATCTCTATCCTTACCATTGAATGCATTTAACATAAATATATGCACGAATGTGTTGATCTATAAAAGCTAATACATCTATTGAACAGTTTAAGTCAATGATATATAATGGTATGAATAAAATTATATTGTAGTTTAATGAACTGGAAATGCTTGAAACAAAATCATAAATTTGTTACTAAATTTCATTTGATTAATATTTTTAAAATAACCTTTGACAAAACAATATTGTTCAAAGAATTGAGAAAGTTTTGTAAAAAAAAAAAAAAGAAAGAAAACCAATTTTATAATTTAGTGTTGTAATGCGAAGGGAAGATAAAACCTGATAAAACATATGCAGTAACCATGACAACAATGACAACTTTTTTTTCTCTAATGGCTGGAAAATTAAAAACATATATAGAAAAAGTTATACGCAAGATTTTTTTTCTTTATTCATTAATGATGGCAAGTCAGATAATTTGAAAATTATATTTTGGTAAAAACATTTCTCAACATTCTAAAAAAAAGAATAATTGGACACGTAAGGATACATAAAACTGTAAGTTGTTTAATTTGATAAATAAACGTAGAGAAAAGAAAAAATAAAACTGAAATGATGGAATATTACTATGCTTCCATTGGAATTGAACTTTTACATGAACTATGGAAATTAAGGAAATAAATAAATTATAATCTATTGGTCAAAGCATAATATACACCAAGATTTTTTTTTATTTTATTTATAAGTTTATTGAACTATTCATTATAAGACATGTGAGAAAATATTTATTCACGTAATCAAGCATTTGATAATTTTAAGACTGTTGAAAAATTAGACTTAATAACGTTTATTATAAAAAAAAAATTGTTTTTTGTTGTGTTTGTTTATTATATAGCTCACTGCTGATATAAAAAAAATTATATATATATATATTAGCGTAAGAATGATGCAGCTGTGCTAAAAATCATTGTGAAAGCTCAAGGCAACTCAGATGGTTTTTGAAGAGGGTGATGAACACGATCTATAGGTGTGAATACCCACCATCATATATATATATATATGTATACAATGGCTACATGTGAATACCCACCATCATATATATATATATATGTATACAATGGCTACAAAATATTATGTGAAGTTTTAGATATCAATTGTGAAAGTTGCTAAATCAAGGATTATCCAAGCAAGAGATGCTGAAAATTCCCAATTTATAATGAATTTTTCCATTTAAAAGAAGATACTCATATTGATCAAGATGCTTATGAAATCATTCATAAATGTATGTTGATATGTAACTGTTTGTTTGTTGTGGTTGACATGTTGTTGTTATAAATTTTGTAAGGTTTTCTCTCCTTTTTTTTTACTTCCATATTGATTTTTTTTTTTTAGCTGGAAGTACCGAAAGAATTTAAATGTATGCATTTCATGATATAAAATGTATTTTTTTGCAATTAAAAAAATATAAATGGCTTTGTTAGAAGAGAAAAAATGACTGGACTATGATGAAATGAGTATATAGGAAGATAAGACTTACTCTCTTTGACACATTAAAAACATAACATTTAGTAAAAGTTTAATTATTAATCAAACCCACATTAACCACTTATTAACAAGTTGCATACTAACCATTACTTATAAGTACATACAATTAACTTAATCAATTGATGGCAATTCCAGTTCTCATAACTCATAATAGTCATAAACGAACCCATTAATTCAACTATAATATACAAAATAATAATTTGTATGTTAATATGATGATATCATATTTATTTATTTTTTAAAAGAAAAGATAAAAACAATGTCATTTATTTAGATAGTATTAATGATCATAAATTATTTCTTTTAATATGATGGCATGAATGGTAGATGTCGATGTATACCAAGAATGACACATAGTTGATGATATTATTATTTGATGTATTTTTATTTTGTTTTTATTTGGATGAGATTATGTGGAAGTGGTAGGAATCATATTTATAGTGTTTTAAAGTGTACATTTATATATTTAAATGTATTATATTAAGTTAAAATAAATTTGTTAATTTAAATTGATCTTACATTAAGGGTTGTATATAATTTGTTGACAATACATCACTGAATTTATGTATCTCTTGATATGGAAACATACATGTAATAGGTACTTAATAAGTATACTATATGAACTATAATGCCAAGTCATTGCCCACATTGGCTAGATAGATATTTATAAATTATACCTGAACAGAGTAACTACTCAGATTAAGGTTGGGCTTGAATTCTGGGAATCTAATGGATTAACATGAAAATTGGGTGGATCCTGTATGTATTACCAAATGAATGTGGATTGAATGGTAGTAAAAGATCTATTTTGGCTGTAGTGTTGCAGGATCTTTCTAATTTTTAATGGATGGCCGGATTCTAGTTTCAGTATATACTGTGGAATGAATTTAGGTGAATGGTTGAGGGTGGGTCATCGGTCCATTACATTTTTGGCATGCACCATGGTAGGCATGGATATTTAGTTGCGCCATATGTACAGACTTTGGACCATTGATCCGTTACAATATATATATATATATATATATATATATATATATATATATATATATATATATAAAAAAAAAAAAGAAAGCTAAACTAGTCAATATAAAATCAAAACTACCCCAATTCTAAAATTAAACCAGACCAGAATAAAAATAATATTAAAACACAACCTAAGGTTTCACTGCTACAAGCAGACTTCTCAAGTGTAAAGAACTACAAAAAAAAAACCACACATTATATATACTATTAAAAACTACCCACAAATCCATTCACTTCCCATCCACCCTTAATATTAAAAGAACTCTTAAATAAGTTAATTGCTTCAGAATAATAAATTTTCAATAATAAAGACTCTTTAATTCTTCTTTTGATTTCATTTCTCTCAAAGAAGACAACCTTAGCTTCATCAAAATCAATAGTGTGGCCTGTATCTTTTTCATGGACATACAAAGCAGAACTAAGATATCTATTTTTAACTCTACTTTTATGAACCTTTATTCTTTCATTTAAACTCAAACTACTCTGACCTATGTAAACCTTCTTACAAAATAAACAAGGAATAAAATATACCACACCAGGAATAGTCTTTCTATCAAAAACTTCTTTTGTATTATTTAATAAATTATTCAATGTAACACCCCTTTTCCAAGCAATTTTCTTATTTCCAAACAATTTACTATTTCTACACACAATTTTATAAGAAGACAATTTAAATGGCAAAGAAATAAAATCATATTTTTCTTTAACCTTTACATCCTTACAAATATTATTATTAAATAAAATACTTTTAACAAATTTATCAGAGTATCCAACACTCAAAAAATATTTATAAAATTGATATTTCTGAAACAAAGCTACCCCACTAGAATTATTTAATTTAATATTCCTATGACAATAATTCCTTAAAACAGCTACTTTATGAGATACAGACTGATAGCTATCAGGTTTAATTATAGATCTTAATTCTTTACTTTTAACTAAATGACTGCACAATAAACAATTAGTTTCCATATTTCTAATCACCAAAAGATCTAAAAATTTTAACTTACCAAAATCCAACCCCCCTCCTTCTAACACAAATTTTATAGAAGGATCAAAACAATTAAACTCATTTACAAATTCCTTCAATTTATCATTCTCAACTACAAATAAACAATCATCAACATATCTGACAAATAATTTTACATATAAACAATTATTTTTAATAATAATTTCCTCTTCCATAAAACTAATATAAACTGAACATACTAAAGGAGAAATAATATAACCTATTATCCACCCTTCCTTAATCTTATAAAAATTACCTTTATAAGTAAAATACATAGAATCTTCCAATAACAAAAGCAAATCTTTAATTACCTTAATTTTATTTTTTGATAAAGAACTTTTCTTAATCAATACAGACAAAAGAACATCAATACTGCTTAACCTATTAACAGACTGATACATATTTTCAATATCTAAACTTCCAAATACCCAATTACTTTCCATTTTAAAATTATTAATCTTATCAAAAGCCTCAAAAGAAGAAGAAACTGTGTACTGACCAAAATCAACAAATTGTTTTAAAAAATTATTCAAGAATCTAGAAATACCCTCTACAACACTACCTGTAAAATCAAAAATAAATCTTAAAGGAAAACCATCTTTATGAGTTTTAATATTCACAAACATCTTAGCTGATGTAAAATCATTAGGATAGCATTTTAAATAATCTACTCTATTAAAAATTTTTAAATTAACCATTTTCTTCATAATATCTATCAATTTTCTTTTAATCAAATTACCTGGATTTTTATCTAACAACATATATTTACCATTATTTAATTCTATATATATGTAAGGAAGGTAGATGTTGAAATTTTTTTTTTTTTTTAAAAAGGAAGGGATAAAAGAAATATAATTATTTATTTCAGAATTTTTTTTTTTTAATATGTTATTAAAATTTTGAGAAATACAGTTATGCACAAATATCTAGCTTTTTTTTGTTGATTGTTTCAATTATACATTTTTTTTTATCATATCTTACTTTAATGAGGGTAATGAAAAGAAATTGCTGTTTATACTTCTAGGCAATTCTTTGTTATTTGATACAATACTTAACTAATGGAATAAAGGTTTAAAGACAGGGAATTCAGTATAGCTAATTGCAAATTATACATGAGCAGGTTTAAGAGATTTAGAAAAGAAAAATAGCGTGCAAATACTCAGATTTCTTCACATACCTCCATTCATCCGATAGATTTACCTCCCAACCCTGAGGGCAAACTACCTATGATTGGGTACTCATTAGAGGTAGTATAAGTAGGATCATTAAGAGTTATAGCAAAAATATAATCCCTCAACACTAGTGAGATTGGCACTTGAGGTCAGTTACCATATGATGCTCATAAATGTACTTTTTCCATAAAAGTTTATTTATATATCTTATTGAAAAGATAATGGCTACTGGGGAAACTTTTAACTTAAATTCTTTGATAAGATCTACGCAAGATCTAAAATTAACTTTATAAAAATTCTAAAAGATAATTGATTCCTATTCGAATTCAATTTGGTAGACAGTAGTCAAATACTGTCTACAGGTGTTATGGCAATTAGACAGCAATAGTATTATATCCATTATTCTGTGTGGTCCATTTATCCATTTTAAAGATGTACCTTTGCCAAGCACTATAATTAATATATGGGGTTGACTGATAAAGTATTAATAATTTGATCAAAGAATTTGTAATTGTTAACTTGCTTTAAATTCATGAATATCATTTTGTATTTGTTTATTCTGAGAAAATCTATTGAACATTATTAGTTTGTTTATCATTTATCTTTAGTCCTACTTATATTATTTCATCTCATAATGTCTGCAAGACTTTCTGAAGCTTGAAGTATTATCTGTAAAAACAACCACATTATTAGAAAAAATTAAATAACTTCAATAATCTTTATTTACTTTTATTTTTTTAGTTTTCCAATTCAATCTACAAAATACTTTTTTATAAAACTGCTTTTAAAACTTTTGAAGATATGAAATCAGGATGCCCTTTTCAATCTTAACCTTTTTAGTATTACCATGTGATCTAATTTTTGCTGATGCATTTTGATAAATATTTTTCAGAAGATGATTATATTCTGGGTCTATATCTTAATTACCATATAAATACTCAGGGAATAAAATACTTTTTACAAATCCAAGCATAATGGCAACTTGTACTAATTATTTTTATAACTTTTCTCAATATTTAGATGTATTCTACTGTGCTAAAACCACTTCAAATGCAGTTTGTCTTTTAGGTTGGTTAGAATCCAAGGTTAGCTGTAGGAAACTGTAAATATCTTGGTAAATATATTGTATAGAACTGATAGAAAACTGGTAGGTCATAATTTTTCACATCTTTTCATCACTGTTGTTAAATATCATTATTATTACCACATTCTTCCAATCATCTGGTATATATCTATTATTTACATATTTGCTATCAATATTTTTTCTCTTTCTTCATATGCTTATTTGATATTATTAATAATAATTATACCATATCCTGCATCTTTTTCTTTCATAAATTTAATTTTATGTTTCGTCTCTTCATTTAAAATACTTGACCATTTAGAAAATGTAGTAATTGTAAGAAATATTTGGGTTTTATTATTATTATTATTATTATTATTATTATTATTATTATTATTATTATTATTATTATTATTATTATTATTATTATTATTATTATTATTATTATTATTATTATTATTATTATTATTATTATTATTATTATTATTATTATTATTATTATTATTATTATTATTATTATTATTATTATTATTATTATTACTATTATTATTATTATTATTACTATATAATTCTTTATCAAATTCTTTCTCATATTTCATGATATCATCTCTATGATAACTCGAACTATTTTTCTTCTAATACCGAGTTGTTATTTTAGACTTTTGATACTGTGACAGTATGGGTTCAAACCCGGTCACAACAAGCAAAATATTTAGTGATCAGCTGTGTAGACATGACTATTGAATTTTTAGCGATCTTAAATTGAAGTTAGTTTTTTTTTTCTCTTTTTATTATTGCGTGGTGATAGTTGCTAAAGGTATATATATATATCACAAAGGGGGGGGTCATACTCTGTTGTTTTGAAACATTTATGTATGTACAGGTAAACCTTATGGATGTGTGCATAGATAGGTTTAACTTATGAAAATGGAGAGGTGAGGTTTTCTTCTTTTTCTGTTTTGCGAGAGGCACAAAAATTTCCAGAAATAAATGAATTTGAAAGGTGTTAAAAAACTTTCACATGTCTTGACAAGAATTCAGTTGGGCATAAAACAAGAACAGGAAATAGAAAACCAGAGAACATTCTAAAAAGAATGGAGGGGGTATAAAAGGTCAGGACCCAGAATGCTCATGATCTTGTCCCTGCAGAGAGTAATGTATAAGCAGACAGATATAGTTAATGTTTCAAAGATAATATAATTTTTACACCAAATCGTGGCCAAAATATAAATGTGGGGGTGAAAATCTAACATGTCTGACTCAAACCCTGGCCCCAGATAATTGTACGCTGCTACGATTGTTTTAGAAAGAACCAGTCTCGTTGGATTAAAAGCTACCACCATGATCTAAAGTTCAGAAAAGCGAGATTGTTAAAATAAAGAAGAAACCAATGTGTCATCATATATTTACCTGGATTGATGTTCAAATATAAAATGTGTTTTAATTCTACGAGCTCCCCAGGGAAAGGCAGTTAATATTAACCTTTATATTAATTTCAATCAAAATTTCTCAACAGATTTTTTAGATGTTATAAAAAAAAAAAAAAATAAATAAATAATAATTTGTGCAAGCTTGTATTGCGTTTATAGCTAACGTCTCGCCTTAAACTCAACTAAGAGTTACGAAATAACAATAAGAAACTTTATATATTTTAAAAAGAGACAAACGGGAGAAGAATTCCTGTACAATCTTTTCTCCATTTTTAAACCTTTTTTTATGACGGCATGCTCGGTGTGCATGTTTTTCAAAACAGCTGAGTATTAATTTCATGTAACTTATAATAAATTTGTTCTTTACTCATATATAATAAAATTATTAATTAATGGTAATTTGTGAACTTATGATAAATTTGTTAGCTATTAAATCAGGTATATTATAGATTGTGGTTATGTTGTTTTCTTTTTTTATATGTACTCATAGCCATTTACGAGGTTTATATGTAGATTGATCCTCGATTACCAAGAGGTACTGAAATACGAGGGTGATTATTTTCCAACTCACATCTGCTTCCGACAATAATGCTACCCAACCTGTGTCTGAGCTAGTCTATGGTCAAACCTCTCTCATCTATAGTTATTTATGTCAAATTACTTATCATTAGTGTATCCCCTTTATATTATTTTATATGATTGGCACTTGGAATCTACTGGATGTCCATAAATACGCGTTGGAAAATTTATTTATATTTTATTGTCATAGATTAGAATCATACATAAGGGATGTTTTTTTACAATAGGCATTTTTACATATTCTCATAAATAATAAATTTGGGCATATGTATATGGGCGATTACAAAAATATATATGTATGTCTTCCGGTCAATAAGAAAAGGGAAGTTTTGTTACAATACTTTAATCTTTTCTATAGTTTCTTGTCTATTTTCAATTATATTTTTTTATAAAATTTTCACTTCTTATTCTTAAAATTTTAAAACTCTAAAAAGATATTTGGTTCTTTTTATTATATTATTTTAAAAAAAATTATATTTCTTTTTTTCTATGTTCATTGTTTAGTCTCAATAAAAAAACTTGCTGGTAAATTGCTGGTATTTGATGTTGACATTGTTGCGTCTCTTTTTAGAGTATATGTTATCTTCTCATAGATATTAGTCAAGTCTTACCCATCTTCAAACTTAGTTAATATTTTAAACAGAATAGCTAGTATTTAATTTAAATTCAGTATTACTTGTTAGTATTGATTTTCTTAGTAGGTTTCTATTCATTAATTCTGCATTATTAACACGCATCTTACATCAGCTTCAAGTAGGTAACATCCTGTCTTGAATCTATTAAAAACCTTATAATCGTGAATGCAATCCACTTCTATTATGTCTTTATTAAGATGTTTCCGTGTTAATTTCGTTTGCATTTTTCTCAAAGAATGAATTCATAATTTTTTTTTTTACAAATTCCACTAGTCTGTGGCCTCTCTTATTTCTATTACATATCCAAATTTATCACAACACTTACATCATTTAATTATTTACCAATTCTAACATTAATGTCTCTCATGACAATTTTAAAATGTTGTTTGGCTCGATCTATACTTATACCTTTATCTAGTGTATAATTAAAAAATAATGTTCAATTAAAGGTTAATATAGTAAAAGAAAAAAATCTTACTTGCAAAACGTTTCTCGAGGTTTGAGCGCTTTTGGTGGGGGTGGACAAGGTGCGGTTTTTAAAGACTCCAAACATTGCTTATTCTGATCCAAGACTAGTAAGAAGGAAAACATTAAGTCATTAACATGATATATCTTTAATATATATATATATAATTTTGTTAATAAATTTTAACATTATCTATTCGGTATTTGGAAATTACTATAATTTAATAATAATATTTTTATTTATTATTTATATATGTAAATACATTTATATAAACTTTAGTTCGCAGTATAAAAAAGTTCTCGTTATACTTTTAAGTTGGAAAGAATTATATCAATAATTTCAATATAAAATAAGCTATTGATAACAACAACAAAAAAAGACAATTATCTTACTATAATTTATTTTAAGCTATAAAATTATAAAGACTGTATTAAATTATTTACTTATATATAATATATTACTGCTACATTTTAATTTATTTTTCTGCTTTTCTTAATATATTTTTAATTTGTTTTTTTTTATTTTCTGAAGATAATAATAATAATAATAATAATAATAATAATAATAATAATAATAATAATAATAATAATAATAAAATAAATCATATTAAAAATAGAAATACTCGATAAATTGATAATAGGGCAAGGGAAACATTCAAAATGTAATTATGTAAGGCACATTTTCAAAATTCTTAGTTTTTATTAATGTATTTTTTATTTTAACTTCACCAATAACGCAACTACCCACTATCAGAACAATTCAGATCATATTTTTTCACTATGTATGCATTTCACAAACAATTCTTGTAAGATGAGCAGGAAGTATCAATCACTTTCGCTTTATATCTCCTGTTAACAATTCAATATTTTTCCATACATCACTCTCTTGCAAAGAGAAACTGATTTCTTCCCACTGTTAACTTTTAATAAAAAAATAAATCATTCTTGTCCTGCATAAATATTTTTGAATATTTTTGGTATTGTTAGTACACTCTCCATCTCAGAGGAATCATGTGGCAACCATCCATAAATCCAAAAATTTAGATATACAAGTCAAACTATAATTAGTAAATCGAAACACAATTCCACCACATTATAACTATCCACCAGTATAGAAATGTAGATATACAAGATTAAGTGCTTCAGCATGTATATGCTAAAATAAAACTTAACTACAGCTTATTGCCACCTTCATCCCAGTAAAAAAACAGATGTACAAGAAACAGTATATAAATTAAAACAAAACACAACTCCACATGGTATCACATCAATCCACCAACAAATAAACTTAGACAGACAGACACATAATATATAAGCACAATTAGACCATATCACAAACATCCACCATCACAAAAATGTATACAAGGAACAATATATGTTACTAAAGCAACATGTAACTTCCCCATATTTCCACTACTCAAAAAAAGTAGATGAGATTATATATATATATATGTGTGTGTGTGTGTGTGTGTGTGTATTGAAACAGTTGACCTTAATTTAAGATTGAGTTTCACTGTTCTACCATGACCCATGTTTCATCCTGCTGTTTTTTGTTACATGTATATAAACTATACATATATTTCTGAGAAAGGTCTATGAGATTTATAAATATAAATCTTAAATATTTTTTTTAATTATTTTAAATATTAACTTTTCTAGATGTGACTCAGATATATATATATTATAACGGGACGATCCTTTTCAGGAGTCGAGGAAGTCGCATCTAGCTATAGTCAGACTTTGAGTCTTCTTATAGAATGCCATGGATGATGTGATTTAAAATACAATCCAATTCACTCCTCTATTAATAACCTAGTTACTCTCGGAATTCGAGCTCAGAGTAGAAATTTGCAATTGACTCTCTTCAGGCATTTCCATAAGTATCCCATAGTAATGATAAATTTAGTATAAGCTATATATAACTTCTTTATAAATATTAAATCATTAAGTTGATTTAACATATATATGCATGAGTATGTATATTTATAATTATTGGTTTTATAAAACGACTAACTAAAATAAACAAATGAGACCTGTTTAATTTTAAAATCAAGTTTAACTCATTTTAATCCGTAATAAAAACAAAAATATTATCACATAAAAATATTAAAATTTAGAATTATAATCTGTGCTTATATACACTAATAAATTATTTAATATTAAAAAAAAAATAATAATGTAATCATTTACATATATATATATATATATATATATATATATATATATATATAATTTAAAATCATGCGTATAATAAATACACATGACACATTATAAATCTACCTATTGTGTCATTAAAATAATTCACTGTGTTGTATGTTTATATATGATAACATCCATTCACACTAGATTAATAATAGAATGTATTCTGATATTAGTTATGTATGTTTAAAAATATATTATGTTAATTGTCATGTAAGATTCAATTTGGAATATAATAAAACATACTTCCAAATTGAAATAATTTAAAAACATTTACCTTAGTCAGCTGTCATTTCCATCAGAGTATATATCAAAATATCAATATCTAAATTTTATTAAATAAAAATAAAAAAAATAAAGTGTTCATCTTATCAGTTCCCCACTTTAATATACAAAGTAATTTTTCTAAGTAAATATAATTATCCACAAAGGAAATAAAGTTTAAGAGTTCTTAAATTATACAATGAAGTAATCCAAGACAAGAAAGACTACGGTTTTATACCCCTCCTTAGACGAAATAAAATGATGATGAATGTTGAAACATAAAGTTCATTGTTCATCCTTCGAAGAGGCAATCCAGATATTCATTCTTTAAATATTTATGTAGTAAAATATTTAACATCTTCTTCAACATAATACTCCAATATTAAAGCAGCTTCTTAAATGAAAATTACAATGATTATATTTTAGGCATTGATTAAGTAGGAATAAATTTACATGTTCAGGTTTAAAACATCAGTAGAAATCCCTGGCATAAATTATCTAGCCACAGAATATCTTTATAAATTTTTGTCTTCTTAAATATTATTTTGTAAACTCATTTTGAAGACGTTGATAACTTTTATAACCTTGTTAATTACAATGATTATTTTTTATAGTTCTTTATATCTGGATTGCCTCTTTGAAGGATGATCAATGAACTTTATGTTTCAACATTCATCATCATTTTATTTCGCCTAGATGTTGATAACTTTTATAACCTTGTTAATTACAATGATTATTTTTTATAGTTCTTTATATCTGGATTGCCTCTTTGAAGGATGATCAATGAACTTTATGTTTCAACATTTAACATCTTCTTCAACATAATACTCCAATATTAAAGCAGCTTCTTAAATGAGAATTACAATGATTATATTTTAGGCATTGATTAAGTAGGAATAAATTTACATGTTCAGGTTTAAAACATCAGTAGAAATCCCTGGCATAAATTATCTAGCCACAGAACATCTTTATAAATTTTTGTCTTCTTAAATATTATTTTGTAAACTCATTTCAAAGACGTTGATAACCTTTATAACCTTGTTAATTACAATGATTATTTTTTATAGTTCTTTATAATATTCAAAGGCAGTAAATTAATTACTTGAAGCAGGTTTTAAAATATTGAATCTTCTTTTTTTTAATTTTTCTTAAATGTCTTTTAAATTCGAACATATTTAAATTTACAAACATAGTTCTTGCCTTGATAACTAAATAGAAGATTATTGTTATAACAATATTAGTTCGTTTTTATACTGGATTAATTTCAGCAAAGATATCACATAATCATGCTCATGCTCTATTGTTTAAACTATACAATTTGTAATGAACCCCAAACCTTTATTTCCCTTGTTTCAAACTGATAAAAATGCAATATTGACTTAAGGCTTTGTCAAATGTCAAGTTTTATATTAACAAAAAAAATACTATTAGTTAGAAACATTTTATTTATGTGTGTGTATAAATAAACTAGAATTATTCATTTTTAGAATTATTCTTTTAATATTAACTAGTTTATATATATAGCTGATACATGAAAAGCTTAAGATAGGTGTAATTTATTTATATCTGTTGATTCGATATAGGCACAGTTAAATTCAAAAAGAATCACAAATTGTTTTAGGTGAGGCTCATATGGTACTCTCACATTACCCCCTCCCTTAAAAAGTTCAAATTTTATATTTACCATTAACCCTTAAACCTCTAATTATATTATTGGTTGTATGAGATAAAAATCAAATCTTTTAATTGGCCAACTCACAAACTGAAGACAAAGCCTATTGTTAAAACATATTCGCCTATAATATTAAATTCAACTCAGATATGTTTATAAAAAGTATATTACTAATTTTTCAGGTTATGAAAGAGAATGAAAGTTCTTTCAAAAATAAATTGCTATTTATTTATTATAAAATATATTCAATTTCGGCAAATATAAAGTGAATGTCTAAACAAAAAAGTGCTGACGCAAACGCTTTTTTTCAATTTTACGTTATCAAAAAGTAAAGATTTCTTTTTGCTAAATCTTAAAGATTTTTAGTAAAATCTTCAATATTTTTCGAAAATAATTTTGTTTCTTTGGTATATTTTTTAAAAAACTAGTTTAATTTCTCAAATTATATTTTTTTAATACTTAAATTGCATTCGAAATGAAAATCTCAGCGTTTTTCTTTATTTTCTTTGATCAGGCGGTTTCTTTGTTCTTTCCAGCCAATCAGAATGTCTTTTTCGGCTGAGAGCCAGCTGACAGCGAATCACTGACAAGGTTCTTTCTTTGTTTAGTTTAAAATGCGGTTTTTTTGATTTTTTACTTGAAAAATAATTCGGAAGAGGGCACCATCTTACAGAACTTTTAAAAACCTAATCAATAACTGTCAAACAAATATTTTAGCATAAGAACTAGCAGAGTTAGAGTGACATCAGATGTCGATGAGATGCCTCGTAAGAGGCGGTTGAAGAATTAAAATTTGGACACTTAATGTGTGTCAATGTATGCATTAAATATAAAGTTGTGGAGCTTGTTTTTCTTTCCTGCTTTTATCAACCCTTATTATTTGCTCTATTTTTTTTAACCCTTTCTCTTTCTCTACATTAAATATTATTCAATTTAAACAGAAGGACAAGGAGGTTCATATATATAGGGTTCTTCTTTTTCTTCCCTTTTCTATTTATTTTTCTTTGATGGATTTATTGTCATGTGCATCTTTTATAGATGTCACATATATTTGTTTGGTAGTCTCCATCCTGCTTCTCTTTAAGACTTATGGACTCTTTTGAGAACTATCCAAAACATAAGAACATCCATCATTCAGCATGGATTAACTCTTAAATAGTTTTAGTTTTCAGGTATTCTAAGAATTAATTTTAATTGCTTAACATACCCTCATCAAAGAAAATTAATATCTCTTATGACTTATATACATCCTTATACATATATATATATATATATATATATATATATACCTATATACTTTTAAATGAAAACTTTTTCTCTCCTTACCTATTCCAAGTTATCTTTTCTTTCAATATTTTACTTTATACATAAGTAAAATGTGGCAAACATTATTAATTTGTTTGACCAAAATAGGGTTTTAAAGCTCTAGCATTGTAAGTGCCTTTAATGTCTCCCTTTATATTTATCCAGAATGCATTGGGACCTGTTTGCTTTATGATAGTATAAGGTCCTTCATATTAATGGTAAAACTTTTGATATTTGCTCTCTTGGGGTTTACTCATATGAGTTGTTTTTATAAAAGCTTGATCCCCAATTTTGAATTTATGTGAAATTGTCTTCACATTTTTATTTCTTTGACTGGCCTTTTTTTAACAAGTTGTTTATAAACTTTTACACTATCCTTTTATATATTCATATATACATCCACAAAGCGCATGTACATTGTTTTAATGCTGATTGTTATTACAATTTAACAACATCATGCTATATTAAATAAATCTCTTACTTATACATATCCATATCAAAATATATAATAATGGACTTGCATTTTATAAGTAGTATCAACATCAAATTGCATTATCATGATGCTTAATTGATCTACCATTATTACTATCCACTAACCATAACTTGTATTCTAATAAACCTGTATTTTTTTTTCATACTTTGGTTAACTTGATACATTTTTTTCTATTATTAATATCAACTTCAATTATTTATATACATATATACATTTATTCTCAAAAAAGAATAGCCTAATGGATTTTATCATTACTGAAAGTCCATTGTCACATCCCGAAGTCGAAATCCATGAAGTCCTTTCTTATATATGTGCTTTACTTTTTAAGCACATCCATTAACATGTTCAATGAATGTGAAGGGACCTTCATAAGTATTACACAACCTATGGAATTGTGAATCTTTCTGTCTCTTAGCTGGTATTATGAATATCTTTATTATTGTCTGAAGACTTTTTATAATTTCTTCATCTTCAGGATTATGGTCATGCTTCATACACCATAATTTACACTTAGGACAATTAAATCTATTGCCTTCATTCATATCTTCTAAATTAAACTTTCTATTAAAACAACCTTTTCTATTAAATATTATCATTGATAATGATCTTATCAGATGGTTGTCATACAATTTATCAACACCTTGTTGATGAAATGTTTAACTTTTGTTTTGGGATTATATCTTTAGATAGTGGAGTCATCTCAAGTTTCATGAGTTCATGATTTAACTTGTTATTAATACAAGAAATCTGAAGTCTTAATTTATCTAGACATTCAGTATTATCAGTTGACTGTGTTTCTCTCAATTCCTGAGACTTGGAATTTAATTTATATTTCACATGATCCATATCCTCTTCTTTTTCTAAGATATTTGGATCAGATTCAAGCACTTTAGTAATGCTGCAATGATCTTCTACTTCATTGCTCTGATGTATGGGGAAATGATAGTCATGACAGTTTTCTTCTGAAATATTCATTTGAACTAAGATTGATCTGTTTTGGATGCTATCATTGTATTCACATATCTCATGCTCAGGGTAAGTTTTGGATTCTTGCCATTGAATTGCCATCAATATTGTTGATACTTTTGTGTCATGAAGTCTTTCTACTTCATTGGCAGTTAGTTTCTTTTCAACAACAACTTTGATTTCTACTTGCATCTTTTCCTTAACATTATCAATATCTGTCTTTAACTCTTCTTTTATAGAAATTATGTCTTCTTTTAATTTCCTTTCCATATTATCCATATCAACTTTAGTTACCATATTATCATTCATTCTTGCCATTTCTCCTTTCATATCAGCATTCATTTTATTTATTTCAAAATTTATATTATTCATATCAGCTTTGGTTGCCATATTATTCATATCAGCATTCATTTTATCCATCTTTGCTTCCATACTAACTTGTAGATGCATTATCATTTGAACCAGTTGAGCTATATGCTTATCACTTACTTGTACTGTCAAAGCTTCAATTTCTTTTTGTACTAGAGGTAATATTTGATCTGTCATGTGGACTTGTGAAGGATGTTCAACTTCTTCTACAGACCCCTCAGACATTAGGACTTGTAAAGACCCTTGTTCATTACTAATTGAAGTAATTTCTATTTCACTATCTTTATTACTTAAAGATTCTTCGAAACTCTTTACTTCCATTATTATTAGCTTTTTCCCACTTCTAGTTATCATTAACGAAAAAAAAATTTAAAGTTATATATATATAAATATAAGTTACTTTCCTTTCAAAGTAATAATTTAATATATGCCATAAGATTTCATGTTGTGCTTATGCCCTTAAATGTAATTCTATTTTCCTACTTTTATAAGATGTTGTTATAATATATATTTTAATGCCCAAATTATAATTGTATTTATTTATTTATTTTAAAGCGACTGATTTATCTGATTATTACGGTTTATTTTATTTCAAGGTCTCTATTATTTATTATTCAGTGTTTTTACCAATTCACAACATACTCATATAATTTTTTTTTAAACTATGAATTTAACTAATGGAAAACTACTGTTTCATGCCTTAAGTATGGGCGCCATGTATAATGGGATGATCCTTTTCAGGACTCAAGGAAGTCGCATCTAGCTATAGTCAGACTTTGAGTCTTCTTATAGAATGCCATGGATGATGTGATTTAAAATACAATCCAATTCACTCCTCTATTAATAAACCTTGTTACTCTCGGAATTCGAGCTCAGAGTAGAAATGTGCAATTGACTCTCTTCAGGCATTTCCATAAGTATCCCATAGTAATGATAAATTTAGTATAAGCTATATATAACTTCTTTATAAATATTAAATCATTAAGTTGATTTAACATATATATGTGTGAGTATGTATATTTATAATTATTGGTTTTATAAAACGACTAAATAAAATAAACAAACGAGACCTGTTTAATTTTCAAATCAAGTTTAACACATTTTAATCCGTAATAAAAACAAAAATATTGTCACATAAAAATATTAAAATTTAGAATTATAATCTGTGCTTATATACACTAATAAATTATTTAATATTCAAAAAAAAATAATGTAATCATTTATATATATTGTAACGAGCACAGACGTTCGTTACATTGTTTTTTTTTTATATATATTATTAAACAAGTTAAAATAAAAAGTTCGCATTTAAAAACTTTCTTTAAAAATTGAAATTAAAATATCGTCTTAAACTCTTATATATTAAATCGCACAGATAATAAAAATTATTAAAATAAAATTTTTATTAAAGAAAAAGGTATTTTTAAAACTAAATTTTAAAAAGATTTGGAGATAAAATTATATCTCTAAATCTGTCTTTAAATATATTTTTGATTTGGAAAACAGGGTAATTAATTAGAAATGGAAATGATTGTTAATTAGTTAAATGTAAACCAGCCTTCGGCATTTATATGTAAAAACACTGGTCAGATAAGAAAACAATAAAAACTGTTAGCAAATAAGAAGAAATCCCTATGGAATCGGACCGCAGCGAAAGAATCATTACATCCATGACGCAATGTTAATTCAATCCTTTGACAAAAATATAAAAAGGACAAGTTTTGGAAAGCATAGGTTAGTGACTGGAAATTGATTGATTATTGACGATGTAACAGCTAGGTGTTAGCGCTGGGGGGATTGAAAAAGACGCACAGCTTCAATCCCTTCAGTTCTGCTAAGAAAGAGAAAAAAATGGGCCATCGTTTATACAATGAGGACCAACTACACGAAAAACAAAATCTCCAAAGGATAAATAAATAAATCAATCGGATACTAATCTTCGGACGACGTGGGAATTCACGTTTAAACGGCCAGGAATATAATAGGATGAACTATTTCAATAACCGTAAGAACTTTAAAATTTATGAACAGTAAATTAAAAACTTTTCATATTTAAAATGATTTTAATATTATTCTATCTGACCAACAATATTTATTAATTGGTTATAATTTTATTTAATGTATTTAATTTGTAAAATCATTTCCATTTATTTATTTATTTATTTAATTTTGTTCTTTAAGTTTTATTATGATTTCTGTTTTCCGTTAAATAAATTATAAAAAAAATGTTAAACTTAAGTCGGGCGTGAATGGCTGTATCGATTTGTAAAGATATATTAAGGGAGGGTAATCTTGGGTTGTTCATTTCGTAGTTGAATTGGTTCAATGGATTGGATATATTTATGTAATTAGTAGGTGTAATATGAGATCCGCCACGGGCAGGATTATAGATATACGCCACACACCCTCTGTTTGCCTATGGATGGGTTTGTAAGTCGGCAGAAGACCGCAGCCCATTCCTATGGAGTTTTTAGTTTATTGAGCTACTTGCCCACAGATGTCATATTCCTGTGGGTGGAGAGTCAATGTCGTTTTTCTTTCTTCATATTGTTCAGATGTACATTCCTGACAATATAATTGTGTCGTCGTATCATGCTACATTGAATACATGAATGTATCAGATGGATTGGCGCCGGTTGATTGCGAAATGTGTTGCCTAGGGTTAAATAGGGATAGAATATTTTATTTTCAAATGCAAATCTATATAGTATATTCAGGCTCGATCCTATAAAACTATTAAACTTAAGTTGTTTATAGACGCTTGCATAGATTGGCTATCGGTTAAATATGTTTGCGTTTTCATATTTGATCAAAATATATAGACATTCGACAAATACTGATACCTTACGGTGAGTATCTAAAGGGTATTTATTCGGATGTCTTTTAAGTTATTGGTGACGATGCAGGTATCTTACGATGAATACTAGAGGGTTTCTTATATTTCCCTCTGCAATTGTCAGTAATCAATAACTTTGTATTTTGATCGTTTATGTTTACTTTGAAATGTTTTTGACCGTTGAAATCTATGTAACCGATCTATAGCAACATATTAAACAGGTTAATATAATCCCATCTGTGCGAACTTGATTAAAAATGTAAATTTATAATATAATAGTAACTCAATGTAAATTAAAGTAAAATCAAAGTTAAAAATAATGTTAAATGTTTGAATGTAAATCACTAAAATAATTTTAAACCTTATATATATGTGCATAAATAAATCTGTTTGTATGATAATTACTGGCAGTGGCTTACTTTATTCTTTTATATACTAGTAAATGATATTATTAAATCTCTGCTATTCCACTGAGCTAGTGACAATGGGCTAACGATCTAAATATGTAAATAAAGTGGAATCCTAACAGCGCGTATCTGCCTACTCTATAAATTTTTCTAGGCTTAAATGCCTAGATGGCGCCCTTTGGTAGTGCGGTGCGATGCGATCTACCACTTCGTTTGGATCGTTATAATATATATATATATATATATATATATAAATTTAAAATCATGCGTATAATAAATACACATGACACATTATAAATCTACCTATTGTGTCATTAAAATAATTCACTGTGTTGTATGTTTATATACGATAACATCCATTCACACTAGATTAATAATAGAATGTACTCTGATATTAGTTATGTATGTGTTAAAAATATATTATGTTAATTGTCATGTAAGATTCAATTTGGAATATAATAAAACGTACTTCCAAATTGAAATAATTTAAAAACATTTACCTTAGTCAGCTGTCATTTCCATCAGAGTATATATCAAAATATCAATATCTAAATTTTATTAAATAAAAATAAGAAAAATAAAGTGTTCATCTTATCAGTTCCCCACTTTAATATACGAAGTAATTTTTCTAAGTAAATATAATTATCCACAAAGGAAATAAAGTTTAAGAGTTTTTAAATTATAGAATGAAGTAATCCAAGATGAGAAAGAATACGGTATTATATCCCTCCTTAGACGAAATAAAATGATGATGAATGTTGAAACATAAAGTTCATTGATCATCCTTTGAAGAGGCAATCCAGATATTCATTCTTTAAATATTTATGTAGTAAAATATTTAACATCTTCTTCAATATAATACTCCAATATTAAAGCAGCTTTTTAAATGAGAATTACGACGATTATATTTTAGGCATTGATTAAGTAGGAATAAATTTACATGTTTGGGTTTAAAACATCAGTAGAAATCCCTGGCATAAATTATCTAGCCACAGAACATCTTTATAAATTTTTGTCTTCTTAAATATTATTTTGTAAACTCATTTCGAAGACATTGATAACTTTTATAATCTTGTTAATTACAATGATTATTTTTTTATAGTTCTTTATAATATTCAAAGGCAGTAAATTAATTACTTGAAGCAGGTTTTAAAATATTGAATCTTTTTTTTTTAATTTTTCTTAAATGTGTTCTAAATTCAAACACATTTAAATTTACAAATGTAGTTCTTGCCTTGATAACTGAATAGAAGATTATTGTTATAACAATATTAGTTCGTTTTTATACTGGATTAATTTCAGCAAGGATATCACATAATCATGCTCATGCTCTATTGTTTAAAATATACAATTTGTAATGAACCCCAAATGTTTATTTCCCTTGTTTCAAACTGATAAAAATGCAATGTTGACTTAAGGCTTTGTCAAATGTCAAGTTTTATATTAACAAAAAAAAATACTATTAGTTAGAAACATTTTATTTATGTGTGTGTATAAATAAACTAGAATTATTCATTTTTAGAATTATTCTTTTAATATTAACTAGTCTATATATATATATATATATATATATATAGCTGATACATGAAAAGCTTAAGATAGGTGTAAGTTATTTATATCTGTTGATTAGATATAGGCACAGTTAAATTCACAAAAAAACACAAATTGTTTTAGGTGAGGCTCATATGGTACTCTCACAATATATATATATATATATATATATATATATATATATATATATATATATATATATATATATATATATATATATATATATATATATTAAACTTAAAACTTTGTATACATAAAAACACAAACAAATATTGTAAATAATTTTGTATTTTTTTTTTTTAATTATATCTTATTTATTTTGTAATTATTTTCGTTATAAAACTACATAAAAATTCAAGATGGAAGATGCAATCACACACTGTCCAAGAGACATTAAAGAGGTGGGAACATTAGTTTGTTTCATGATTTTAAAAGAAATTTTTTAATTAAAGTTAATGAAAGTAAAATTTAAAACAAAGCTAATTGATTTTAGTTAGTTGTTAACATTTTTATCAAATCTATTTCCAACATGAAAATTGATTTGAATATATTTTTGGACAGTTATCTTGCGATTGCATCTCTACTAACAATACAGAAAAGATTTCTGTAAATTTAAAATTAATTAAAGTTAAGAAGTTTAATTAAAACAAACATTATTTGAATAACTAAAAACTGACATAAATAGGGCTAAAAATCTATTGTGTTAGAGTTTTGTCAATAGTCACTAGTCGACTCCACTTCTATTTAATTTTGAGGGGCCTAAGGCATCTTCCCCTCTGTCTTAAGCCTGACTCTTCACCATGCCGAGATATTGCTCCTGCCGATCAAGAGTGCCTGTGAAATCAAAGAATGTCACCTGTCACAGAAGATTCATCAGTACTTTATTCCATACAATCATGAGGTAATGAGCCCAGTCATTATAATGACACTACCTAAAGTCTAACCTCTTAACTCTTTAAAATCAATGTACTCTTTATTTTAAATCTCTTTTTAAAAACTCGCTAATCGGTGAATATGTTATTTTTTTGTATCAATTCTCTACTATCCAAATTAATACTACTATGAAATATTTCATCCAACTCATGCTTCTTACTTTTTTATATAATTTAGTGTGGTTATAATTTATTTTAAATGATATTTTTATATTTTTCATTTAATTTTATTTTGAAATGCTAATCAAATCCAATCTTATGAACTTCTTCCATATCCCGCTGTGGAATAGAAAGGGGGGATTAATGAGTTTTTGATGGTTATTTCTAAATACCTCATAAGATTGAGTTTGTATTTTAAATAAATATGTGCTTTTTAAAAAAATATTTGACCATAAGTTTATACAAAATGTATAAATACTTTTCAATCCGGGGTGGATATTGGTGTCCATTAATTTTGTTAATTTTATTATTGATCATCATCGCCAAAAAGGCTGGCGACTTAAATCTATTTTGTTATTCGCACTTTTAAGTGTAGGAATTTTAGTATTTTTATATGTTAAACAAAATAGTGATTCAAGAAGGGGGAGCAATGCACACTTCATTAATTATAGCATTACCTTCTGATAAATGACTTTATCTTACATGGACCATTATTTTAACATATCATTACATACTTGTTAAACCATTTAAGGCTATATGTTAATATTTAAACTCAATGATTTCATATTCTTATAAAAGTATTGTTAGCATAGACCACTCTTCATGTTATTAAACTTTATTATCTAGAGACATGCATCAGAATTCCCAAGTCATCTCATCTTTGTTTCAGGTTGTAAACAGGGCGATGAATGTCCCTAAACCATATATATATATATATATATACTAGCATAATGAGAGCAATGCATGGGATAATTCCGGCAAAGTTCGGCCCATTGCAACTCCGTCCAAGGACTTTTTGTCAACCAATTCCACAAAATGTGGGATGGCAAGTGAGCTAGACTGTTTTCTTCTGTAATATGATAAAGCACATCAAAAAAATGGATCTGCAAATATTCGGCTATTATGCTAGCACCGCAACCTCTTGTAGTTCATTTTTAGCCTGTTTAACAAAATAAACCTTAATGATATGAGATAATGAAACGTTTTTCTCTTTGTAATTTTTAGTTGGAGTTTAAATCCAACCTCTCATGAAGCTACCCTCCCCTTTATTGAAATAAGCCATTCCTCATATTGATAAAGTTTCGCAATATTTGATCGTTAAATGTCGAAAATGTAAAATAAATGTTTTTAATCTACTTACTGATCAAAGTGTATCTTTATTTTAATTGTTGGAAATAAAGTCTATAAATGAAAATAAACTTATGTATCAAATGTTAAGCACATCCTACTAAAATTGTACAATCAGCGAAACTCTATTGTATCTTTATATATATATTTAAGGTATAAAACGTCCACCAAACCACCCAGATAAATCTGTTTTGTAACATTGAATAATATATATATATTTAATGTATAAGATGTCCACCAAAACACCCAGATAAATCTGTTTTGTAACATCGAATAATATATATATATATATATATATATATATATATATATATAATATATATATATATATATATATTAATGTATAAAATGTCCACCAAACCACCCAGATAAATCTGTTTTGTAACATTGAATAAAATCCTATTTTTAAATATACATTCAGTATTGTAAATTTGTTAAAATAAAAATAATTGTATCAAGTTTGTTAAATGTTTGTAATCTTGAATTTTGTCAAAATAAATATTTATATTTTTAATCTTAATCCAGTTGTTCCAATTTCCTTAATAATATTTATATTTATGCATGTTTTTAACTTATATCTTGGGTTCACTCAATCTCTCATCATTATCATCGGCTGACTTCTCATGCATAACAATGTAGCCCCAGGCATGAAAATAATTAATTTATGTAGTATCACCATAGGTGTTTTCCATAGTATTATAGATTTGGGAATGGGCCAACAGATTAGAATTCATGATTGCTCCTGACCTGTGTATCTCATGCATGATTGGATTTGGGGTACTTTTGCTCAGATTCTAAATCTTGTTGAATGGACATACATTCTCGACTGGTACAATATATATATATATAATGAAAGAAATTAAAGTTAATTTTACAAAACATATTTTTTTCAAAATTAATTTTCTAAATAAAATTAATAGGATAGTCAGATATTGTTTGTCATTCTCAAAAGTCTATATTTTTTTATTTTAAAATAAAATTATATTTTTAGTGTTTTGTACATTTGTCATCATGCTAGTGCAATAAAAAAAAGCAAAGAGATTGAAATAAACTGAAATAAAACTGGATTAATGAACAGACCATTGAAGCATTAACTTGGAACCAAAAGATTGTAAAATACATAGAAAGTGACCTATGTGAAATGACGTATTGAATTTAAAAAATGATATGGAATGTTGGAAATGGATTTGTCAAATAGCTTTGTTTGGAAAATAGTATTTTAAATAAAGCAGGAGCATGGTAATTGGCGAAAATTAAAAAAACAAAAATTAAGATTTTTAAAAAAGAGGATTTTGGAAGAATCTATAAAGAATAAAAAAAAATTGCAATATTAAAAATAAAAAATAAAGAACATTACTAGAAGTAGAAAATGATTATATTGGGCATATATTTAGAGCAGAGGAGTAATGAAAATATCCTGAACTTGACTATAGAAAGTATAAGAAAGCAATAGAAAAAGAAAGAAATTGACTTACGATATTGGATTATGATAAAGTTGTATAAATTTGAAAAATGAAGACAAAACATAGATAATTAATCTAATAGATTCATTCAGTATATTAAACTTTTACTATAGTAAATAAAGAAATTTGAACTTCAGATTTTTAATCTATATTCATCGGTCACTCTATCTCAAACAATCAATCCCACATGACCACACACATGCAAAAAAGATAAATAATCCCCTATATATATATATATATATATATATAGGGGATTATTTATCTATATCAATATATATATATATATATATATATATATTGATATAGACTGCAGAGACTTTTACTATATGGTGAAACTGAACTGAATTCAGACCCATATAGCTATCTGGTTTGTTTGACTGGATTTGAAGATATTTACGTATGTGAAAAATGTGTGCTTTCAAACTGATAGAAATAAGTTTCATAAATACTGTTTAGTAGAGTTGGAGTTTATATTTAGTTTCTGGTCTTCCTACCCTTTACTGACATGAGCCAATTAGTTTGAAACCATGGTTTAAAGGTTGGAGACAATTTGAAGGAGATATTTAATTCTCTCTCTCTCTCTCTCTCAGTGTTTATGTAAACTAAGCTTGATCATGAGTTATTGGTAAAGCTCCACTAGTTATATATATATATATATATATATATATATATATATATATATGATAACAGATGGTGTTCTACCAAAACCACTGTCAAGCATAGTTTTCTGTTTACATAAACATCAAAGCGAGCATTCACTATCTTTAACTTTAATTCCACTTTCAGATCATGATTTCAAGCTATTTGCTATTGTCAGTGAAAGACAGGAATAAGAAACTAGATCTAAACACAAACTCTGAGCATTTATGAAACAGACCCATGTAGCTATCTGGCTTGCTATGCTGAGTTTGAAGACATTAACATGTCTAAAAGATTCACGCTTGCAAGCTGAATAGAAACTGTTTCATAAATGCTCAGAGTTTGTGTTTAGATCTAGTTTCTTATTCCTGTCTTTCACTGACGATAGAAAATAGCTTGAAATCATGATCTGAAAGTGGAATTAAAGTTAGAGATAGTGAATGCTTGCTCTGACATTTATGTAAACAGAAAACTACGCTTGACGGTGTTTTTGATAAAATGCCATCTGTTATCATAAATACAAGCGTTAGCAAGTTTTTTAACTTGTGTTTTTTTTGTTTTTCATATATATATATATATATATATATATATATATATATATATATATAGTGAACTTTTATTTAGGCCACTGTATTAAATAGTCCAAAATTTTAAAGATAGATCTGGCATTAATAGCTTAATAAATGACTTTAAATAGAGATTGTTCCAGATACACTAGAAAATCTGCTTAAGTGTAGAAAAGATTTCCTATGCATTGTCAGCTTTCAATAGTGATAAAATTATAATTTAACAGTATCATTATTAATTTGGGGGTATAAATATGTTTGCTATTTTATTATTATTGAATAGTAATTGGAAAGATTAATTTTATAAATCTTGTAAATGAATAATTGTAGTCAATTCCTTAAGCATATTTTTATAGTGAATTAGAACAGCATTGAATATTCTGGGTAGTTATCAAAAATGAAGGTAGATGGAGTAATATTAATGATATTCACACTAAGTTATTATTGGATTGTTTTTAATGGGACCACAATTCAATGTAATATAAGATATAAATAAGTTAACAGAGTTTGTAAGGGGTCTTTAAGAAAGAAAAATCAGAGTGGAGTCCTCAACTTCTAACACCTACAAAATTAAAAAAGAAAAAAAAGAGCTTCAAAATTAAAGCACTGGGATTGAAAAATAATGCATTTTAAAACCATGAAGTAGAAATTTTACTTTTTGTATACATTTTTTCAGTCCCTTTTCCATTGATTTAAAATTCCTGAAATTCATACTGAAGGAGAAAAGAAAATGAGAGCCATATGGAAAATTAAGTGTTTGACCAAATACACTTCAAACTCAAGATTAAAAAGAAAGTGTAAGCATGAACTTTTATTTTATTTATGTTAATCAGTTTTTATATTTAAAAATGATGCATGAATTATTTGGGGGAAAAAATGTTTTTGGGTGTGCTCTTTATAAATAAAGAAGAAAAAAATACATCTGCTGGTAAATTATAATCTTAATAAAAATATATTCAAAAATAATTTTGAACAAAACTTTTAAGATTTAAGCCAAACCAACTAACAGTCACTTCCAAGAGTATAAAGTTTAATCAATTTTTAAAAAAATGTGTGAACTTATTTTCTATTCTTATTAAAAAAGAAAAATCGTCTGATAAGTTTTTAGCACTTTTTTTCTTTGTTGATGAAAATAGAAAACGTTAATTGAAAACGATTTAATAAATCTTGATCAAATAAAATAATAATAATTCTTCCTAATATTTTTATTAAAAAACATATTAAAATTTATTGATAGAAATAAATAAATAAATACATACATATCTACTTCTTAATCTCTATTGTGTCATGTGTGAGTTCACAATAATGGGAAATGTTTTAAAAAATGCCAAGATCATCTTAAAATTATTCCAGATATTACTGCAGATGAAAAAAATCAATAAATGATTTTAAAACGTTTTATCTTCTGGACATTAATAAACCTATAGCTTCATTTTAGGGAAAATTCTCTGCAGAAAATGTGAATAAACATGGTATTCTTATTTTGTTGCTACACAGTTTTGGAAGTGTTTGATTTTGTTTCACTATATCAGGATCAAATATAATAATAATAAAAATATGTGGAAGCATCATTCATAAAATGCTTTGCCCATGATGTCAGTTTCCCTTGTCTGTCAACTCATAACAATGGGAACAAACTTTGAACTAAGAGGGATAAAATAAAATGGAATAAAATGTTTTTATTTTTTACTCATGTTTAGTAGTATAATATACTGATTGTAATATGTTATTGAGATATATATTTTGTTTGTATCTGTGGTATGAATATATAATTACTATAAGGACAGATAAATGTATAAAAGTATATATATTTATTATATTATATATATTTATTTTCCCAGTTGGTTGAAAATGTAATATTAAATCTCGTTTATCTAGACAGAAAGAGAAATATATTTATCTCTCCCATTTTGAAAATAGCTTCTGATATTTTGTTGATGGGTAAACAGACAGAATAATTTTTGAGGTATAGTATAATGATGCAATCATTTTATTATATGGAATATTTTATATAAGTATTTTACATTTATTAAATTTTGCCTATGAATAAGCATGTCCACTTTAATTATAGAATGTAGGCTATTCTTCATTGTCTACATGTGTGTTTCTTGTTGTGACTAAAACATTATTAATTATTTTTAAATAATTAAATGTCGTTTGACTTACAATGTTGGTTTGTTTAATACACCTATTAGTTTATGCATTGGAAAAGGGATATTTATATTTTAACTTTTATTGTTAGATTTATGTGATCTTGCTATTGCATTGATAAAGATTTGTGAAATCTCTCAGCTTATAAGTATGAGCTACAGATAATGGCTCAAATATAGTATCATTGATATTGTGCATGGGTAGATGGAGCACTCTGCCATTGCTTATTCCATGAGAGGATTATATTATCGAGGGTGATAAATAGTTAATGCTTAGTTAGCACAGTTAATCCTTAGAGAGGATTATGTTCATGGTACATATTCTGTTTTCCTGTGATGAGACAATGTCCACCCATATTGTATCTAGGAAAAAGGTATTGGAATCAGCCATATTATTGTAGAACTTTATAAGGTTGTTTTGTAGAACCTCTCCTTATTGTCTGATCCCTCATGATGTTATGTAGTTAGATTTCCACCATATATGGTGAAGTTTTAATATTTTAAAATTAGATAGCAATGATAGGATAAAGTTAGATTCAGGGACACTGGTTTATCTATACTGTTTGCCCAATTGTAAAAAATGTATTATGATGCTGTAGTACTTTCATAAGTTCACAAGCAAACCAACCATAACTTACTAGTAAGTATAAAATTTCTGTATGGCATAATAAGAAATACACCTGTACAATGTCATATAATTTTCATCAAGCAGTGATTCACTGATGGATTGGTATGTCAGGTTAATGATTAGAATGATTATGCTGTGGACATAGGCAAGGTTTTCAGTGTCATGCATACATTTAACTTCAGATGTCTTTCCCAACATTAATATAATAAATCTCTTAATATCAAGTGATAATAATTGTTATTTGTGCTGCTTATGACTTATTTATATCATATTCTGATATAAATAAAAATAGATATAGCGTGTAACATGTTATTTTATAACATTAAGTTTAGATTTTAAAGTTTTCATTTATCCTAAAGACTTGCATACACTTTTATTTTATAACTTGAGTGCTACTTTATGTTAAACAGATAACCTTCCTATTCTATAATATAAAATAGGAGAAATGTAGCTGAAAAGGATAGTGATAATGGAGGTATCACTGTACTATACTATGATATATACTATGCATGTATTCAATGGGATATACATTATTTTCTACCTGATTTCCTATAATGTCTCTGTCTTATTTCAGATAATGTTTTTGAAATAAATTTGTAAATAATGTAAATAAATTTTGTTGTTTTAAAAGTTTATTTAGTTGTCTGTAGTCTTATTGCTAATTATAATGCACATTATTATTGTTATTGCTATTGACACGTTATCTTACTATTTTGAAGTTATCATTAATCCATATAGTGTATTTAACTATATGTTAGTAAATCATAATAATTTTTTGAAGCCGTTATATTTTAAAATTACATCACTTAATAATAAAAATATTGTTAACATAGATTGCATGTTTATTTTAAATATTATATTAAAAGACAAAACACTTAATTGTGATTTTATCAGTTTATTGGATCCCAATGATACATCATTCACTGATCTTGATCACATTGCTCATAATTATTTGATAAAAGAAAGTTGTTCAGTTGTTGTATTTAGTTATTAAAAGTATTTGTATTTCTTGAAACAAAGTTTATAATATTTATGAAGTTTATAAAGTTTATCTGGAATTTCCAAATATGGTTTGTTAATTCTATTTTGTAATAAGAGCTGTTACGTCTGCTATATTTGGGTAGTGTCAAAATCCTTCTCACTGACGCAAGTATCCCGGATAAAATAATAATAGTTAAATTATAATATATAGGGTATATGAGCACAGACTTTTACATGACCCACCACTCTCCACTCTATCTCATAACACTGATACACTTGAACACATATATGTTGAAAAGATAAATAATCACCAATATACATATTTCATGCTAAACCAGCAATCATCAGTTAGTTCAGATTACCAACTTTACACATATATGCTATAAGTGCTGATATATATTAAGATAGCCAATATTTATACTCTAACAAACAGGATTCAATCCATTTCACAATCCAACTCTTCAACCATCCATCCAATTGAAAATCTGATAATGGAATGCTCAAAGGCCATAATCCATTTAATATCTATACAAGGGATGGGCAGACATCTCTACTATGTAATAACTGAAACACAGGCTTATAATATGCCTGTGTCTATATATGTAATATATAAGGTATATGAGCACAGACTTTCACACGACCCACCACTCTCCACTCTATCTCATAACACTGATATACTTGAACACATATGTGTTGAAAAGATAAATAATCACCAATATATGTATTTCATGCTAAACCAGCAATCAACAGTTTGTCCAGATTACTATCTCTACACATATATGCTATATAAAGATAACCAATCTTTATACTCTAATGGACAGGCTTCAATCCACTCCACACTCCAACTCTTCAATCGTCCATCCAATTGAAAATCTGATGATGGAATGCTCAAAGGCCACCATGATAATTGCTGGTTTAGCATGAAATATGTATATTGGTGATTATTTATCTTTTTAACATATATGTTTTCAAGTGTATCAGTGTTATGAGATAGAGTGGAGAGTGATGGGTCATGTAAAAGTCTGTGCTCATATACCCTATATATTACATATATAGACACAGGTATATAATAAGCCTGTGTTTCAGCTATTACATAGTAGAGATGTCTGCCCACCCCTTGTATATGTGTATTAAATAGATTGTGTCCTGTACAAGGAGTCAGATTAAGTTTAGATCAATATGGCTGTGTCAAGAATCTCAGCGTCAGGGTGGCCTTTGAGCATTCCATCATCAGATTTTCAATTACATGAATGGTTGAAGAGTTGGAGTGTGGAGTGAATTGAAGCCTGTCCATTAAAGTATAAAAATTGGCTATCTTAATATTTATCTGAGCACTTATAGCATATATGTGTAGAGATGCTAATCTAGACCAACTGATGATTGCTGATTTAGCATGAAATACATATATTGGTGATTATTTATTTTTTCAACATATATGTGTTCAAGTGTATCAGTGGTATGAGATAGAGTGGACAGTAGTGGGTTGTGTGAAAGTCTGTGCTCATATATCCTATATATTACATAAATAGACACAGGTATATAATAAGCCTGTGTTTCAGTTGGTAGTTAAGTTATGTAAACCCTGAGAAAAATAAGTTACTAATTTGCAGAATAAATTTTAAAGTTATGGTAAATTTTACATCTACACTTATTTGTTGTACTTAGATTTGAGTTATGTTATTTTCAGAATTTCATTAAAGTCAGCATAGCTTTAATGTGTAAATTCCTTCTTTTGACTTAAAACTTATAGCTTGTTTTGACTTTATGGTGAATATTCTGGTTTTGTCAAGCTTGGAATCCCTATTTTATTTAGTTTATCTTATTATAAAGTAATACAATATTATTTTATAGTTCAAGATCTCATTCTCCATCATCAACATTATTCTCCTATTTCATCTTGATCTTTCTTTCATCTCTTTGTTCTCATTTGATCTTAATTCCTTATCATAATTGATTCACTCTTCATTGGCTTTTATCCTATTATCATCTTAATAATTCATTAGCTCTTATTCTATCATTCTCTTAATCATTCATTATTGTAACACATCTTCTTTCTCTTCACTCTTAGGCTCGTTGCATTTTATTATTTAAGTATCATTTATTTTCATCATCCATTTAGTCATCTACATAGTAATGTATTTATTACTTAATTCATAATTTTAATTTCATATTTATTCCATAGACCTAATTATTTATTTATTTGTTTGATGAATATTAAATTTATTTCATAATATTTTGTTTGTGGATTTTAAGGCTTGTTTAACTAGAAGTTATTACCTCCATGGAAACTTTGTAACCTTCTTTAAATTTATTGCTTCATGCTAGCTAAGTTGAATAAAGAAATCGTCTTTTTAGTTTAACATTTCTTTATATGCTTATATTCTTGATTATTCGGGTAGTGAAGATTACAATATATATATATATATATATATATATATATATATATATATATATATATATATATATATATATATATATATATATATTGTAACCTAGTGTTATTGACACTTGGTTTACTTGGCATTATTTCTGCAGGAAAACAATGCTATTCTTTAAAGAAATAAAAAGATAAAATAACAATAGTAATAATTGATTAATAAAGTATGCTATTCACTCACTTTGGCATGTTTTGGGTGAATAACTAATAGATTTAATAACTCAATGTCATTTTTAAAGAGAGAACATGAATAATTTAATTGAGATATTAATAATTAGAGCAAATTAATATGGTATAAAAGCTAAACAGTAATTGATTTTGGATGGGTAGAGGGGAGAGTGGATGAATGTCTTATCATAAAGCACAATAACTTCTGGTAATTTCTTTTTGTAAAAAAAAAATAATGTTTAAAGAATTATACATCACTGATTGTTAATTTAATGTATTATTATTTTTTTTATATTGTCAAATCACTTTGTAATCTATTTAGATAATACTGAAAACTATATGATTGTAATAGGTTTTTCCTTTCTTTTGTTTATGTTATAATCAAATGATTATTTTTCTGGAAGAGGTCGTTAAAGTCAAGATCATTTTTTGAAAAAAAAAAAAATATAGTCTGCTTTTAGTTTTCAAGGAAGGAACAGTGCTGAAATTTGGTAACTCAATTTTTTCATTTTATTTTGCAGAAATAAATGTAATCAAAGTAAAATTTTAATAACATCATGTGTGGCTAAAATTTTTTGATAAGATATCCTGATTTCCTGTGCCATCTACCTATTTAAAGACCTTTTATACTTAAAAGTTTATTGTCTCGCGCTAAAGTTCAAAAATGACAGATGTAACTAAAAGAAGCACGAAAAATTATATTATATCTAAATTAAGGAAAAGAAGCGATTTCCAAGAAAAGATTAATTATTTATTAACTTTATGTCATTTATTGATATTTTCTTGGTATAGAAAAAAAAAATATAATAATTGAAAGAAATATTTTGAAACCAAGGAAAATCAACTAGAAACATTTTCGCGCTCTTTCTAAATATTGTCTGCCTTTACAAGTAATGTAGTTACATACGTTAAAATATGTTTTATTCACCAAGAATTGTCTGGAAATAATAATAATGATAAATAAGATTAAATTATGCACCTGTATATTTTTTTTTTTTTAAAAAAATATATATATAAACTTTCTCAGAGTAAATATAGGAAAAGTTATATAGGGGCATTCTTACGGAGAAGTTACCGTTAAAAAAAATTTATAATTCCTAAAGTATGAACAAAACTAAATATCTTAGTGACTTAATGATAAAAATAAATGATATATTATATTACACATCAGTTGGAGTTAGTAAAACTTCCTATACATGTAAATCAGCTGCAGTTATTATCAGAATAATCTCGGAAAAATTGCGCATTTTCGTCCATAAGTAAGCTAGCTAATATGAATGGTACGTATCGTCAATAAAAAAAAAAAAAAATTTGTGTATGTTTATCGTCTATAGTCAAATATTCGTCTATGTTAGAAGTCTATTTTTTTTCTTGGATCCCAAAATTGTAGTAGTTTAATTCAAGTGAGAATTAATCTTCAGTTCTGCTATATTTTCTTTTACCTGATTTATTAGAAGCACGAAATAAAAGAAAACTTTTATTTAAAGAAAATAATAAAATGCATTTATTGTTTTAAACATGCTTCGTGAAATACGACGACGGGATAAAACTCTTCACCTGGACAAATCGCTCACAGAAAAACATTTTTCTAATGAGATAATAGGCATTTGTTAATTAATGATTTTTTTAAACTAATTTGTAAAATTATATGTGTTTTTTTTTTTTTTTGTTATATCAACATAGGTTAAAGTCTGTATGGTCAAGTGATATTTAATAGCCTTGTAATGACAAAGGTATGTTTTAATATAATTATTATAGGTTAAGTTGATATTTAACACGAAAGAAAAAATATGTTTTAATTATTACATACAATTGTAGGTAGAAAATTTGTATGTTAGATACGTAAAATAAAAATATTTAGATATTTAAGGGGTAAAATAAATATTGAAAATTATCAGAAGTAACTAAAAAAAAAAAATGCTATAACAAAATATTTCTTGTTAAAGTTTTGAAACGAATTTATACTGTATTAATTGAGGAATTTATTCCTAATTATTCTTAAATAACACATCCACTTTATTTAGTTTAAGATAGTATGCTACCAACTATTTTTGAATGTTCCTTTATTAAAATTAAAATTATTATACTTTTATTCTATGATGTCCATTGATTTCAGATGTTGATCAAAGTATACACGGTAACATAAGTTTATTATAATCAGTGTATTTACTTATCCTGCCCAGATATAGCATTGGTATATGCTTAATATTCGCATAGGTAATAATTATAATGTATTTATTTTGTGGGATGAAAAATGATCTCCCCAAAAGCTTTGTTTTCCATGAGAGGAAGATTTTAAATATAATGTTCGGGTATGTTTATAGCCCAAGTGATCGATTCTCATAGATAGGACGATCAAGAATTTATCTAGCATTTAGTATGCTTCATTCATTTAAATCCCAGGAGAGGATTGTATTTGGTGTGTGTTCGTTGTATGCCCAAGTAAGAGGCAAGAAACCACCAAAATATTTTAATGTAGTAGATTACTTTACAGACCTTCGTGGTTATTCCATATTCCTCATGTGAAAGTAAAGATAGATCCACCATGGAAGGTGTTGATTATTGTGCTTAATTTTGAAAGTTCGGGCAAGATAAAGGTTATATTGGAGGTGTTAGTTCCTCAAGATCAAGATCCACTTTAGTATAAATAGTGCGTTAGTAACTAAGATCAATATCTGTATTGTGCTGCTAACTATTGCTAGTATTTGACAAGTAAATCAATGGAGAAAGTAATTAAAATTGCGTAATTTAAAACGCTTATTTACTGAAGGAATATTCAAATGCAATATTTAATTCTGGTTAGTAATTAAATAATACTCATATTTAAAATTAGACGTATGAATAAAATTTGTATCATAACTTAAGTTAGCATTAAGTTAAATGTAAGATGGTAAGTGTAACTTCTGATAACTGGCCTATAATTAGAATAGGTTATCCCATTAAAGACCATAAATAAAGTAAATGTATTAGAAATAAATTTAATATTTTGCGTATTGCATATGATGGGATTAATCATTTAAAAAAAAAAAAATAGTTAGTCAATAATTTTGAATAAAAGCTTCTACAAGGTTACCAAAATTTAATACACAATGTATTGGTAATGAAATGTACTTTTAGTTAATCAATCCATATGATTGCATACAGGAGAAGTAGTAACCTCTAGTCCATAACCAAAAGAGTATACAGATTAATGTCAGTTATATTTTATATTTTTGTATTACTATGGGATTATTGAATAAATGTTCATATATTTTTTTTTTGTGATAATAATAAATTATAGTCTTGTTAAAATTTGTTGTAGATTCATTTTTTTGTTTTTATATGCTAAATATAAGTGTTTGCACAATATTTGCAAAACCTTTTCTTGAGTCCGAAATCATTCCAAATTCTTAAAAACTTAATATACCAGATAAATAAAGTTAAGCAGATCGGAATATGTCATTATATTTTAGTTTAATGATAATTATTTATGGAGTTGAAAACTTAAGACTAAACATTCACCTTTGTGTAAAAAAAAAAAAAATGAATTTATTTCCAAACCATTAACTTTGGTTGCACATTATTCCATTCCCATTTAGTTAAATTGTCTAAGTAATAAATCTTAGTTATATTATTGTGTTGTCATGGATGATGGAAGGACACAAAAAGCACCCTTGTCTTTTTATTATTCTGACTGAGATTCTGAAAAAAAAAAAAAGGCTGTGTTATTCAAAATTATACGTCATTATTGAATAGAATTATCATCTCTTTAAATAATATAGCAGTGGATATGAGAGATGAAGACACATTGAATTTAAGTAAAATAAATGTTTCCTATAGCCGACCAGAATGCCAGTCATATGCGACAACACAATACTGCCGAGCATTTCCTTACATGAAACAAAGAACCCTGAGATTAATATTATTATAATTATTCTTTAAATTAATAAGTGATCAATTATTGTTGTTATTACAATCGTGGCATGGCTTAAGAGAATTGAATGTACAATTGTATTATATGAAAAGTATTTTAGATCATATTGGAAAATTAATGGATATGTTGCTTTATTTTTTGGGTTACCTTAATTTCCAACAACCTGAAAAATTTGGTAACAACAAGTGCTGATAAAATAAATAAAATTAGTGCAAACTAAACTAAACTAATAAATAATTACAGAATAAAATTGACTGTGTTTACTGGGTTAGAAATGGCCGCCCAATTACAGGGGCCATCGATGGCTATAGCTGGCCACGATGAATTTGGTAAACTTTTCTTGAAGTCAATATTAATATTGTTTGCACTTGAATGGATTAGTTATTCATTGATTAAAAATATTTGCCAATAATGAATTGTTTAGCCATAAGATATTATGTGAATATCTATTATATGATCTAATCTTTTGCCACTGAAAAATAAATAATTAAGTTGTTAGTTTATGATGTTGTAGTCTGTAGGCAATTCCATAAAACACTGTAATGATTTTATCATTTATGATGATCTGTTTGTCTGGTCTTGTGATTGGCACTTATGCTATATTACATAATATCTAATGAGATTTATATGGACCAAGAAGCATATAAAGAAAAAAAAAGAGCATATTTAGTAGTTAATGTTGGAACTTTAGGGATATTAAATGTCCGAGCATAGTTTTTGGTGTAGATTGTTTTTGGTAGGAGAGGCATGGAGGCAGGATGTCTTGTCAATCATTTCTTATCGATAAATTTATTAATAGTTCATTGCTAATATTTCAGTACTGTTAAATACTAAAAGAGTTAGAATTTTAATATGAGTGAAAACAAAGATAATCATAGTATTTCTGAGGATTTGGGAGGATCCCAAGAGTTACAATCCCCTGATACACAGACTCCATATTTTAGTGTACAATTAAAAGAGGAAGGGGAAGATTTGGATATAGCTAACCCAGAAGAAGCCACAATAATAAAGGGAAAACATGAAAATGAGCCAGATCAATTAATGAGAAATACATTGGAGGAATTCTTGAAAAAATTAGAAAAATCAAATAGTGAATTGAAAAGTCAGATACAAAACTCAAATAGTGAATTAAGAAGTGAATTAAAAAGTCAGATACAAAACTCAAATAGTGAATTAAAAAGTGAATTAAAAAGTCAGATCCAAAACTCAAATAGTAAATTAGAACAATCAAATAGTGAATTAAAAAGTCAGATCCAAAACTCAAATAGTGAATTAAAAAGTGAATTAAAAAGTCAGATACAAAATTTAGATATTAAATTAGACAATCAAGTACAGGAGATAAAGGACTTAAGGGAAGATTTGAGAAATCATGTAGAAGAATCAAAATTGGCCTCTGAAAAGCTGGAAATAAGAATAAGGAAAGAGATCGAAACAAATTCTGAAAGGCAGAAAATATGATTGAGGCTATCCAGCAGGACTTTAAAAGTCAATATATTGTATTAAACAATGAAGTACAGGAAATAAGAAATTATCAAAAGGAAACAGTAGTATTTCAAAGAGAAGTTCAGGATAGAGTTGAATCTATTAAGGGAGAATTAGACAGTGCTAGAAGTGAAGTTAGTAATTTGAAAGAGGAAGTTAAAAATATAACTCTAGAACCTGACAATGTAGTGAAAGGATGTCAGAGCCAGATTACCAGATTAATAGCTAAACTAGAAACTCAAGAGTTGACCCAATGTGAGATTAATCAAAATCTAGAAAGTGAGCTAAGTCAAGTTATGGGAAGAGTAGAAAATTTTAATGATATAATAAAGAGTAATGCACAGCTATTACATAATAATCTCCAAGATGAAATAGGGGAATTAATGACTCAGTGTGAGAGTAAAGTCTATCAAAGGTTAGAAGATAAATTCGGGATAGATAAAGATGAAACTATTAACCAATTGGAACAACAGATTAAACACTTAAATGTAGGCCTAAAAGATAGTTCAAAGAGAATAGACTGTGAATGGCAGAACTATAAGATAGAATTAGAGAGTCGAATGCAAGCTATAGACTATAATAGGGATAATTTTACAAAAAGTAAAAAAGTTGTTCAAAGTAAAGGTTTATCTGAAACTCAAGTAAAGGAAACAAATAATGGTCATAATAACCAAATAATATCTGAGTTACATACGGTAATTAATCCAGTAAAATCAATATACGATCCATTAAATAAAGCTAGAAGTAAAGTCATGCTAGATCCAGAAAGTAATAGCTCCATGGCCTTAAAATTCTTAAAAATAAAATTTTTTAGAGGTGAATATCTGGAGAATCCACACGAGTATCTCCAGAATCTGGAGGAGTTATTCACCTTATGTCATTTATCTGAGATAGAAAAGATTGCTATTGCCGCTAACCATTTGTGTGCAGCATCTAAAGACTGGTGGCAATCATTATTTATTAAACCAGAAACATATGGAGACTTCAAATATCTTATGTTAGCCAGTTTTTGGGGGGAAGACCGCCAAGATAACCTGAGATATCAGATATCTCAGGAAAGATATCATGTAAATAAGGGTAGTTATACTCAGTTTTTCAGGAGTCAGGCCGTCAAATTGAAAACCTTGACAGCTTATCCTTTATCTGAGACACAAATTGTGTGAATAATTCGCCATAATCTGCCGAGGCATATAGAGCAGATCTTGATTGCTGCTGACAGACATACCATAGAAGAGGTAGTAGAAATTTTAGATTCATTAGAGACCAGCGATAGGAATATTGATAATAGAATTAGGGTAAATAGAGACACCCATCCGATGGTGAGTAATATCAATTTCGCAGATAGGTCACATATGGGAAGGAGGAAGTTAGTTAGAGAAAAAGGATATTATAGGACGAATCCCTATGGTAGACAGAATAGCCACCTCAGTAGGCCAACAGTTAAGAGTAGAATTCTGAATGAGAATCAGCCTTCTACTAGTGGTATCCCAACAATACCAAAGAAAAATATAAAAGGTAGTAAAAGTAGCGGGGCATTAAATTAAAAAGGACCTCGCAGGAACGTTCCTCACTTCGGGGCCCTATTTTTAAACATATGGGGAACAGCATGATGTGGATTATCAATAATATAGACCTTGACATTGATTATTTGGAACCTGGCAAAATGTCTGAGCCACCTATCTTGTACAACTGTCCCATGATAAAGATTATCATTTCAGGAATTGTTGTCAACACCTTAATTGATTCAGGCAGTCAAGCTTCCTTGTTGTCTGAAGAAACTTACTTGAAAATTCAGTCAGCTGACCAATCTATTCCAATTTTACCAACTAAGGTGATTAGGGTAATACTTGCTAATGGAAAGAAGACTAAGTTATCTAATAGACAGGTTTTTATTACATTAGAAATTAATTTGTGCAAATTTGAGCATGTCTTTTTAATCATGCCAGGTTTGATTCATGAAGCCATAATTGGTTCGGATTTCATGACTCTAAATAATTGTTATATTAATTACAGAGATGAAACTTTTGGATGTAAAGAGGAGATTTGCCCTCTTGTAGTCAATTGTAATAGTCAGATGAATCAATTAATGACCATACAGGAGACAACAGTTGATGTAAATATTAAAGTTAAGTTGGATGGTTCATGTATTATTGGCACAGAATACTATAAACCATTTTTCCAGTTGTTGTTCCAGTATCGTTGTGTTTTCTCCAAAATACCTGGTATATTAAAAGGGTATGTCCATAGAATCAATTTGAAAGATAATGAGCCTTTCCAGCAGCGTACTTATCCTATTCCTTATCAATACCAGGCAGAGGTTCAACAGCAGATTAATAAGATGATTGACTGGCAGATAATTAAGCCCAGCCCTTCGTCTTATGTGAATCCATTAGTAGTAGTCAAAAAGAAAGATGGATCCATTAGAGTCTGTCTGGATGCACGTACACTTAACCAGCATACTGTCCCAGAGCATGACATACCATCACCTATTCAGGAATTATTGACGAAGTTCAAAGGGAAGAGCATATTCTCCACATTTGATTTAACCGCCAGCTATTGGCAAATCCCACTCCACAAAAATGATCAAAAGTATACGGCATTCCGTTACCAGGGCCAATCTTATATTTTTCAAAGGATGCCCTTTGGTTTAATTAATAGTGGGGCTGGTCTTATCAGATGCTTGAATATGGTCTTTTCAAAAGAACTGAAAAATTTGTTAGTTATATATGTCGATGATATTGTCATTGCTTCGGAAAATTTAAATGATCATTTACAGCATCTTAGCATGTTTCTTTGTGAGTGTTCAGATAACAATATAAAAGTCAACTTAGAAAAATGTATTTTAATTGCCCGAGAAATCTCTTTTCTTGGTCATTTGGTTAGTGCTGAAGGGGTCAAACCTCACCCAGACAAAATTGCCGCCATTCAAAGGTTTCCCGTCCCTAAAACCAGAAAGCACTTGAGATCGTTTTTGGGACTGTGTAATTACTATCACAGGTTTTATAAAAAATTTTCATATGATACTATGCACTTATCTGTTTTATTAAAAAAGTGTGAAAAGTGGAGGTGGACCCAGGAACATACAAGGGAATTTCAAATTGTTAAAGATAACTTTTTGAAAACAGTAATTTTAGCCTATCCAGATTTAAATAAAGAGTTCTATTTGCAAACCGACAGTAGTGGGTTCGGTTTAGGGGTGATTCTATACCAATTTAATGAGAATAAGGAACCTAGAGTCTTATATTTCTTAAGCCGACATTTAAGGGGAGCGGAACTTAACTATACCACCACAGAAAAAGAGGCATTAGCTGTTGTGTGGGGATTTCAAAAACTTAGACAGCTTTTGTTGGGATCAAAAATTATAGTATTAACTGATCATCGTAGTTTAGAGTTTCTCAACAAGAGTTACCTTAATAATGAAAGATTAATCAGATGGAGCCTCTATCTCCAACAGTATCAGTATGAAATCATATATTGTTCAGGACAGGATAATGTCATTGCAGATATTCTTAGCCGCAATCCTGTTTCTGTTAATTATCAGAACCCCAGTACTGAAAATATAATTATTTGTAATATGTCTAGTTTGTTAGAGGAAGAAATAGTTAGAGATTATACAAATTTAGAATTACTGCAAGCACAGGATGCTAGGCTGGAGAGAATAGTTCACTTCTTATCAGATCCAGCTAAATTAGGTCAGAAAAGTAGATATGCTGATAGAATTAAAGAGGGGTATAGGTTTAAAGATAGAATTTTAATGAAGAAATTAAAAAGGGGAGATGAAAATTCTTGGAGAGTGATTATTCCTTTATGTTTAGTCAATAAACTCATAGATTATGTTCACACCCAATATGGACATTATGGAATTCAGAAAATTGAACCTATTATTAAGAAGCATTTTTATTTTCATAAGATGTCTGAATCCATTGCCCGTAGACTTAGGGAATGCGAGATTTGTTTAAAAACTAAGTTTCAAAATAAATCGTATGTGGGAACACTTCAACCCATACTGCCCAGTCAGCCCAATGAATTATTGGCACTGGACTTTTATGGACCACTTCCACCTTTCAACCATCAAAAATTTATTCTTGTGATGTATGACGTTTTTACCAAATATGTCTCTGCTTACCCAGTTCCAAAAACAGATGCTAAAAATGTTATTAAGTGCTTGGAAACTTATCAAATTCCATTAATAGGAAAACCAGCTTCAATACTTACCGACCACGCTACTGCATTCATTTCTGGTACATGGAAAAAGTGGGGTAAGAAGCAAAATATTCAACATATCATGTGCTCGATTAGAAATCCCCAATCCAATCCAAGTGAAAGAATCATGCGTGAGATAAGTAGGTTGTTCCGAGTATATATGGAATGGGATCACAAACAGTGGGTCAATAAGTTGCCACAGGTGATTAATTATATAAATATAACTATTAATGAGTCTACTAGGATGTCTCCAATTCGGCTGCACTTTGGTAGACCTGAACCTTTACTAATCAAAACACCGTTACCCGTAATAGTGGAAAATATTAATGTGGAACATGACCAAGCACTGGCCAGAATTAACCTTAAAAAGATGGGTGATAAACGCACTCGTTATTCCAAAACCAGTCCACATCCTTTTAAAGTCCATGATTTTGTTTTAATTAGAACTCCCCATGTGAGTAATCTCCGGAAACATATGTTTAGAAAATTCATGTATCTTTATGAAGGCCCCTATGAAATTGTGAAACAAGTGGGTGAGAATGCCTTTTTGGTCTCAACCCCTGATGGAACAAGAGGTACCTATAATGCCCGAAGCTTACTACCATATCCCAAGCAAAATTAAATCCTTTAAACTGTATTTATTGACATAAGAAAGAAGTAGGATATAAACTTAGTAATACCATAAGAAGTGTTAAAAAATGCATATATTATTTTATTTTTTATTTATTATAATGGTGGGAGAATTGTAACCTAGTGTTATTGACACTTGGTTTACTTGGCATTATTTCTGCAGGAAAACAATGCTATTCTTTAAAGAAATAAAAAGATAAAATAACAATAGTAATAATTGATTAATAAAGTATGCTATTCACTCACTTTGGCATGTTTTGGGTGAATAACTAATAGATTTAGTAACTGCAATGTCATTTTTAAAGAGAGAACATGAATAATTTAATTGAGATATTAATAATTAGAGCAAATTAATATGGTATAAAAGCTAAACAGTAATTGATTTTGGATGGGTAGAGGGGAGAGTGGATGAATGTCTTATCATAAAGCACAATAACTTCTGGTAATTTCTTTTTGTAAAAAAAAAATAATGTTTAAAGAATTATACATCACTGATTGTTAATTTAATGTATTATTATTTTTTTTATATTGTCAAATCACTTTGTAATCTATTTAGATAATACTGAAAACTATATGATTGTAATAGGTTTTTCCTTTCTTTTGTTTATGTTATAATCAAATGATTATTTTTCTGGAAGAGGTCGCTAAAGTCAAGATCATTTTTTTTGAAAAAAAAAAATATATAGTCTGCTTTTAGTTTTCAAGGAAGGAACAGTGCTGAAATTTGGTAACTCAATTTTTTCATTTTATTTTGCAGAAATAAATGTAATCAAAGTAAAATTTTAATAATATAATGCGTGGCTAAATTTTTTTTGATAAGATATCCTGATTTCCTGTGCCATCTACCTATTTAAAGACCTTTTATACTTAAAAATTTATTGTCTCGCGCTAAAGTTCAAAAATGACAGATGTAACTAAAAGAGTCACGAAAAATTATATTATATCTAAATTAAGGAAAAGAAGCGATTTCCAAGAAAAAATTAATTATTTATTAACTTTATGTCATTTATTGATATTTTCTTGGTATAGAAAAAAAAAAATAATAATTGAAAGAAATATTTTGAAACCAAGGAAAATCAACTAGAAACATTTTCGCGCTCTTTCTAAATATTGTCTGCCTTTACAAGTAATGTAGTTACATACGTTAAAATATGTTTTATTCACCAAGAATTGTCTGGAAATAATAATAATGATAAATAAGATTAAATTATGCACCTGTATATTTTTTTTTTAAAAAAAATATAAACTTTCTCAGAGTAAATATAGGAAGAGTTATATAGGGGCATTCTTACGGAGAAGTTACCGTTAAAAAAAAAAAAAAATTATAATTCCTAAAGTATGAACAAAACCAAATATCTTAGTGACTTAATGATAAAAATAAATGATATATTATATTACACATCAGTTGGAATTATTAAAAACTTCCTATACATGTAAATCAGCTGCAGTTATTATCAGAATAATCTCTCGGAAAAATTGCGCATTTTCGTCCATAAGTAAGCTAGCTAATATGAATGGTACGTATCGTCAATAAAAAAAAAAAAAAAAATTGTGTATGTTTATCGTCTATAGTCAAATATTCGTCTATGTTAGAAGTCTATTTTTTTTTTCTTGGATCCCAAAATTGTAGTAGTTTAATTCAAGTGAGAATTAATCTTCAGTTCTGCTATATTTTCTTTTACCTGATTTATTAGAAGCACGAAATAAAAGAAAACTTTTATTTAAAGAAAATAATAAAATGCGTTTATTGTTTTAAACATGCTTCGTGAAATACGACTGGATAAAACTCTTCACCTGGACAAATCGCTCACAGAAAAACATTTTTCTAATGAGATAATAGGCATTTGTTAATTAATGATTTTTTTAAAACTAATTTGTAAAATTATATGTGTTTTTTTTTTTTTGTTATATCAACATAGGTTAAAGTCTGTATGGTCAAGTGATATTTAATAGCCTTGTAATGACAAAGGTATGTTTTAATATAATTATTATAGGTTAAGTTGATATTTAACACGAAAGAAAAAATCTATAAAATATGTTTTAATTATTACATACAATTGTAGGTAGAAAATTTGTATGTTAGATACGTAAAAGAAAAATATTTAGATATTTAAGGGGTAAAATAAATATTGAAAATTATCAGAAGTAACTAAAAAAAAAAAATGCTATAACAAAATATTTCTTGTTAAAGTTTTGAAACGAATTTATACTGTATTAATTGAGGAATTTATTCCTAATTATTCTTAAATAACACATCCACTTTATTTAGTTTAAGATAGTATGCTACCAACTATTTTTGAATGTTCCTTTATTAAAATTAAAATTATTATACTTTTATTCTATGATGTCCATTGATTTCAGATGTTGATCAAAGTATACACGGTAACATAAGTTTATTATAATCAGTGTATTTACTTATCCTGCCCAGATATAGCATTGGTATATGCTTAATATTCGCATAGGTAATAATTATAATGTATTTATTTTGTGGGATGAAAAATGATCTCCCCAAAAGCTTTGTTTTCCATGAGAGGAAGATTTTAAATATAATGTTCGGGTATGTTTATAGCCCAAGTGATCGATTCTCATAGATAGGACGATCAAGAATTTATCTAGCATTTAGTATGCTTCATTCGTTTAAATCCCAGGAGAGGATTGTATTTGGTGTGTGTTCGTTGTATGCCCAAGTAAGAGGCAAGAAACCACCAAAATATTTTAATGTAGTAGATTACTTTACAGACCTTCGTGGTTATTCCATATTCCTCATGTGAAAATAAAGATAGCTCCACCATGGAAGGTGTTGATTATTGTGCTTAATTTTGAAAGTTCGGGCAAGATAAAGGTTATATTGGAGGTGTTAGTTCCTCAAGATCCACTTTAGTATAAATAGTGCGTTAGTAACTAAGATCAATATCTGTATTGTGCTGCTAAATATTGCTAGTATTTGACAAGTAAATCAATGGAGAAAGTAATTAAAATTGCGTAATTTAAAACGCTTATTTACTGAAGGAATATTCAAATGCAATATTTAATTCTGGTTAGTAATTAAATAATACTCATATTTAAAATTATACGTATGAATAAAATTTGTATCATAACTTAAGTTAGCATTAAGTTAAATGTAAGATGGTAAGTGTAACTTCTGATAACTGGCCTATAATTAGAATAGGTTATCCCATTAAAGACCATAAATAAAGTAAATGTATTAGAAATAAATTTAATATTTTGCGTATTGCATATGATGGGATTAATCATTTAAAAAAAAAAAACAGAAATAGTTAGTCAATAATTTTGAATAAAAGCTTCTACAAGGTTACCAAAATTTAATAAACAATGTATTGGTAATGAAATGTACTTTTAGTTAATCAATCCATATGATTGCATACAGGAGAAGTAGTAACCTCTAGTCCATAACCAAAAGAGTATACAGATTAATGTCAGTTATATTTTATATTTTTGTATTACTATGGGATTATTGAATAAATGTTCATATATTTTTTTTGTGATAATAATAAATTATAGTCTTGTTAAAATTTGTTGTAGATTCATTTTTTTGTTTTTATATGCTAAATATAAGTGTTTGCACAATATTTGCAAAACCTTTTCTTGAGTCCGAAATCATTCCAAATTCTTAAAAACTTAATATACCAGATAAATAAAGTTAAGCAGATCGGAATATGTCATTATATTTTAGTTTAATGATAATTATTTATGGAGTTGAAAACTTAAGACTAAACATTCACCTTTGTGTAAAAAAAAAATGAATTTATTCCCAAACCATTAACTTTGGTTGCACATTATTCCATTCCCATTTAGTTAAATTGTCTAAGTAATAAATCTTAGTTATATTATTGTGTTGTCATGGATGATGGAAGGACACAAAAAGCACCCTTGTCTTTTTATTATTCTGACTGAGATTCTGAAAAAAAAAAGAGGCTGTGTTATTCAAAATTATACGTCATTATTGAATAGAATTATCATCTCTTTAAATAATATAGCAGTGGATATGAGAGATGAAGACACATTGAATTTAAGTAAAATAAATGTTTCCTATAGCCGACCAGAATGCCAGTCATATGCGACAACACAATACTGCCGAGCATTTCCTTACATGAAACAAAGAACCCTGAGATTAATATTATTATAATTATTCTTTAAATTAATAAGTGATCAATTATTGTTGTTATTACAATCGTGGCATGGCTTAAGAGAATTGAATGTACAATTGTATTATATGAAAAGTATTTTAGATCATATTGGAAAATTAATGGATATGTTGCTTTATTTTTGGGTTGCCTTAATTTCCAACAACCTGAAAAATTGGTGTCAACAAGTGCAGACAAAATAACCTAATACAACTCAGAGTATGATTAGTGTCTAAGTGCAAACTAAACTAATTAGATAATTACGGAATAAACAGAGGATATGTTTTTTTTTGGGTTAGAATATATATATATATATATATATATATATATATATATATATATATATATATATATATATATATATATATATATATATATATATATATATATATATATATATATATATCATGCAGAGCCAGCACTCATCAATTGGGCCAGATCATTATATCCCACACATATAAAAAATCAGAGTTTACACGGCTTATATTAAGATAGCATTTCCTTAATCTTTAATGAATAGGCTTTATTCTTTTTACCTATCCAACAATTCAACCATCCATTTCATAAAAACCCAACCATGGAATGATCAAAGCTCTTGGTGGAATTGATATTGTAGTCATACCCATATAGACTTTACATCATGGATATGGCTACAATATCAAATCCATTGAGGTATTTGAGCATTCTATGGTTGGTTTTTAATAAAATGGACAGTTAAATTGTTGAAAGAGTGAAAAAATTGAAGCCTGTCCATTAAAGTTTAAGGAACTTCTATCTTAATATAAGCCAAGTTCTGATTCTGTATTTGTGTGGGATATTATGATCTGGCCTAACTGATGAGTTCTGATTCTGATGAAATAGATATATTGGTATCATTTATCTTTTTTGCATGTGTATGGTCATGAGTATCTATTTTTGAGATGGAATAGAGAATCAATATAGACTTTAAATGCTTAGGTCAAATCTTTCTATTTACTATAATACAATTTAGAGAGGTTTGGAGAATGCTATCAGTTTTCATGGATAAATCATATATTTGAAAACTAATTGATGATAATGATAATTGGGCAATTATTCTATGGCTACAGTGAGAATTAATTTTTAAAATCATTAGTTACAATATGACATAAATGAATTGATAATAAAAAAAACTATTAGCACCCAGGCATCATCTACATTTACATATATTGTAACTATATAAATAATTATATATAGTTTGTCATTACTAGTCATTGTAACTATTTAAATAAATGATATAACCACTGTAACAAATAAAATCTATAGTTATCATTTTAACTGAATGAAATAAATGATATAGTTTGTAATTATAACTGAATAAGGAATGACGGTGAAATCAATATAGTGACATTATACCTTATCTCTAACAATATATTCTTTCAACAAAGAAAAATCCCCTTTCCTCTTTCCACATATATAAATCACATTCCTAATCCTCTTTCCACATATATAAATCACGTTCATAATCGCACATTGGTGCTATTTGTAACTAATTAAAAATATCAAAAATGCAGTTTTTTCTTTGTAGCATTTCAAGTTTGGCTTTGTAGATGTTAGAATTCCTCATAGTGTGGTATGGCTCTGGAAAGTTGTTCTGATGTTATACTGATTGCAGATTTTCCTTAATTTGTCTGCTATTTTTGGAATGTATAAATACACTACAGTACCAATAATTGTCTTTTCTCTTGATGGTTCTTTTTGTTGTCTATTTAATGTGTTCTTAATAACAGCTGATGGATAACCATTTTTCTTAAGAGTTTGTTGTATATAGATCTTTTCTTTTTCCAAATCACCAGTTTCTGAACAAACTTATTTTGCTCTGTTCCACAGTGATAGTATAACTCCATGATTTGTGTTTCTGGTGTGATTAGATGTATAGGCTAGGTATTTTCCTGTATGTGTGGGTTTTCGGTAAACTGTAGTTTTGATTTTGCCATGAGAGAGTCTTGTCACCAGAACATCTAAGAATGCCAATTTTTATCTTGTTCTGGTTCTATTGTGAATTTAATTAAGGGGGATATGTTGTTGATGTGTGTCCAGAAAGTTTGTAGCAATGCTTCACCATGTGACCATACAACAAATGTATCATCCACATAGCGAAGCCAAACTTTAGGTGGATAAGGAGTAATTTTTATGGTTGTGGTTTCAAGTTTTTCCATGTAAATATTGCTAATCAGGGAAGACAATGCTGATCCCATAGCCATTCCTTGATTTTGTTAGAAGAATTCTGTGTTATATTGAAAGTAGGTTGTTTTTATACAGAAAGTTAATAGTTCCATTATGCTATCAATAGGAAGAGCTGTTTTGGTTTGTAAATTATTATCATCATTTATTTTTTTCCTTACAATAGACAATGCTTCTTCACATGGTACATTTGTGAATAAACTTTCCACATCAAAGCTTACCAGTAAGTCAGTTCTTTCAATTTTCATGTTCTTAATTAATTATACAAAGTGTATAGAATCCCTGACAAATGAGTGGGTCTTGTATGCCAAAGGACTTAGAATTTTGAGGAGATATCTTGCCAAATTCTGGCAAAGTGAATCTCTAGAACTAACAATAGGTCATAATGGAACATGATCCTTATGGATTTTAGGTAGACCATAAAGATGAGGAATTTTGCTGAAATATGATATTTTACTCTTTTCTGAATCAGTGAAGTACTTGTGATGCTTTCTGAATAATGCTTGTAACTTTGTATCTGTACTGGTATCGGATCTTTTGCCACTTTTCTATATTGGCCTGCTGTGAGGAGTTCTTGTATTTTGTTGTTGTAATCAGTTGTATCCATTACAACTGTTGCATTGCCTTTTGTCAGCAGGGAGAATAATTATAGATTTATCTGCTTTGAGAGATTTAATTGCTTTCCTCTCCCCATAGGATAAGTTTGACTGCAATTTTTGTTGCTTGTCAAGTGTTCTTTATATTCTCCAGTGTAATTCTGCTGCTTCTTCTAAAGGCAATTTTTGAATGACTTCCTCAGTTGCTGCCATTATATGTAATAAGGGGATATTAGATGGTGTTACCGCAAAGTTTAATCCTCTTTCAAGAACAGAAATTTCAGTATCTGTTAGATGTTTAGAACTTAGATTTTTAACAGATGAAGCTGTTACATTGCTTGGTACATTATGATTTTTGATATGCCCATGTAGGTTAGCAAGTTTCTTCTTTTGACATTTCTTTTATTTTTCCATGTAATATAGAATATGATTTTCTTACTGCTTGAAAAACTCTCATGTAGTCATCGTCAGTAAGTTTATTTTTTAGAAGACATTTTACATTATTAATTGAATGCATTGTTTGATATACTAACCTGTTTGCTGTGATATTACTAACAGTTAGTGCATATACTAACCTGTTTGCTGTGATATTACTAACATTTGTTTGCTGTGATATTACTAACAGTTGGTGCATATACTAACCTGTTTGCTGGTATATTACTAACATTTGTTTGCTGTGATATTACTAACAGTTGGTGCATATACTAACCTGTTTGCTGTGATATTACTAACATTTGTTTGCTGTGATATTACTAACAGTTGGTGCATATACTAACCTGTTTGCTGTGATATTACTAACAGTTGAATGCATTTGGAATATTTAACTAAAATTAAACTTTTCTAAAGACATTCAACACACATATTAGATGATGGAAATAGTCCAATATATATATATATATATATATATATATATATATATATGGATATTATTTCATATATATATATATATATATATATATATATATATATATATATGAAATAATATCCAGGTACATCCATGTATAATTTGTTGAAAATATTTATGTAAACCAGCATTTATTTATATCTGTCAGCCATGAAAATCCTCGATTTAATATATATATATATATATGTGTGTGTGTGTGTGCGTGAGTGTGTGTACCCCATCTTTATAATATGTATACTGTAACAAGATGGGAAATGAGTAAATTTGAATTCGCCACACTTGAATTGCCAAATGCACAGGATTTTTTCTTTATTGACAGAATCATAGTTTGTGATAATCATACTTTAGGAAATTATCATTTTATAAGCCTAATGCTGGTAATATTATTCACAACACTGTAATATTTCCTTCTCATATAAATGTCCTTAATTCGTGCATTGCAAGCAAATGTTAAATGAATATTTCTTTAATTTAAAGAACATGGCCAACAGCTACGCATTCAAAAATATCTGTACCTTTGATCTATATAAGTAATTACATCGATGCATTTAAATAACACATATGCCCATTGATTATATGATTAATTAGTTTGGTGTTTGCCACAGATGAAGGGTTCAGTAGCCGTAATTATGTATTTTTTTTTAAAGGCTGAAAAAATTAGCCAAGGTCAATTCACCAGTTATATAATCAATGTTACAGTTATCAATTAGTCAATTCTCTAGTTGTCATTGAAAAGTTGCTTGAGTCTTTCCAAAAAGAATTATCACACAATACTACTGACTTTCAAACAAAAAACATCAGATGCAACTTATCGATATGCATAGTATTGGATAGTGAATATATATCGCATTTGATTAATATATGCCATAGCTGTGAATAATTTAGAAGTAGTTTTTGATCAAATGAAAAGCTGAAGCAGCTCGTGACTCACTGACAATTAGTGCAATCCGCTCTAAAAATGTAATATGTTGGTTTCCTGATATTTAGTCTGAGAGTAAGAATGACTTAAATTAATTTTTAAGTGCACAACTCATCTCTCTCTCTCTCTCTCTCTCTCTCTCTCTCTCTCTCTCTCTCTCTCTGTCTCTCTCTCTCTCTCTCTCTCTCTCTCTCTCTCTCACTCACTCACTCACTCACTCACTCACTCACTCACTCACTCATCATTAACTATAGTTATAAAGTAACAAGGATTCAGAACTAAAGTATGTATAATGTTTAACAAATTGCAAAATGATTTTAAACTGTAAGATATATAAATTTAACAACAACCAAACTTGTCTGTATCAAAAGAAAAGGATTTTTAAAAAAAGCAAAAATCATAATTTATCCAATTGAAGATTTTGTATTTTCAAAATAGACTGTACGAATTATAAACTGTACATTTTATCAATGCTATTAATAATCATTATACTTTCTTTAAAATGAGATTGCAAAAAATTAATTTTAAAAAATAAAAATTTTATAATTATAGAATTATGGATTTACAAATGTTACAAATTATAATCTTTACATTTCTAAAACAACACTTCAACTTTGCATTCACAAAAGTCAAATTTTATGGCTTTTGTAAACTGCTTGACTAATATTTTAACAGAAATAAGATCAAAGAAGGACCAACGTTTCATGAACACAAAATATACATTAAATAGAAATACACTCTACAAATAGACCTGTACAAGCATTGCACTCCTAAAGGCAAGAATCAGGAATTAAGAACTAAAACGAGTAAATGGGCAAATAAATTAACAAGTAAACAAAATAAATTGAAAGAAGGATTCACGTAAGAATTACTTTAGTTTATTTTTACTTAATCATGATTAATCTATACATCATTTTTATTTTGAAAGTAACTTTATTGCTTTTGAATACAAGGAAAAAATTGTAGAGCAAATACAAAATGAAAAATTAAACAAATTGTACTTGAATTATGATGAGAATTCGGACAGTTTAAGGAAGATGAACTCTTTTCAACAGTCTTGTCCTTTTTTTCTAAAATTGAGAGTTCGGCATCTTTACTTGATAAAACATGAGCAGGGAAACATTATACATTCTCCAGCCTTCCGACCATTATGGGAGGGCTAATTCTTTGGCTATCAATTTCCGGAAATGGGCACACCTAACCATGGTCAGGGCCGTCTTAGTGGCTTATGTATGTGACTTTTGGACAGAGCTTGAAGGAAACCCCCCAGCGCTGAAGCAAAAACTATTCTGGCAATACCTCAAGCTTCCAGGTATCATTATAGATTCTTTCGGGGTGAGATAAGTGATCCCACTTCCTGATATCCTACACATCATTTAGTTTAAAAGATTTATTTGAAGATTGAAAATAGCTAATGATTTGTATTTGTATAATTAATTATTGAATAAAGGGAAATTTTATTTTAAGTCTAAATAAATTCTAATACACTACAATGGATTATCTATTACAGTTGGATATCAAATATCTTATGAAAGGATATATTAATATTTTTATATGTCAAATGCGTTGACGCGAACCCCAGGACAACTGCTTGGACGGCAGCTATGCTAACCGCTAGGCCACCAACGCCTTACATATTCATTTTCTTTAATGTTATTTTCTGATTGCTTTATGATATTGACATACTGTACAGGTCGAAATTGTATGTTAACTCAACACGATTCATGTAATGTCTAATGTCACCAAAAAACATTCACTCGGTAGTATAGATTTGACATTTTCTAAAATAGAAAGAAAATGGGTTGTATCCCTAACATAAGAATCAAATGATGGAGCAATATCATGTATAAGACTATCTACATATGCTGACATTTTCTCAGTAGGACATCCAATGCTTGCTACTATAGGTCTACCAGGACAACCAGGTTTATGAACCTTGGGCAGAATGTAAAACTTACTGGGTTTATTTGAGTTTGGTAATAAAAAATTATATGTATCCCTATCAAGTAGACTCCTTACTCTCATATCCTTCAGGCTGGATAGCATACCTTTAAATAATTTATCAACAATAATTATAGGTTCATAAAAATTTCTATCATTTAAATGAAGCAAGGCTTTATTCATGTAATCATCCCTATTCATAATTACTATTATTCCACCTTTATCAGCTGATTAAATAATAATATCTTCTCTCTTTTTTAAATTTTACAATGCATTTTTTTCAGCTAATGTTAAATTGCTCTTATATTTTTTGTGTTGTTTCTGTTTTATTGCTTTAATAATATCCTGATAAACATTATCAATATATGTATCAAGTAAAATGTTTCTCTGATGTGGAGATGTCCAATCAGATTGTATTTTATTAATGGTACTGCCTTCATTATTTCCAAAAAATTCTCTTAATCTAAGTCGCCTAACAAAATTATCCAAATCTTGATGTATTTTAAATTCATTTTTTTTGGTAATACGATCGAACTGTTGGGCAAAAAGATAAACTCTTATTCATTAATGAACATTCTGCATTACTAAGTATTGCATCAGATAAATTAATAATATTGCTGTCTTTCTTTTGAACTAAATTTAACAATATCTCATTAGATGCATTAAACTGTTGATTTTCTGGAAGATTATAATTACATGCGGAGGAATTAGTAGGCACACGAGTCACAGATACATCAGCACTACTAGCTAAATTGAATTGTTTTTGCTGGCCCTACAACAATACCAGCTAAATCTGAAAATGATTGGAAAACACCTGTTTCCAACTCCTTGACTGTTTTAAATCTAGAAACCTTTGAAACATTAAAAAAACTTACCAAATATAGAATAGTTATTTTCTCTAAAAAAAACTCGACTTCCCAGAAAAATCACTCACATTTTTAAACCAATGACCTACTTTTTTTATGAAATTTTGTCACCAATATCCTTTCTTTAGAACAAACCCATTCTTGTAATAATTTTTGTTCATCCAATTCCATGACATTGTGAATATTAAAATCTATAATTTCCTGTTCAAGTATCTTAACCCTAATCAAAAAAGAATCTTTAAGCACATACATTAGTTTGATAGATGTTTGTTCTAATATACTATTCAATTCAACTCTATGTCCCCCCAGAAGATAATCTATGTTAGAATTAATTTTGATTCTCAGATTTTTAGGAACCACATTATTATCAATGAAAAATACAAAATTATCAATGTGCTGCCTGTGTCTTATTAACTTATCAAACAATTTCCTAAGTTTAAGAAATATTGTACTATGAAATGTCGGTCACTTATTTGTATCTAGCTTATGATCTTGTCTATTCTGCAAACGTAAAGACGATCGCTTAGGAATTACCCCTGTATTACTCACTGGTACCATATCTTCCAGTTGCATTTCCAAACAAGATTTATTATGACCTGCTTCAATCGCTGAACTAAAAATAGTGTGTTGGTGTGCATCAAAATATAAATTATTACTTTGTTGATTATTACTATCCTCTTGTATACTCAGTTCCCTACTAACAGCATCCATACATTTGGAGTCACTAATATTACAAATATTTTGTCCAATTGCTAAATTACAATCAGCTTGATAGGGATACATATAATTTTTATTACCAAACTCAAATAAACCCAGTAAGTTTTACATTCTGCCCAAGGTTCATAAACCTGGTTGTCTTGGGAGACCTATAGAGTAGCAAGCAATGGATATCCTACTGAGAAAATGTCAGCATATGTAGATAGTCGTATACATGACATTCCTCCATCATTTGATTCTTATGTTAGGAATACGACCCATTTTCTTTCTATTTTAGAAAAATGTCAAATCTATACTACCGAGTGAATGTTTTTTGGTGACATTAGACATTACATCATTGAATACTAATATACCTCATGAAGATGGAATTAAAGCTATTGAATCTGTTTTAAAAGGGAAATATATATGATCACCACAAAATTATGACTGTTGTTGAATTAGTGAATTTAATCTTAAAGAATAATTATTTTGTTTTTAACTCTATTTATTATCTACAGAGGCAAGGTACTGCAATGGGAACAAAAATGGCACCAAATTATGCAAACATTTGTATGGCTCAATTGGAAAGCTCTATACTTGCAAAGGCTAACCTTAAACATCATACTTGGCTGAGATATATTGATGATGTCTTTATGATCTGGCCATACAATGAAGAAGAACTTCATATATTTTTTTGATTATCTAAATAATTTTAATAATAATATAAAATTTTCAATGAATTTTTCTAAAACAGTGGTTCATTTTCTTGATGTTGAAATTACTTGGAGTGGTGGTATTCTTAGTACTAATATATATATTGTAACATAAATTAAAGTAGTCCAAAACATATATATAAGAATTATAAACAAATTATGAGCAAATTATTATAGCAATGTATTATATGAAAATCACGTGAGGTGAGTACACTAGTAATTCAATAAAATATAACTCAGGTATACAGGCAGTAGGTTTTATCCACTTTCATTTCTTGGTTTGATGTTAAGTGCATGTTTAAACAAATACTAAGTGAATATGGTCTAGCAGGGCGCCACTAGATTATCTGAATCTAGACATGGTTATATCTAATAACCTTTCACATGTACCGGGTTTGAATCCCCTTTTTGGTACTTTATTTCTAATAAAAATGGAAGATTTTGCTTTTTGAGCCATATCACTATAAGCACTAATATTTAGGTAAAAGTAAAACATCTTTAAACCAAAGTGGAGTATACTAGACATAAATCATTTCTCAGATCTTAACATAACAAATGTGTTTCAATATTTTATAAGTTCACTAGCTCAGATTATATATAACTAATTTAGGATGGCAATTCACTCATCCTTGCATGAAATAGATGATGGGATGTGGTTATAATAATACTAAGAAATCACTAAATATTATAAAATCAATATTTATTTATGGCCTTTAAACAGTTAAACAGCTCATTAATTAAAAGGTTGATGACGATGATGATGATGATAATAATAACGATAATGACAAGGGTTTCAACTACAGCTCTAGGACTAAGCCTAAACATAAAACTAAATTTTATAAAGAAATGCATAATTATTGCTTAATTTTAGCATACTTAATTATATCTTAAATAACCAATATTCAACCATTGATGATGATGAATAATCACACTTAACCAAGACTACACTTAATGAAATATATACGCCTCGTTTAATAAAACAAACTAATATTTATTACTACATTTCTAACATATACAGAAAAATTTCTAGATAAATATGAAAATTGACATGAATAATAATAATAATTGATTATATAACAATCCTCAGATTAATTTTAAGTTCTTCCCCCTTTCCCTTCAAATGTATTTTGTGTTAAGTTGGACGTCACATTAACCATGAAAAGTATTTCAAGACAAAAAATATTATCTGCTCATTAACACACATACTTAAAAAATCCAACATGTAAATAGAATAAAAAAAATGTTAGTAAAATTGAAAGAGCAAGTTTTTAGAAAAGAGTCTTAAATTATTTTCTCCCCCTCCCTTCCAAGCGCTGAAATCTATACTGAACTTGAAACAAAATAATCCAATATTCTAATACTACTCATTATTCCTCATTCAATCGCAATTATACACATATAAAATATCATTATGTATGTGCGTGTTTTATCCCATGATAACAAAATATTATTTAAAACCCAAAATAATAATAATATATTAGTTAAAACTAAAATCATAATACCATAAAAAAAATTGTTTTACACATTAATATTGTAAAATTAATAAACAAATCATTTTCATACATTCAAGATCATTTATGAAGCTCAAAGTTATTATTAGTAAGACATTCTTGTTTTAATCGATCTGAATAGTCTTTAAAAGTTCTTTAAATAAAAATATACCACTTTATTGCTAAAATGTTTATTAAGACTGATATCATAAAGAAAATAGATATAAAAAGTCATATTACCGATCTTTTGTTTGTGGCGAATTTTCAAGGGTTCAAACTTGTCTATATTTCTGCAGCTACTATGTGGGAACAATCTCTTTCTTGAGGTGTATAACTATTTAATGATGATGACTCTATTGAGGTTATTTGCTTTAGTGGACAATTTGGAAATCATTATATTAATTTTTCTTCTCTTCCTGTCAAGCATGTGGATGAAATACAGCAGTTGTTTTCCCATTTGTAAATTTTCTTGAGTTTAAAATCAGTTGTTGTAACAATTAATTGGACTTGATGATTAATATTTCTCAGTAGATTAATTCATCTTCTTTGAATGCAGGTGAATGCTTTCTTCCTTCTATTAAAAACATCTTATTTATCTGGTCAGTTGAAAGGTGTAGAATATTATTTAGACACATCTTTCCTTTCCTATGTGATGTGCAGCTTCCCCAGATGGTCCGGCAAATGGAATATACATATAATTTTTCTAGCAAGCCATTTTTTTTTATTTTCAACGTTCAATATTATAGTTTAATAATCTGAATCAATCACCATAACAATAATTCAAGACAGCTTTTTATATCCAATTTTTAGCTACCTTAACCAATCAGAGATAGCATCACTTGCTATTTTTGGACAAATTTGTTTTAATTAGATCTCTAATTTATTTTCAACCAAAGTATTTTTTAACTGAAAAGTTTAATCCTTTTTCCAGACACTTTTGTTTTAAAAAAAAAAAATAGACTCAATTCTTATTTCCTTTCTTTTGTTTTTTCTTTTCTTTTTAACATCCAGGTAACACTTCAAATCTTTGAGCTTCCTTCTTTAGATCTTGATAAGACAAATTCAATTTTTAGAGTTCTGACTCATTATGAGCTTTCAAAGTGACAATCATTTACAAAAAAAAATTACTACAAAGATCGATATCTGATTAAACAGATTTCCTCTTTTAACAAAAAAAAATTGTACAAAAAAAATAATTTGACAGGTTTAATACTTCCTTTTCTTTCAATATTTAGGAAATGTAAATTTTTGTATGTAATGTACACACATCCTTCATTCTTTCAAATCATTCATGAACTAACCTTAAATAATATGATTGCTAGCTTAGGAATTATAACCCAATTATTTAATTAAATCTGTAACTTTTAAATCCCACTTATAATTAAAGAAAAGCAAAATAGAAGTATAGAATAAAATGTTAGAATTGCTCAAGCATAGGTTAGTTTTAAAGAAAGTTAAAATGTTTAATATTTGAAATATAAAACAATTAAATAATTTACACATACATTGCCTATATGTATGCATTATAACTTTGCTTTTTAAAGAAAAATTAAATATTAAATAGTTTAAATGTGTGTATTACCTTTCTATCAACACACAAACAAGTAAAGCATGTAATTGTTGACCCCTTCTTTCTCTGTTTAAAGCTTTTAGAACTGGACCTTGTAGGGTTTAAATTTGGATGCCCTACAACTTCCTTTATGGTTATATAAAATTGTGATGATGATTTTGTTTGACCTTTTCTACATGCACATTACTATAAATTTGGCTAGTGACCAAATTGTAATGGCACAATATATATATATATATATATAGGAAGCCAACTGATAGTCATGCGTACCTACGTTTTTATAGTAATCACCCTAAGCAGTTAAAGACTAATATCCCTTATAGTCAATTTTTAAGGATTAAAATAATTTACAGTGATCAGGGACTTTTTCAGCAAAATTACAAGGTTTTGTATAATAAATTTATCAATATAAAATATCCTAAAGGACTGTTAGATAGGGCAGGGGTAAAATCTTCAGAAGTTGACAGGCAGGAACTTCTTCTATCTAAGAAAAGAAAAAATCAGTTGATAAATATATCACTGGTTCTTACCTTCAATGATGATTTGCCTAATATTAACCAAATATTATTGAAACATTTTAATATATTAAATTCCACAGATTATCTGAGATCTGTTTTTCCCTATCCACCTAAAGTTGTATATCGTAGACATAGGACACTTAGGGATAGACTTGTAAGCACAGCTTTTGGCACTAATTTTGTGTCAGAAAAGGGATGTTTTTCATGTGGGGATAAGAGATGTCTTACATGCAAACATATTATTGTTACAAAGATGGTTCAGGGAGATACCATTCATGGTTTTAAATGGTATATCCCCAACTATGTCACTTGTAAAAGTATAAACTTGGTATATTTAATAGAATGTAATAGATGCTTGTGTCGTCACATAGATGAGTCAGAAAACAGTCTACATATTAGAATGACCAACCATAGATTAGATATTTTACATAAAAATGAAGATAGACCAGTTTCTAAACATTTCAATTTACCTGATCACTCGGTTGATGATTTAAGAGTGGTTATATTGGAAGACAATGTTTCTTCCATGAGAGAAAGAAAACAGAAAGAGAGTTTTTTATTTTTAAATTTAAGACATTACATCCTCATAGGATGTATATGAATATAGGTACTATCACATCTTTGAATTACCTGGTTTCCTAGGGATTTATTTTTTTATTCTTTTATTTCCTAAATAATTATTTTTTATTTTTTGTTTCCTAAATAATTATTTTATACGTGAACTAGCATGAAGTATAATATATATATATATACATATATAAAATATATGTGCATAAGATATATATGTATATAGTCAAATACATATAGTAGAATATATGTATATATACAGTTTTTTAGTGGGTGCATATATATATATGTAATATACAAATCAATATATATATATCAAAATACAGTACAATTTATAAATTGTACTGTATTTTGATATATATATTGATTTGTATATTACATATATTGTGAAACGAATACAGATATCAAACTTTATTTATTACATATATAATTTGGCACATGTATATGAAAATTTTTTAAAAAAAAAGGGAGAGTAAAAATAACACTTTAAAAATAAAAATGAAATAAATCAGTATATAATGAAAGTATTAATGAAAATAAAACATTATCAAATAAAATTTTAAAAAAAAGTGTATTAAATTAGGATTGACTTTTGTTGGACTGAGTTTTTTTTTTTTTGCAGTGACTTTGTTCTACAGATGGGTAGTGTGAAGAATAAATAATACTGATGATGATGCACCAGTAGGAAAGTCCTGGCATATAAAAATTAATAAATCTGGAGGCAAAATTCCCAGTAGAACCAAATAAAATAAATATTTTAGCAAGTCGAATGTGCAGTAGAGATAGTCCTGCCATTCACAAATCTCAAAGTCCCTTTTCAGGATCTGTTGTGCACAACAGTTGCCCATGCTGTACTCCCAACTTCCGCAAGAAATTAAAGGCTGGTTTAAATCAGCACAAGGTCTATCTGTGTGTTTGAATTGCCTTATACTTTTCTGCCTACTTCTCTTAACAATTACATTTATTATCTAATGATGAAAATAAAAACTAAAAATGCACTCTAGAAAAATAAGAATTTGAAGTGGTCAATACTTAGGAAAATCAATGCACATATTAATTAAGAAAATGTTTGTAAATAAATAAGTAGGTCAAATAGTTAAAATAAAATCGATAAAATCAAGTTAAATAAATAAGCGTAAATATAACTATAGTAAATAATAATGAAGAATGACTCATAATAAACTAATCTTTTTTTTATTTATTGAATACACGCATGTTAAATAAAGATGTTCGTAATGATTTAAAAAGAATATTATAAGATTAGTGTAAATAAATATTTTAAATAATGTTCTTAAGGGCTATAAATAATATTGTAATTATAAATAAATAGTGTAAGATATTGTTCATGTGAATTTAAAAATAAGGTTGTAAGATTAATAATAAAAATATAAAGTCAATCTAAGTGTATTAAGAGTGTATAAGTATACATGTGTATATACGCGCACATACACTAGTAATATTCAGTAAATACGATACCTCATGATGCGTATCTGAAATGTATTTATCCATATATCCTTTTAGGTTATTTTCTTGGCACTGCTGCACCTCATGATGTGTGCAAAAAGGGATTTATTTATTATAGATTTCCTGTAAGCAAGTCCAGTAATAACTCGATATCTAGAATATTAGTAGGTGTAGAATTATGCTGCACGTATACACATGTGTAGGAAGTTATCTATAGCAAAAGGGAATGAGGGTAGTATAGAAATAAGTTTAGTTAAGGATAAGTTTAAAGCTGCTGACTGGATAAATTTTAGTACCCATAATGGACTTGTCTGGGATCATTCCTCTTTCCAAAGCATAAGTCGAAAATGGACAGTTGAAAATTTCTGCCATTTCACAGCGACCCTTTTTTTTCCAAGTCCGATCAAGAGAATTGGCAAATGAAGTTTTGATTTTATACATGTGTAAGTCGGTGTAAGTCAGTGAATCTGCTTCCACATCATTTCCCAAAAGATCCCTGTGCCTCAAAATTGGTTTGTCCCGGTGGTCATTATCCATGATTTAGATCATTGTGAGCAATGTATTCGGCATAGATAGAAGAAAAGGATAGTCAAAAAAGATTGCCCTTTGTATGTTAAGTAAAAGATATTAAAAAGCTAACTTAGAAAAATAATAAATTAATAAATCTTTAGAGTCAAGAATTAAAATTGCAAGAGATAAAATGGTCAAAAATGACGCATTTTACTCTGAAACAGAAAGGGGTGTAATGTGCCAAAGCCAATTTGGCACATGTATATAAAATAATTTTGTCTAAAAAAATTATTAAAATAAAAAAAATCTTCCGTAAAAGAGTTGAAATAAAAGTTGAAAAATAATTGATTAAAAGTGGGAAGGGGTTTTTATTAAAGTTAAACTAAAGGTTTTATAAAAAGGAAGTAAAGAGTTTATTATTATTAATTAAAATACAATTTAAAAGGTTTTAAAAATATATAAATCTCTTCATTTAAATTAAAGAAGAAAAATAATCTTAAAACTATTTTTGATTTTAGAATAGTAAAATATATATGTGTGTGCGAATGTAAATAAATGTAAGCTGTTAAAAAGAGATATAATAAATGCGTGTTAAAATCATATTGAAAAACACATGAAAATAAATATTGAAATTAAATATATTTAAAAACACAGCAGTGGGCTACTAAAGATATAAAAACAGCACATTTTGAAATAGCTACTACTAATTAAACAATATTCAAAAACACATCATAGGATTAATTACTAAAGGAATTTCGATAACACCTATTGAACCTATTGCCAGAGGATATTAAAATGAAAACAATTCACATATATAAATAGCTAGATTTTTATCAGATGTCCAGTTTGAATTTGCAGTTTCAGCCTAGTTTTCAGTGGCAGTCTTGTTTAAATTATGTATCCAGAAACAGAAATGCAGTGCTGAATATCTTATGGAAATATACACTTTTCTTTCAGCCCTTAGTCCAACAAGATCAGCAAAACCTGCCCATAAAATAATGTCTACTTAACGGCTCAGAAATCCTCTGTCAATATTCCACTGTCTTCAAGAATAAAACCAATGGATTAGCATCAAATCTTCTCAAGAAACATCAAATCTAACTGGTTAGATATCCTTTATTAGATATACTCTGTCAGAAGCAGCTAACAACAAGCAATATCCACGTTCCAAAAATCCTAGGTAAAACACTTTATTATTCTCATTTATATGTAGTAGCCACCGCTGTAATTCGTAAAAATTCAAGATTCAAATTATATAAACTCTATAAGCATGCATAAAATGAACTATTGATGTGCGTGTTTGTGAATGTTAGATAATTTAAATGTCAAAGATTATTTTTGCTCTTTCATAAAATATATCATAGTATGTTAACTTAAAATGTGTGTGTTATTTATAGATTTATAAAAATGTTTATCATTAGTAAATGTTAGTTAATAAATTGTCTTTAAAATTAAACTTTATTCATCGGTCAATTCTTTTTATCAATTCTTTTTCTATATTTTATTACTGATTAAAATTAGACTGGGCTAGTTTATGGGATGGTTTCGAGTGCTGGATTATGAACCTACTGACCAAATACATTGTTTATTCTTCTGAATAGATAACTGGTGCCTAGAGTTTACTCTGAAACAAATAAAGTGTATGGATAGTAGGGGTTTGAATCTAGCAGCTGAGGTGGGCCATTGTTGATAGTTAGTCTATCAATAAAATCTTCCATTTTGCTTGAATGTGCCAGTTCGTTCACGTAACATTTATAAGATTATAAATGTATTATGAAGGAGTTTAGTGGCTTCAGTGGTTCGACCCGGTACAATATATATAAGGGATGTTTTGAAGTGCCAATATAGTTTTAAAAAATCTCTTTGATTTAGTTTTTACTTAAGAATTTGTAAATTGGTTGTTATTGTTATTGTTGGTAATTGTTTTTATTGTTATTTAGTTCATTTTTATTTATTTATTGTGATATGTGCTTTGTTTTATGATGATGAGGTTTTAATAGCAATGAATATATATAAATTTGTGAGTGTGCATGCATAAAAGTAATTATCAATAGTAGCATTTAAATTGCTAATTATAATTAGATTATACTTTTATTTTATTTTTGAAAATTATAAAAGATGTAATGAGATTTATTCTGGTTGTTTATTTATTTGTTTTGTAGATTGCAAAATAATTTTTTCAGTGTAATATATATATATTATTGACATTTTTTTTTTGTTTTGTTATTTAAAATAAGATTTTAAAATTGACAGTGGTAAAGTTTTAGATTAGCATGTGAATTATAACAATAGGACAAAAGATTACTATGGAAATCCAGGACAGAATCTCCATTATTAATTAATAAAACAGAGAAAGAAAGAAGTCATAGCTTTATTTTGTCTATTCCCAAATTCTTCTTTTTGGATCTCAATATAATAATTCCTGGACCAAGATAATATCAAAATGGTTGGCTAAAGTGAACTTTACTATCCAGGTGTTTTTGAACCCTTTTTTGCCTTTCTTATTTCATTATTAATGTCCAGTAAAATATGCAGCCTGAAATCAAACCTGCATTTTCAAACAAACTTCAGAAAAATAGCTATATTTTTTTAAACTTTAAGTTTCTTTAGTGATCCTAAGTAATAGTCAAGTTTAATTATTTCTATAATTGAATATATAGAAAATGACCAGAATCAATCACTCCAACAACAGAAAAAATCTATAAATTCATTAATAATATGTATACATATTTTAAAGTTATTTCGATCTACTTTGGGATGGATAAAATAAAAGAAAAATGCCTGAAATAATTAGTGGACTGACAAGTGAAGAGATATTAAAAGAAATTAAATAGTAATTAAAATTTGTCTTATTTTTTTTTGTTTCTACATTTATTATTTGTTATAACATTTTAAAATATATCTTTTTAAAAGTGCATACAATTGTGATATTTAAAACTAACCTATAAGTTTCTTTTTGAGTGTTAAAACTTATTAATAATAATGAAAGTCAATTTTTTAACATATATATTTGTCTATTTATTTATTTATTTTAAGAAATTTTATATCTTAAATTGCGCGAATATATTGTTAAATACTAAAGTAAAATAATGATGGTAGTAATATATATATATATATATATATATATATATATATATATATATATATATATATATATATATTGTATGTATATGACTCATTTCAAACACACTGATATATTATTTAATTTTAAAAAAAATTATTTTATATATATATAGATTTATATGTGTATTTATTATTATATAGTTTATAAATAGTTAATAAATAAGTAGTGAGAAATAATATTTAATATAGGGATTTATTATATTTTATTAAATAATGCGTTGAAATTATTTAACTATATTTTATTAAACAAAATAGATCAGAAAGAAACTGTAAAATAAAGCAATCAAGATTAGTAGATTAGGATGTGAAAATGTACACATGTGAGTATGAATGTTTAAACATAAAACATTTTACACCTATTGCTAGTGACTATAGATTGCCAGCTTTATTGTTTGTGTTATCTGTGTCTAAGATTTTTTTAGAAAAGAGGTGCTTTGATGGGATAAAACGTGATTATTAATTTTCTTGTAAAATCACAATAGAACATCAACTTGTGAGGCTTTAATCTTTGTCTTAGGATAAGATTTCCAGGTGGTACTTTTCTTTGATCAAAGATTCGCAATATAAATGAATGAAACAATATTTAGAGGCAGTCAGTTTTTTTTAGATGAGGAGAGAAGAGATGTAAGCTCTCATTTTTTTTAAATATTATTAAAGAAGAGATGTGGTGATCAGTTTATTCATTATTATTAGACAGAGATGTAGTGATTGAGTTCATGAAAACCAAGGAAATGGACAGTTCGCATATTATTTCAAAAAGAGAGTGAGCAATCGATTTTTTTTCACTCTTTTTAAAAATTGAGGAAGAAAAAATGACTCTTGTTTTAAAGTCAGTAAAGATGAAGATGTGCATATATAAGTAATTCCTAGCAATATTAAGAAAAAAGAAATGGAACAAAATTGAATTTCTGGGAAGAAGTTATTGACAATTCTATAAAATGATATTAATATATGTTGCTGTGTATAATACAATGAATTTGCATTGCTAAAGCCACTTCTGCTTTCTGAGATCCTCATCATGGGTTAGTTCATTGATCTGTCTATGGACTCATATACCAACCAAATAATAACCAACAAAATGATAGAGTTTAAAGCCAACCACACAAGCTATTTGAAATGCTTCTTTTCTGACTCCTGGTCTATTATAGGCTCATTACCTTTGGATGGAGGGAGAAGGGGAAAGAAGAAGAAAAGGAAATTGTATAAAAACCTTATAACTAGTTTGATTAGGCTATCAACCAAATTTTTGTTAGAATTTTCCTCATAGTCATCTATAGTGTCTACAGTGATTTTTTTTAAATGGAAGAGACAAGCAAATCCACCAGTTCATACTTATCTAAAAGTATTTGTAATGACTCTTTTTAAAATGGTAGAAGCAAGCCAGCCAATGAATTCAACATTATCAAAAGTATCAGCAATAAATAATTTTAAAATTGTGGAAACAGCAAGTCAATTAATTCATGTTTATTAGAAGGTATCAACAAGAACTTTTCTTTTTTTAAATGGAGCAAAGACAAGCAGTCGAAAAATTCAAACTCAGACATTTATAAGAAGTGAAAATAATCAGGTAACTATGAACTTTCATTAACAGATCTTTTATTCTTGCTTATTAAAAGTAAACCTTAATTTATTGGCCAAAACATTATTTTTTTCTTTTGATACAGAAACATTAGGGGCTTGTTTATCGATAGTCATTCTCAATATCACATAACATAACACAAACACAGTTTAAATCTTTAAACTTAAATTTTCATTATTTTTTTATTCTCTCTTTTCTTCATAGCATAAGCATGTATTTTAAAGACCTACAGAGGTCCCTAGTGACGATTTTTTCAGACGCTCATTGCTAAGGTTTACAGCCTTGTTAAAACTATTATTTTTATATTATATATTGTAATATTTAAATGTTTTTTTATTGTTCTTCAGTTGTTATGACAATGAGCAACCTATAAATATATGCATTTATAATGTTTTTTTTTATTTATCTTTTTGCATATTAAAATTGATATAATGTATTTTATTTTATTTTGCTCAAAGTTGCAAGAATATTTTTTTATATATGTGATTTATGTATTAATCTCTAATATAAAGGGGAACACATTTTAGAAATATATGTTGACATATCACAGGGTGTGTGTGCATGTGTAACTGCTTATACAAACACGTCAAAAGAATAGGTTATACATAATTAGTTTAAATATGGTAAATTATAAAGCAAGGCTTACATATGAATGGAAGTGAAATAAAACACAAGTTACATATGAAATTTATTTTTATGATATAATAAGTTAGGAAAGTCTTAAGTAAGCATTCCATGAAATATATTTTTTAATGTCATTTTAAGCCAGCTTATTTTAAAATATCCAAAAATGACAAATTTGTATATAAAATTTTGTACTTGAATTAATGTAATAAAAAGCCATTTAATCTAATTAATAAATTTGATTTAAAAAAAAATAAAAAGAAAGAATAGTAGTATTAATAAATATAATTATATATATATATCTTAATTGGTTTCCGAGTTCTTATTAAAGATATTGTTGTATTTTCTTGTCTTGATTCTGTTGCTTTAAATGATCATCATCATCGCTCACAGATATTAAGAATCATCATTCGTAAATATTGAGCAATCACTTGCAAATATTAAGCACTCACAAAATGTTAAGTAAACAAGAATGTTGATTTACATTTAGGTATTTAGGGATTATGCTTGATAAGAACCAAGTTTTAATAATTATAGGTGTATAATAAAGAGCTAAAATTATGTTGTGTCCATGAGTTTTGATCATCTTCATCAAAGATGGATATATTATTGATTAAAACACTGTTTCAAATAATACTATACAAGAGTTATGATCACCATCATCGTTGATTAAATAAATTATAAGCATTAAATCTAATGTTTAACATAATTAATATATTTAGTAAATAAGGATTTGTAGAAAGTTGAATATCACATGGAGAGAGGCGTGATGATCAGTCATCATCACTAGTATTATTAAATCCTAGTTTTAACTATAAAAGTATTTTAGTAAATAACCATAAACTTATATAAATGCTAGTGAATGTAATATTTAAATCCCATTTTGACAAGGGATGATTTTAAAAAGTGCTTATGAGTTTATAAAGATAAATTTATTGTTGTGAGTTCATTATAAAGCTATGGCTGGTATCATCATCACTATTATTATTTCTATCGTCACACCTTCTGTGCAAGTACTTCAGATTTGCTCATATATAAATATTTGAGTCGTAGGAATAAGAGGATCCTTTTTATTCCTGCATAAATTCTATATCTTGTATTGATCAGAAGGCATTCATTTATTATTTAACACTCACAAAGCGTTTGCACAATTGGTTTGAATGGCCGATATGAATGTAAATTATCATTATTATTATGATATTATTATCATCATCATCATCATTATTATCATCATCATTATTACTTTTATATTGTGATAAATAATCTAGTTAAATGGCCATCCATATCATTAATGGTCTTCACAATGCTTGTTTGGAAGCCATTAATAGGATTATACTTGTCTGTTCATCAATGTACGTAAAATGAGCTAACAATGTCTATAAGAGTCTTGATCTATATAAATTTTGGGGATATGGGGATCTTATGATTTTATTGACATGAGTAAAATATAAGAGTGTCATTTTTTTTTCATTAGTCATCCAAGTCATGTGTGATAAAAATGTACTGAATGAGTTTGAACTCAGTACACTCTAAACAGATATTTATCTAGATTTAAAACAATCTAGTGGCGCTCGTGGAAAAACACATGTACTTAGCTAAACTGAATAAAGAGTGATTTAATCCCTTTTCCAACTTCATAATATTAACTTTATATGATATTTTTTATAAGTTATTATAAATAGCACCAGTGTGTGCATGTGACCATGAATGGTCGCATATACATAGAAAGAGGAATGAGAAGGATTCTTGGTTAAAATAACCTAGTATTGGAGATAAGCGAAATGCACTCCAGGGATCTCACAGTGGGTAATTTTATTCAGTTAATATATTTAATATTATTTTATAGATGACATATGTTTTATTGTTCAAATGACTTTCCCAATATCTAAATATTTTAAATCTTTAATGATGACAGTTTTTATTTTCATTTGGTTATTTTATATGGAAAAATGAGATTATTTATTTATTTTATTATTAGCGTGACAGAATTAATGTTTAGGATAGTTGCAATCGGGCTATAATGTTATGTTTAATTAATTACAAGTAGACACCTAAATAGAGCATGATATGCATGTGTTCTTATTTATATGTTAGCCTCATCCTTATTTAATTATAAAATGTATTGTAGCTAGCACAGTAAATTCATTTCTCATTTAATTTACTCGGTTACAAATGATGAACCGCTAGAGCAAAGCATATATCATGTTTAGTGTTTAGTTATTGAATTATAGCAACTATCATTTTATCAATCATCTATATATTTATGGTCAGTTACAAAATAGCAGCCTTCTTCACCAGTACATTAATTTGTATGCTGTTACAAAGTTGTCTTACTGTTCAAATGACAGATTATAAACATATTTTAATAATTAATAATTTCGTCTATATTTATTTTCTGTTACAAATAATATTCTATTTACTGTTTCAAATGGGTTTTTCATATTTCTGTTACAATATATATATATATATATTGTATATGTATACATATATATAATCAAATATATATATATATATATATATATATATATATAAGGTATTTGATTCGCATTTTACATACATATATATTAAATAATAAATGGCATGTATCAATTTATATTAGAAAATAATAAATTAAACTTAACTGCATAAGACTTGTATATAAGTATATAAATTTTATAGAATCGTATTTACAAATTATCTCACTATATAATAATTAATTTAACTTGTCAATTATTTTAATTGTATTACTACTAGATGTATTTTGAAAAGATTGGGTCAATTTATTTATAAATAATTTTATTGAAAAACCATATGTAATAATGATACAATTGTAAATCAAAAATAATAGTTATCCATGTTAGTCAGGCAACCAAATGTTCTGAAGTGGTTACTGGTGTTGTTAATCCAGCTTAATCAGGCTCCACGTGTTGTCAAATAAAAATCTGGATGAGATTATTCTGTCCTTATGGCGAAATTCCTTTAGCTTGGAAATGAATGTGTCTTCAGGCTTGGGATGAGGAAAGGTATTTAGAAGTTGTCATGTTATATGTATGTATTGCTTACACATAAGGGCTTAGTTGAGATGATATTTTTTATATATATTGTGCTAGGTTTAATAAACCCTAAGTTAATGAAGTTATGGGATAAATGTTGAAATTTTCAGGCTAAGATATAAGTCTTATATTAATAAAAAAGCCCAAGTAGTTGATGTTCCTAATAAAAGACGTGGTTTAAAATAAAGTGAATAAATTCTTATAGCATAGTGGGAAGGAGCTCTTGATATTGTCTTTTGTATCATTCTGTTTGTTGATCCAACTGTAAAGAAATACATCTATCACCTAAATTATTAATTTAACAAGATATCATCAATTTATTTATTTATTTGTTTATTAATTTAATTTCACAACAGTTTTATACAATTTCTACGTAAAATACAAACTGCAAGTTTATGTTTATTATCGGTAAAACTTTTATTTGATTTATATTTTTTTAAAAAAATTGAACATTTGAAAACAAAACAGTTTTTATGTTTTCCATATATATATATATATATACACATTATTGGACTTTGTGAAGTTAGAAGAAAAGGTGAAGAGAGAATTGATTTAAAAAGTGGACATATACTCTATTATAAAGGCACAAATATTGGAAATACAAGTGGAGTAGGATTCATTATAAATAAAAAGTGGAAGAACAATATTGTGGAGATTGATGGTGTATCGGACAGAGTGGCAAGATTAGTTATACAACTTAATAGCAGATACCAAATGCAGATAATTCGGGTTTATGCCCCAACAAGTTCTCATAGTGATGAAGTAGTAGAAGATTTTTATATGGATGTACAAAAGGCTTTTGATCAGAGTAAACACCATTTTAAAATTGTTATGGAAGACTTTAATGCTAGAATTGGTAAAAAAATGAAAGATGAAAGTGCTGTGCGTAATTTTGGTTATGGTAATAGAAATGAGAGAGGACATAGACTTGTGGAGTTTGCAGAAAAAGAAAAACTTTATATTATGAATTCTTTTTTTGAGAAAAATGTTAAAAGGAAATGGACATGGAAGCATCCAAATGAAGGTACAGCAGAATTGGATTATATTGTGACTAACAGGAAATACATATTTCAAGATTGTAATATTCTTAATGAATTTAACACAGGAAGTGATCATCGATTAGTAAGGTGTAAGATACGTGTTAATGTAAAACTAGAGAGACAAAAATTATTAAGAAAAACAATATTTACAGTTGATATTCCTAATCTTCAGAAACATTCTAATGAATTTAAATTAGAACTAGTAGATTTTGAACATGATTCAGATTTGAATGAAATTAATATAAAAATAACTGATACACTTTTGAAAACTGCAACAAAGATAGCTGGTAGAAAGAAACAGCAATTGACCAATAAAATTTCTACTGAGACTAGAGAATTTATGAAGAAAAGAAGGAATATGAAGATATACAAAAATGATGCATTAAAAAGAATTAAGTAATAATTTACTAAGGCTGTAACCTTAGAAATAAGCGTCTGAAAAATACGAAGGTAGGGACCTCTATAGGTCTTAAAACACAAGCTTACGCTATGAAGAAAAGAGAGAATCCCCAAAGAGAATTCCTTCTTTACTTCAACCTACTTTTATATATAAATAGGTGAAGCTGAAGTGTTTTGATCTAAGAGTGTGAAGCTATTCAATACTTCACTAATTAAGTCCACAATTCTTATAATACATTAATACTCGCGAAATCTTCATAGCGTAAGCTTGTGTTTGAAGACCTATAGAGGTCCCTACCTTCGTATTTTTCAGACGCTTATTTCTAAGGTTACAGCCTTAGTAAATTATTACTTAATATAATAATGGGCGTTTAATAAAATTTATAATTAAAAAGAATTGAATATCTCGAATTTTGTAAAATGGTGCGGAAAAGAGTTGAAAATGATATAAGAAAGTATAACTGTGAACTAGCAAGGAAAGCTGTAGAAGAAAATAAAAGTCTTAAGAATGTAAAACAGCATTTTGGTATTGGTAGGAAATTTATATCTGCAATAAGAAAAAAAGATGGAATTATTACTATAAGGAGAGATGACATCATGAAATTGGTAGAAGATTTTTATCAAGAATTATATAGTAATAAAGAACAAGTACCTCCTATATCTATTACATCTTCCAAATTGCCCAGAATTTTAAATGAAGAAGTGAGACATGCAATTAAATGTATGAAGAAAGGAACGGTTCCAGGTAATGATGGAATTATAATTGATATATTAAAAGAAGCAGGTGAAGAAATAGAAATTTTTTTAGCAAAGTTATATACCAAATGTCTAAATGATAAAGATGTACCGGATGATTGGAAGAATGCAGTAATAATATTAATATTTAAAAAAGGTGATAAAGAAGATATTAGAAATTACAGACCTATCAGCCTTTTATCAGTTTTATATAAAATTTTTACCAAGATAATTACTACTCGTCTACAGAGAACATTGGATTTCCACCAACCAAGAGAACAAGCCGGATTTAAAAGTAGTTTTAGTACAGTAGATCATATCCAGGTATTGAGAGAAGTTATAGAAAGGACAAATGAATATGAGTTGCCATTATGTTTAGGATTTGTAGATTATGAAAAGGCATTTGATTCTATAAACATTTCTTCAGTGATTAAAGCATTAGATCATCAAGGTATAGATCCAGGATATTGTCATATTTTAAAGAATATTTATAAAAATGCAACAGCAACAATTAGATTACATAATGACACTGGGAAAGTCAACATTGAGAAAGGTGTAAGACAAGGTAACTCCATATCTCCAAAACGTTTTACAGCAGTGCTGCATGAAGTATTTTGTGGATTAAAATGGGAAACTAAAGGAGTGAAAGTAAATGGTGATTATTTAAGTCATTTAGATTTCGCAGATGATGTAGTTGTTTTTGCAAATAATGCTTCCGATCTGCAGGAAATGTTGCAGGAATTATCAGATGAAAGTAGGAAAGTAGGACTAAAGATAAATGTTAAAAAGACTAAAGTAATGTTTAATCAATTTGCTCAAAATATGAAAATAAAGATTGATTATGATGAATTAGAAGTTAACAGTTACAAATACCTTGGTCAGATTATTAATACAGATGGAAACATAATGGAGGAAATTAATCATAGAATTAAACTTGGTTGGAGTGCTTTTGGTAGAAATAACTTGATACTAAAAGGAAATATGCCTATGTGTTTGAAAAGGAAGGTTTTTAACAAATGTGTTTTACCAGTTCTTACTTATGGATCTGAGACTTGGACACTTAATAGAAGAGCAATTCAGAGACTTCAGACCACTTAAAGAAGTATGGAGAGGTGTATGTTGGGAGTAACAAGAAGAGATCGTAAACACAATGTATGGGTAAGAGAACAAACAGGGGTTACTGACCTCATTGAAAAAATTAAAAGATTGAAGTGGAGTTGGGCTGGACATATTGTTAGAAGAGATGATAATAGATGGACAATTGAAATTTTAAACTGGATTCCAAGAGATTGTAAAAGACCCAGAAGGAGACCACATGTGAGATGGATGGATGAAATAAGAAAGTGTGAAGGGGTGATGTGGAGAAGAGAAGCTAAAGATCGGAGAAGATGGATTAAACTTGGAGAGACCTTCATCCTGCAGTGGATTGATAATGGTTGATGATGATATATATATATATATTGTAGCCTTCTCCTAGATCGCTGTACTCATAAATGAATCATACCGCACCTTTAAGGCACTATAATATTCTCTGTAGCCTTCCCACTAATCTATCCAGTCAAATTTACACGTTTGAGAACCATATCTTTCTCTGTAACCTTCCGATCTACAACTAATCTAGAATATACGCCTAAAATAAATGATAAACTAAAGAGATGATTTCTTTATTAACTAAGCTCGCATGAAACTATAAACTTAAAGAAGACTACAAGGTGATTAATAATTTCTGGTCAAAATAGCTTCAAAATTCACGAACAAGCAAACAAACAAAAGGTTATGAAATAAACCTAATATTAATCAAACCAATAAATAAATAATAATTAGATCAATGGAATTAATATGAAATTAGAAGTATAAATTAGGCACTAAGTAAATTAGGATGTAGATGACTAAATGGATGATGAAAATAAGTAATAATTAAATAATAGAATGAAATGAGTCTGAGAATGAAGAAAAAAGGATGAAGATGTATCAGGTTAATGAATGATTAAGATGATGGTAGAATAAGAGTTAATGGATGATTAAGATGATAATGGAATAAGAGCTAATGAATAATGAGTTAATTAGGATAATGAGTTAGGATGAAAGAAGAAAATAAAGATAAGAAGAATGATGATGATCAAAGATGATGTCCAGAACTCTAAATTTGATACTGAATTAAATGATAATAAGACAACTAAATAAAATATGGGTTCCAAGATTAACAAAACCAGAATATTCACCATAAAGTCAAAACAAGCTATACATTTCAGACAAAATAAACAATTGATACTTTAAAGTTGGGTTGACTTTATAAAATAGTGAATGTAACATAACTCCACTCTAACTACAATAATTAACTGGATATGAAATTTACCATAAATTTCAAATCCTATCGCAAATTAATATAACTTATCCTTCTCAGCGTTCACATAGCTTAATGGGTGTCATACAAGATATACTTGGATCAGTGAGAGGGATTTTATCACTACCCAAACATAACACACAAAATAGCTCTTAATACCGAATTGAATTACGAAACACTATACAGTAATTTCAAATAAATTCTATAAATTCTCTAACTATGACAAACTTTAAGTTTCAATAATCTGGAATGATTTTTTTCAATAGCTAAACACAAGAGCTTTCCAACTTTTTTTCCCCATTAATTAAAAACAATGTGATCAAGACTAGTGAATGATAGATCTGTGGATTCAAATGAACTGATCAAAACAATATTAGGTGTTTACTCTTTTAGTATATAACTTAAAATAATATTCTTTAGGTTAATAATGTTTAATTATTAAGTAATGATGCCCTAGATCTACTCATAAATTATAGGGCTTAACAAAATTATTCTGATATACCTACATATAGCGACTTTTACAATATTGATTGATGACGATTTCCATTTAATCATAGGATATGTCGATAGCAATAACAATAATAATGTGTGGGTGTGTTGATTAGCAATAAGACTATTGACAACTAAATAAATTCTAACACAACAAGATTTATTTACATTATTTACAAGCCATATTACACACATTACATGAAACAAGATGGCTTCATTGAATACAAACAAGGATGGAATTTTACAGTCATTTCTAAATCTAACAATTGAGTTATAATTTATTATATTGAACGGTATTAATTTAATTTATTAGAATATGATAATGGCAATTATCATATACAGCACAATTAATATTTTTTTATTATTATTATCATTTACTACAAAACAAAATTCATGGTATTGATGTGGGGCAGACATCATAAGTTAAATGCACATATGACACCAAAACATTCACTATGTCCACAACTTAACCATTTACTAATTAACGGATCTTACTGATCCACTGGCGAATAACTACTTGATAAAGACCAATCCACATTGTCCATGTACATACCTTGCTCTTTTACACAGAAGTTATACAAACACCAATAAGTTCTTTTTTTGGTTATATTTGGTTTGTCTATAAACTGATGATGATTACACAACATCGTCAAGACACTATTTCAATTAGACAAACACTATAGATAGGCTAATGTCCCTTAATTTAACTCTATTTTATCATTACTATAGATTTTGAAATCTAAACTTCACCATACACAGTGAAAAACTCTATATATACCTTCATGAGGGATCTAACAATACAGGGAGGCTCTACAAAATAACATGACAGTTGTATAATAATATGGTGAATTCCAATACCTTTATAGGTATAAAAGTGTGGGCAGTGCCTCATTACAAAACATAGAATTCAGACCATGGGCATCATCCTCTTTTAGGATTAACTATGCTCTAAGCACTAACTACTAATTAGCCTCAACAATGTCCTCATTAAATCAGCAATGGGGAATTCTCCATCAGCCCATGCACAATATTACTATTATTATATTTGATGCCACTGTATGTGGCACAAACTCATCAGCTAAAAGCTATTATAAATCCTGATCAATACCATAGCAAGGTAAAACAATACTCATAATAAAAGTGGAAACATAACTGTTCCATTTCCCAATGCAGAAACTATTAATGTTTTATAGACAATCTGCCAACATATAAGTCAAATGACCATTAATTATTCTAAAATAATTATTATACTTTGGTTATAGAAAGCCATGCACATGTAAACAATGAGTACCAAACTACATTTTGTCTTTACGGTGGACATTTTCATTCATAGGCAATATTAAGCAATAAAAGAAATGTTTATTAAATTATTTCATATAATAGACAATGGTGTCATTATGTGTATAATTTTGACAAGTTTGAATTTGTTTGTTCCCCCTCGATACATTAATTCTTTGAATGCATGACTCATCTAAAAATGAGAAGATTTGACATCACTCTAAATCGGCTACTTTTTATCCCACGTATACATATGATACGTCATTAGAAAGAAAATCAAAAGTTCTGTAAGATGGTGCCATCTTCAGAGTTATTTTACAAGTAAAAAAATCAATAAAAATGACCATATATGTCAAACAAAACCAAAGCACCGCCTCCTCACCAACTTTTCTTGAATCTTATTGGCTGTCCCACTTCTGTCAGAAAGGGAAATGGCTGCCAAAAAGTAAAAAGTTACGTTCGTTTTGATTTTTATTACGAAAATGATAAACGAATGTTTACAACATTTTAAACAATATTTCAATTGAATTACAAATTATTATTGATAAAATAATACTAAAAATCAAATTATTTTAGAAAAATAGTTAAGATATTACCAAGAATTATTTATTTATTGCTACATATTGATCGTAACGTTAAAATGAAAAAAAAAAGATTGCTGATGCAATCTTTTTTGGTTGGTTGAATAGCGGTTACTTTTATTTCACCGCAATTGAATATTTTTTAAATTATAAATCAAATTTTATTTTTGAAAAGATTTTCGTTTGCTTTCGTAATCTGACAATTCAGTAATATACTTTTTACAAACGAAACTAACGTATTTATATTATTAAAAGTGATCTATTTTAACAATAGATTTTGTTAAAGTTGTGAGTTGGCCAATTACAAGTTTTGATTTTTAACTCATTTGGCCAATTATATAATCATCGTTTAAAGGGTTAATAACATTTATTTTATTAGTGTGAGAGATAAATATTTCTCTGTTCCCAGATAATGATATTCAATATTATGTTTCCCTTGATTTGAAAAATAAAAATTATATGTATGCGTATTAGAGGTATATGTTTCTTTATATATCTCTATATCATCACTAAGTACATTTTATATCATCATAAAATATATAAATACAAAAAAAAACTAATGCCTGAATAACACAGGAAAGACAAAAAACGTATTATAATATTAAACGTATCAATAACAAAAATAAACAAACATTTTCTCCCATTAGATTTTTATCAAAGTTTGATCCATTTTTATGAGCAAAATGACAAGAAAATAAATATTATAAGCAAATCTTCCCAAGTAAATATATATATTTTGATTATCCTGTTTTATCTTAGCATATTTCAAACAATATTCAAACACTTTCCAAAGGCAATAAGAATCAATTGTTGGTTTATATACCGATGTCATTATAGCAAGATGATATTTAAATACTTTCCAAGGGAAATAAAATCATTTGTTGGTTTATATACCGATGTCATTATAGCAAGACAATATTTAATACTCTCCAAAGGTAATAAAAATCAAGCACTATCAATTCATGGAAATACAATACAATAAGGATGGAGGACCTTGTCTACTCCATAAAGAATACTCAAAATTATTAACTAAGCCTAACTCTATGAGGCTGACAAATACTAACTAATGACAAGATATAGTCTTCACCTGAATTAACTAAGTTATTCCTAAGCAGTTTAAAAATACAAAAATGTATATTCAATGTAAGAACCAACAAAGCAAACTGTGTCAAATGACTACTATAGGAAATACTTTAAAATTAAATGCATACAAAATTCTATGCAAGGCACAATGCACATATAATAAAATATTCAATACTAAAATATAGTGACTAATGGACTTTTAAAAAATTGCAAATTAAATGCAAGAATATTAATTCTCAATGAATAAAAAAAATATTTGCAATTATTATTAATATAGCATTCATAAAACAAATGAATGGAACTCTCTAATAAACTTCTTTGGTTGGTTTAAAATAAAACTGAGTGAAACATCCCACATACAATAAACTAAGACTGTGATATTTAATTCTCTGTAAATGAAATTATCAAATAGAAACTAACTTGCGAAATGCTTAATAAATGTAATAATAAAATTTACCTGAAAATGGCAAAATATTTGCTCATTCTAATAAACCCATTAAGCTTTAAATTATAACCCTAGTTTACCTGGTATATTTATGCAAAAAGTGTTACACAAAATATATAGCATAAATATTTCTATGGGTTTTTTTTTTTTTTAAACCAATAAAAAAAATAATACAGTAACTCAAGTTTGAAATTCAGCTCCGCAATGGTTTTTCCTTTTAAGATATGTAGATTATTTATTAAGGCTAATATATATATATACGAGTTTGAAGCTTCAGTCAAAATATTGATAAACATAGCAATGATTTCCAAAATATATATATATACGAGTTTGAAGCTTCAGTCAAAATATTGATAAACATAGCAATGATTTCCAAAACGAAAATGTTCAATAGTCTTTTAAAAAAAATTCTTTCACTTTCTTTCTTTAAAGATAATTCTAAATATTTAAATAAGAAGAATAGGCCAGCATTGAAAAAATAAATTCTTCAGCTGAGTACATTTTTATTGAATCCCAGGTTCAAACGCATAATAAATAGCTTTATTTTAATTTCTAGGCAAACACATTTTTTTAAAAGACGGCTCTTTTTTTTTAATATTTCAAGATGTGTTTTATTTTAAACAAATTTCCTTTTACTCTTTTAAACACAAGAGTAGATTTCTTTTATAATTAAAGACGTTCCTCAGTTTATGAACTAAGATTAACTGTCATAAAGTTACTCATAATTAATGGCAAAGATAACAGAAAACTTTATTAGGTATTTGACAGATACGAGTTCATTATTAATAATTGTAAATTATTTTGAAGTTTTGTTTCCAAATAATTTATTTTTCCTACAGTTGAGCATAAAATGAAAATTATTATTTTAAAATATATATTATTCTCTGTTTGCATTTAGCTAAAACAAATTACTTCCATTTCAGGTCAAGGTATAATTAATAACTTTTAGTTCATTATCATTTTTGTATGTTCATCCTTAAACGATTTAGCTTTAAATATTTGGTTGTTTTCTCATCCCTGGTATTCGCCATGGAATGGCGTTGATGCTAATCAAAAACATATACATATAACGATTCCGGGCCGGACCTTTGTGATTGATTTGATATAAAAAGATCTAATTTATTAGATTTGTAATAAAATATTCTACTAAATAATACTATTATATGATGTTAGTCTTTCATTTTTGTAAATGTTTATTAATCTTATATTGTTTTTTAGTTTGTGTGTGTGTCTTTAAAGTTACGGTGTTTTTTTCTACTTTTTTTTTCACTTTATGTGTGTTTTTTTAAAATTACGGTATTTTTTTCAAGAGTAAATCAATCATTTTATTAAAAAGCAATACATAATAAGTAAATGTTGATTAATCATATTGTTTTTTGAGTTTGTGTGTGTGTCTTTAAAGTTATGGTGTTTTTCTAAATTTTTTTTTACTTTAGGTGTGTCTTTTTAAAGTTTTGGTATTTTTTGTCAAGGGTCAATCAATAATTTTATTAAAAAGCAATACGTAATTCTAAATCTATAAAAAGTAATGTAACTTAGACAACATTTACTATTATGATTTTGTGTGTGTTTTAATGATACACATACATCGCTACAAATGGAAAATAATTCCTGGCAACAACTCAAAAGAAAAATAAACCCTCCCAAATATTTAATTAAAGGATTCTATATTAAGTTCGAACACTAACAAATAATATTCGAACTTCATTAATTTAAAATCATCTTAGACTTTAATAGCCGGGTTATTTTGTAAAACAGCAAAAAAAAAGTCATTTGAGATAGAAAGATTAATTAACCAAGGAACTTTACAGATCAACAAGATGAATAATTAATTAAAAAAGTAATTGGGTTGAAAAAAGGGGTAATCAATCAAAGTAAAATGTAAGTCTAAATCTGCTTCTTCAAGTAAACTGGGAGGGATTGATCCGACCATGATGGATGGATGGAGAAGATTTGAACAATAAAATCCAGAAATATTCAGAACTGGTGAAATGAGTGCAAGTGTAAAGCATCGGCAAACTGGGAGTTCTACATCACTTATTTAGCAAAGTAGCAGACTGCTGACCTCCGAACGTCCAAGAGTCAGCAGAATAGGGACTATAAAGTAGGTCGCATAGATCTTTATTCTTCTTATTTTGGTATACCTTCGGGTTTTGTTATCTAAATGTATAATGATTGTTTTAATGTATTCGTGTAAATATGTAGATTTTAGTGTAATGTAATTAAATCTGCTTTTCTTATTCTACCAGTGTTAGTCTCAGGGATTAGGATTCTTGTATGCATATATAGGCAGGGCAAAGTTGGCTTACTGCATAGATTGGTCACCAGCGATTATTATATAGAACTGGTGGTCATAACAGATCTTTATTAGCATGAATTTGCATTTCCTCACCACAAAGACATTTTTTCTGTTTCAACAGGATATTTTTATTTTTGCAAATATGCCACAGCACTGGCTTCAGTTGATGGCAATTGCCATGGTGAAGGCCATCTTACTTGTTCTTGAATAAATTCTCGTGAGAACATTATTTGTCACATGATTGTCAAATAAATACTGGCATGTATCCTTTCAAATAACTTTTTGAGGGTTACACATTCCTCATGGAAGCTTCACGTCATTATTAATAAACTTACAACACTAAAGTAAATTACATCACATTAAAAAAATATGTCTAATCAAATTTTAAAAAACTACAACTGGCTCAAATACACACACTCTCACACCAAACTACAGAGATAATAGATATTCGAAGATTATGAGAAAATGAATAACAAAATCAACTATGGCAGCCAATAAAGACATTTCTCTTTGCTTTTAGCATAGAAAAAAAAGCTATAACTGGCAGCCATTGTTGGGAACTCTTTCTGTGTTTTATCATAGAAAGAAGTCTCTTTGTGTTGGCTTCTGTCACCACCCAACATAATGTGGGAACTCTTTTTCTGCATTTATAGCATAGAAAATTTTCTCATTTGTTGGGTGAATGCTGGTAAACCGGTATATTTCTAGGAATTTATCTAGAAATAGCAACATCTCGTGGCGAACACCAGGATGAGAAAACAACTGAAAATATTTTTCTCCAACACTTCCCAGAATTAGATAATTACTATCTCATATTCAATAAATTTTAAAGTTGGACATTAGGAAAAGTCTATATTCAATTACAAAAATGTTTAGCAAATAAAGTTCAATCTTGTTTAACTTAAAGTAATATTTTTTTTTCCAAATTTATTTTTAGAAATAAGCATTATTCTGGTAAGAGCATATTCAAATGTAGATATCAGGTTTTAATAATGAATTATCAAATTTAAAGTCAATTCTAAGTTACCAGGAAGGTAACAAATTTTTCACTATAATGCATTTAAATTAAGAATGTCTTTTAATTTTTTTTCCTCACGTATATTTTTAACTTAACTGGATAAATACTGAGTATCCTACAGCTAAAATAGTTCCGTATAATATAGTATTTAGCCATATAAGTAATTAATGATTTATACTTTAATTTTACTTTCACTTTCCAATAAATAAAGACAAACAGATAATACATGAATGAGATAAGAGATGCAAAACTTGCTCTAAACATTTTTTATTACTATAATTTTATGTTCTAACTGAAAGTTGAATATCAGAAAGCAGTTACCTTCTTTTTAGCCTTTCATAACTGCAAGACAATTTAATATAATGGTTGTAAAAACATACTTTTATTTTTTAAAACAAAATAATAAAGTTCTAAAGAAAATTACAACTTTTTATTAAAGAGGAGGTGAGGATTCAGCCATGTAGAAACAAAAAAACCCTGAATGAATCCCGGACCCCTATTTATATCTGATAATCTCTAATACTCCCACTTTTGTATGTCAATTGGCTTGAAAACCAATGAAGTTATTTTCTTATTGAACTCTAACATTTTTGACAGATCAGCTGTGAAATTGATTTACTAATGTAATTGATCTAATTATACAAAATTATGTGACTTAACAGCTGCAAAGTCAAAAGATCATTAACAACTTTTATTAAGTAATATTTTTAATTAATATTTTATAAAACAAAAATAGCAATAAATATAAAATTTAGAGTTATCTTTAATTATCAAACTTTTAAATATTTACTTTTAATAATTTTACTCATTCATTGGTTTTTAATCAATATTGGAATTAAATTATTATTTATTCCTATGTTTACAGGTCTTGCTTGCATGCAAATATATTCACACACCAGTGACCTATAAATATGAACTCAAACTAATTACCTAGAAGTTATTTTTAACTACAAAATAAAATATTACTGAATATTAAATTCAAAATAACTTTATAACTTAATTGCTAATCTAAATTACATTTCTTTACAAATATTATTATACTGTTTTAAATAAATTTTACAGATTATTTTAAAACTAATTTAACATTATTTATTCCAATTTATTTACAATATCTATTTATTATAGTTTAGACACTAAATGAATTAAACAATAGTTACTTTAAAATACATTTAATATTATTTATCAAATCATAAATATTTCTGATATTTCCTTTAAGTAAACTTACTGTCTTACATCTCTCATTAAACTAATTAACATATACTATTGAAATATTTACACATGATCCTATAAACATTTAATAATGATTACAATACTACATAAGATTATCCTATACTATTCATTAACTAATTGACTTCTATTTTTATCATTATTATTTTTTAAAACAGAAAATTTCAAACAAAAAGTTAAGCTAAGATAAACTCTGGCACCTGTTGGTGCCAAATGAAGTTTCAATATATATATATATATATATGCTATTATAAAAATATAAAATCACAATCTTAGAATAAAGCTTATATCATTTGTTTATATAAAAGAATGACTTTGAGTTTTTTTATTTGAAATTTATTAATATGTGTCTTTTCTCTTTTTAGTACATCAGTTATTAATTGGTTGACAAATTCATCCATTCGAATAAATTATAATCTTTTATATTAGTGGATTATTTTTATAAGCCATCAGTAATGGAAATATTAAATTACATGTAATTTTATTTCTATATATATTGTACTGAGGTATCTTGAGACCGAGTGTGTAATATTCTTTGAAAGTAATAATATTTAATAAATTTCATTTTAAAAGATAAAGTGGGGAAATTAAGTTAAGTTAAAAGTTGAAGGAAAAAAAATTAAAGATATAAAGGAGTGGGATGGGAGGGGGTTATTTATTAAAGAAAAATAAATAATAAACGATTTTAAAAGGAGGGTAAGATTTTTTTTTCACTTTAAAAAAAAAACAGTGAAATAAAAATGATTTAATATCACTTTTTATTAGTTCATAATAAAAAAATAATAAAGAAAATTTGTTTTGTTTTATAACAAAATAATTAAAGGTGTGCATGTGTAACTTTTGAATAAAAGAAAAAGCAAAATAGAAGTTCAATCAGAGTGAAGAAAAATGTACAATGATTTCACAAGATATAAAATGCTGGATATAAGAAAACTTTGCCATTGTTAAGATGGTTTTAATTTCAACATTCCATTATTATTATACTTTTAAAATATTTCAAAATATTTTATAAAATCAAAGAATCCAAAGAAAATTATATAAATGCTATTCAGACAAAATGATGCATTGTTAAATTCATTGTAGCATGCAGCTAACTGGAACCTTCTCTGCAATGATCATCAGCAGATAGTTTGGAGGGAAACCATGTTCGGATAAAATCAACAGAGCAATGAAGTGTCTATGCTGAAAGCCATGAATGCCAAGTAACATCATAAATTCAAGGAAAATTTATGTAGAGTTTTAATGCTAACTGGTTAGAAATAACATTCTATAGAAATTACTGTTTGCTGTGTGTACATCAAATAATATTTCACATCCTAGGTAATGTTTAATTTTTCTATTCTATAATTCTTATTTTTTAAAAAAAAAAGACTGTGATAAATAAATAAATAAAACTTTCAACTTTATCAAATAATATCTGGAAGATATAAATGATATCGGCTTCTGCGTTCCACTTTATTCAGAGACATTAATTGTATGTATGTGTAAATTTTAATTTAATATGTTGTGTATATTTTAGTTATTTATAATGTATTAAAACACTTATTTAAATGAAAAGAGTGTGTGTGGTTGAATTATAAAACAAAATGATTGTTTTAAATAAAAAAAGATTTAAACTGTTGTTGAAATATTTATATTGATATATGAGTACCCATATTTATGCTGAAATAATATTTTTAGTGAAGTGGGAGTGGAAAGACTTAATAATTATTGAGAAATGTTTAAGTTACAATGAAAAGGGTGCTTGTCTTATAGATAAAGATGCCATTGGATGGCGCCGTTTTCATGCTTAAACTATAAAATATGACCATTCCCAGGCCGTTGATTATAATAATTTTTCTGTGCTTTTTTGTAATGTGAAAATCAATACAAAACAAAATCATCTTTTATAAATATTATTTTTATTAATGTATACAATTTAAATGATAATAATAAATATAAAATAAAATCAACAAATTACAATTTGATTTGTGTTTTTTCTATCGTATATTTTTTTAATTGTGTTACGGATTTTTTTTATCAATTTTCTATTGGACATTTTTTTACTTGTGTTATGGCTTTTTTTATTGGATAATTTTTTACTTATGTTATGATTATTTTTTTGTTGTTGTTGTTTAACTAAAAAGAGATATTATGGATATTTTTTACTTCAAATAGAATGACAATAAAAAGTAAAAGTTGTTATGGTTAGGTTTAGGGTTAGTTTTAGGGTTAGGTTTAGGGTTAGTTTTAGGGTTAGGTTTAGAGTTAGTTTTAGGGTAACTTTTAGGGTTAATGTTCTGTTGTTTGTAATGCTAAAATAAAAAAATTCAAAATCGAAACCGTACTCAGACAAAATAAAGAAACTCAAACTTTTTTAAACAACAACAAACACTTATAAATGTCTTCTTTACTTATTAAACATGTTTATAGTATTTGCTTTTTATGAAATTTAAAAAAATTCGTGTATATTTGTACTTTTCTTACTGTATATTTTTTTGGTACTGCTCTTCTTTGTCTCATGGAATGTTATGAACAGTATGTTACTTGATGTGTTACCTAATTGCAACTCCCTAAAAACATAGATATTTAACATTTTCCCAATTAAAACTTCAATGCAGTATGTTGTAAAAAGTCTTAGAATTATTACTTTAAAAAATCTGAACATTCAATACTTTAAAATAAAAAAAAATCCAATGAAAACAACATTTTTATCCAATTCAAATACAAACTCTCTCATCAAGCCATAACTATTTTATAAACTGTGCGAATTCAGAAAATGTAATTGCTGTGATGTGACATACATGCTGTACTGTGACACAACATAGTGGCCTGCATTCTGTAGCACAACAAAAAAGTTGTATTATAGAAAACGCAGGTTCGAATGTGTCGGCCACAGAAACAGCATTTTTATGTGTTTTGGTGTGAAAACTGCACCATAGAACAGTGTCTTTAGCTATAAGATGAGTACCATGAAAAGAATATAGAGAATTTTTCTTTTAAAACAAGGATTTGTTACTTAAGGATGTCAAAGTTTATCAGATGGTAAATCATTATTATTATTAAAAATAGAATTTTAGATTGGGAAGAGTTTTTTTTAAAAGGCAGCTAAACTTCTATGAGCTAGCTGGGATCTCAGGTACTAGATTCGTTGCTGGTCAGGTAAACATGTTAATTATTATGTGATTAACTGGTGTCTAAAGGATTTACCTTATAATAAATAATGGGTTTAGTTGGCCAGTATTTGTTTAGTAGCTGAGTGTTTATATTATTGGTAGTTAGCTGCCAATGATATCATTCACTCTACCTGAGGATCAGACACCTTCAGAGATTAGATGGTTTTAGTAAAAAAGGAGGAGTATTTTTTATTTATATTTATCATTATTATAAAAAATAAAAAAGGTGGATGGTTCAATATAGATAGATAGATAGATAGATAGATAGATAGATAGATAGATAGATAGATAGATAGATAGATAGATAGATAGATAGATAGATAGATAGATAGATAGATAGATAGATAGATAGATAGATAGATAGATAGATAGATAGATAGATAGATAGATAGATAGATAGATAGATAGATAGATAGATAGATAGATAGATAGACAGATAGATAGATAGACAGATAGATGGACAGACGAATAGACGGACGGACGGACGGATGGACGGTCGGACGGACGGATGGACGGATAGAAGGATAGACGGATAGATAGATAGATAGATAGATAGATAGATAGATAGATAGATAGATAGATAGATAGATGGATGGATAGATGGATGGATGGATAGATGGATGGATGGATAGATGGATGGATGGATAGATGGATGGATGGATAGATGGATGGATGGATAGATGGATGGATGGATAGATGGATGGATGGATAGATGGATGGATGGATGGATGGATGGATGGATGGATAGATGGATGGATGGATAGATGGATGGATGGATAGATGGATGGATAGATGGATGGATGGATAGATGGATGGATGGATGGATGGATGGATAGATGGATGGATGGATGGATGGATGGATGGATGGATGGATGGATAGATAGATAGATAGATAGATAGATAGATAGATAGATAGATAGATAGATAGATAGATAGATAGATAGATAGATAGATAGATAGATAGATAGATAGATAGATGCTTTTTATTTAATTTGAGAAATAAGCACTAAAATGCAAGAATATTTTTTTTGATTGACCCATTTTTGCTTTAGAATATTTATAGCTGCTTTCCACTTTTACTTCAAGTAAAATACCTTAACCAAATTTGTGATCTAAAAAATAATTATTTTTTTTGTTTTTAATGCATTAGTCCTCATATTAAGTAAAAGCATTTTTATAAAGTTTATAAAAATGTAAATATCAAATAACATAGCATTTTCAGATATATATGTAATTTAGATTAATGTTAACTAATATTTATACATGATTATGAACTGTGTTTAGCACTCACTTTTAAGTAAACCAACATTCATTAACTTTGCTGTTAACAGTGTTATTTCATTACACTACCTGATTTTTGAATCAGCTTCATTATTATATAATTATCTCAAGTAAGAAAAACTATTTCACTTTTAAACACCTACAACAAAGAAACATATTAATTTCATGTTTAATAGTTATTTCTATTTAAATTGAAATGATTCACTATTGCAAGGCATTCAAAATGAGATACTTTCTCCTGCTTGAAATTGATTGTGTGAATGTTTACTAGTAATAAGTTGATTTAAAGATCTATAAATTTAATAATCTCATAATCAATTAACAGAATTGTCAGTGAATGTTGATTTATTTAAAACCAATCTCTAAATATAAATGGTTGTCATTATTTTTAAAATATTTATTGATGGACAGTGCTCAAATTCATAGAACACATGTGAAAAAGGAGTTTATATCTGTCTAAATTACCTGTACATATATATTATTTTATATTTTAAAACATATATTAGTTCAAATAGATAATAAATAGAAGAAAAATAAATTGTTAAGAAACATTTACAATAATAAAGATTTTTTCTTTAAAAATTGTTGATTTTGAATACAAAAGCATTTTCTACTTTTATTAAGAATGTGCATATTACACTCATTTTTAATTATAACATCTTCATATATAAGTCTATATACTGATATATATATATATATATATATAACGGGCAGCGTGAATTTGGTAGTTGGAGATTTACCGTATCTGCCCTACAGAGTGCCACCAAACCATTCTAACCTGGAAAATTTATATAGTAGGCAGATACTTAAGTTAAGATTCAACTTTATTTTATTATAGACTGTTAGCCCCCAGTCACTAACTTGTGGTGCAGCAGAGATAATGTATCAGAGATAATGTATACTTTATTTTTAAAGAAAGAAGATAATAAAAAAATAAGAATAAGCCACTGCCAGATTAACAATACACAGAAACATTTATTGTGCACATATATAAAATTTAGAATTATTTTAGTATAATGTTTACTTTATAATTTGATTTACATTTTAACTTTTGATTTTATAAGTTTGCACAGATGAATTTATTAATATTTTATTAAAGTGTCGAGTATGGAAAGACTACATAGATTGCACTCGAAGAAGAAAATTTTCTATATCCCTTATTTAACCCTAGGCCAAAGTTTGCAATCAATCTAATGCTGATCTACCTGATATATCAATGTATTCAATGCAGCATGAATACCACAGTACAATACCACACTGTCAAAAATATACATCTGAACAGCACAGTTATCGAAAAGAAATGTCTTTCATTCAGTACAGGAATACTTCGTCTGTCTGGCATGAAGAATAATAAAAAAGAATATCATAGGAAGGAATTGCAGTCCTTTTTGCCATCTTACTATTCCATTCCATAGGCTAAAGTGGTGATACAAGGAGTAAGGAATACCATCTGCTTCCATTGGTCAATAAGAAATGGGTCTTATTTTGCCCAAATGTGGCATATAATGTAATCCTGCACATAGCAGATCTTCATGCTACATTTACTAGTTATACCAATACATCCAATACATTGACCCAATTTAATTGCGAAACAAATAACGTCTCTTAAACTAACATAACTTTACAAATCTATGCAGCCATTCATGCCAGACTTAAATGTAACATGATTTAATTAAAAGTTTTAGCTTAATGTGAAAAAAAGCAAAAAACATAATAAACACTTAAAAGATTGAAAAAATTAAATTAATGGAAATGATTTTAAACTACATATGATAAAAATAATTATTAACGATTTAATTTGGTCAGATAGAAATTTATATTTCTATTTAAATATTGGAAATATTTTTACTTAATGGTCATGAATTATATATATATATATATATATGTTAAAACGAAGATTTGCATGGGTTAAATATATATATATATATATATATATATATATATATATATATTGTGCCCTTTTGTATGGGTCACCATCTAATTTTTGTACTAATCTATTAAAAAATTTTAAATTTAAGATATATTTGAATATGTGATGTTAATTTTGCTTATGGTACTATTTCAAAAGTTTTAATTAAAGCAATCTATGAGTATTTGATATGTGAAATTGTGCTGATATAGAGAGAGACATTTTAAATGATGATGATTATAATATATAGTTGGGAATAATGGCCATAGTCAATACTGCATTAATATATTTAATAAATAGGTGTTTAAAGCTAAAGGTGTTTAAAAGACAAGTTAAAATTAAATGCATATATTTATTGTTGATAAAATAATATTATAAGAGAATATAAATATTATTAATTATTATAAGTACTTAAATAGAAGATTAATATTTGATTTTAATAATATTGGATAATTATTTTAAAATCTATTATAATATCTTATTTATTTAAAAATATTTATTTTAAAAAAATGCAATTGTTAGTTTATTTTTAGACGATGAGAAGCGTTTCTTGTGTTATAAAAAAAAAACAGATGTTAGTTAAATTTACACACACATGCATGGAAGTTATTTAGTGAAGTTGCAAAACTATTTTAAAAATTATGTTGTAAAATTTATAAATAATACGTGAGTTAACACGAGATAAAAATAAAGATATTCAATGTGAAATATTAAATCTGATTTTAAAATATTGTTTTAAAATATAACGTATAAAAAGACTTAGTGTATTTTAAATAATTTTATAAAAGTTAAAATTAAAATCAAGTAGGTAAAAATATTTTTAAAAAATATTTTATGGATTTAAATAAATGATAAAGATTATTTTAAAATGCAATAATGTAATAAATATTAAATATTAAATAAGTCATTATTTATTTTTGATTTTGTGTTGTTGGTAAATATGTAAATAAGCCAGCAAAGTTGATTGTTTAATCTACCAATCAAATGGGAAGTTTCTTCCGGTATAAAAGCTCAATTCAATTGTTAGGAGGGGACTTCATGATTGAATTTTCAAGTTAATTGTGTTATTAAAAATAGCAAAGTAAATTTGATAGACGCTCTCAAAATCAATTTTAAAATTACAAGAGTGTCATTATAAATAATTTATAAAAGTTTTAAATAATGGACATGCAGTGTTAACTTAATTTTTTCCCTATCAATCGTCTCTTTATTAAGCTCAATTTACAAGCAAATAGTCATGGGAACATCATATATAGTGAAAATATATCGGAAACTTTACCTTAGAAATATGACAAACGCTGGATTAGTTCGGAAAATTATAAGATGGAGAAAAGTAGTATTTTGGACAGTATATAATTTTAAAAGCTAATTACTATTGCCTATTAGAAAATAGATATTTTAAAGAATAAATACTTCTTTATAAAGAAAGTATTTTGTAAGATATAAATTTAAATATATATCTTAAGGAAAGATATTAGAAATAAAAGTAGTTTTTATAAATACTTGCCTTGTTAAGTCTTTATGTTTAAAAGACTGAATGTTGACAATTTTGAAAGGCAAATAAGTTGAAAATATATTAACTAAAAGTCTTAATATAATAAAAATTATTATATTAAAATAATTTAAACGATGGTCGTTTATAGATAAAGAAGCTTATTCTTACCTGGATATTTTGGTTATGGAATGTGCAAGTAATATGTGGACGTCCAAGTTAATTTAAAAATAATTAAATATAAATTTTTATAAACTATAGACTAAATTAAAATAATAACTTTTGAATAATATTTTTAAAAGAACTAAACCAGGATCCTATAAACTATTTTAATTTTATTTTATTTCTTATGGAAGAATTAATTTTTATTTTATTTTAAAAGAACGTTTTCATTTTTCATAAACTTTTAAAAAAACACGTGTTGGACCGGAAACAGGAAATGGTGTTCTAGTGAATGTGTGCCTTGGATTAAAGAACTTTATGGTGAAAAGGAAACATCGCTGGAATTACGTAATATGAACTCTGTTTTATTTATCTAATATAAAAATTAAATATTATTAATTTATTAAAATAAGATAGGTACATATCTTTAAATAATAACTAAAAAATAATATAATGATTAATTGCATGAGTTTATTTTATAATTAATATAACACAGAATATTTTAAAGTATGATCGTGAGTATAAATGTGAATTATTTTATGAAGCTGTAATTCCGAAGAATATTGGAAGATGGACTGGACATTAATTCATTATCTATGGTAAAAATTGTATAATAATAATAATTTTGATGTATTTAATATGTTTTATTTAGATCAACCAAATATTATGTTGTTTTGAATGAATGTATGATTATTTTAAAAAATACACACACATTATATTGGCAGTGACAGTTTTATTTAAATATGCATAATTTGAATTTATGAAATAAATACGATGCAACATTACATAAGAAGCTTAGAAATAATTATATGATTCTTTCGTTAATAAATTTTGATATTGTTTTTATGTTATAGTATTAGAATTATATTTATTATTTATAAGTAATTATTTTTTTATTGCAAATTAGGAAGAGAGTTAAAAGTCTGTATTTTATTTTGTTTATTGGATAAATTAAGTTAAGTTTTATGTAGAAGTTTATGTTGGATTAAAGATTTACCGAAAATAGATGACGAAGCATAAATAGTTTGGAATTAGTATTTTATTTAGAGTTGAAAGTTGTTTTCCGGAAATTTTAAATAAGTTTAGAGGATGTTTTTGTAGATAGAAATTTATTAAGAAGGAGTAGTATAACACATAAAATGAAGTAATAATTTTACATAGAAAAGAATCATAAAATTTATCTAATATAATACTTTATTAATTTGAAATTAATGAATGATTTGAATAATATTGTTATTTCAACAACACATATATGTAATGCATATTTGATAAAACCTGTAGCATGAATTGCATTAAGTGAAATATAAAGTTATAATCAATTATTTGTTATTACATTACACAGATACATTAATTTCTATTATAATATTAAAGTAGTACCAATAATAAAGTGAATACATACTATTACATTATGGAATGAATAACAGTAATACTTTATTAATGTAGCAATTTTAATTATTGAAGGTTAATTGTTTGCATATGCTACATAAACAGTATTTACATAGAATTATTTGTAATAATTGAAGCTTACTGATATGTATTTAAAGTCTAAGTTTTAAAAACATACTTCAATATTATTAGTATAGCATTTTAAAAGAATGTATAGATTATTTAATAGGAGTATGAGTTAATAACAGTGTAAACATATTGTATTATTATTTTCTTATTTTTATTTTCTTTGTTTTCATAATTTTGAACTGTAAATATTGTAAATAAATTCTTAGTTGAAGTTAATGTAAATAAATTTATTTAATTTGTTTAAAAGTGTGTCGAGTTCATTATTTTGCACCACAGCATTTGATAGCAGATAATTTGAAGAAACATAATATTTGCACAATATGAATTTATTATTATTATTTGAAAATAAACACAATATTTTCTTGATATCATTTTATAAGAATTGATTGACATTAACATATAATATTATTATGGTCATAAGGTTATTATAATGCACATTATAAGAGTACAATATTATTTATTGCCACAGATTATAGAATTATAAGATTTTGATTTATTTCAAAATTAAGATACTATATGAAAATAAAAGATATACATATGATTGTTTATTTATTTAATACTTAATAATATAACAGAAGTAGATAAGATTAAGTTATACCCTAAAATTAGTATTGATTATTATTATTATTAAAATAAGTTAGGTGTATTTAGGTTTGATATAAAATCCCATATCATACTTATTTACATGAATTATCATTACTTTAAGATAATTAGAAGAACCTGAGATTATTTAATTATATTTTAAAAATTAAAAGTTAAGATTTATTTTTTTTATTATTATTAAAGATAGTTTATTTTATTTAAAAGCCATAAGAATGCTATAGATGTAGTATTAAGTTAATAAGGAGGTAATAGTATTCTTATGCCATTGAGACAATGTATTTTGGAAGATATTGACTCAAATGTAAATCTACTTATTGCTTTGTAACTTTACTTCACAGTCTCATGATTTTGATAAATACTTATTTAATTAATGCATAATAAAGAAGTATATTGATTTTGATAATTGATAATAAATTTAATTATAATATGATAGTATAAAAGTATATTAAAGATAGATATGCAAATTTTAATTAAGCATTATAATTTAATTGAGCTAGTCGTATTTCAAACTATAATATACATCGAGAAGTAAGGGTACAATATATATATATATATATATATATATATATATATATATATATATATATATATATATATATATATGTTAAAACGAAGATTTGCATGGGTTAAATATATATATATATATATATATATATATATATAGTTCTTACAGTTTAAATGTCCATCCTTAATAGTTGCTTGTAATTTGGAGCCAGTGTTAATTCCCACAATATCCCAAGGAGAAGATTATGCTGTTTGCCATTCTATTGGTATTCAACTGGAGGTCCTCTACTGCAGCTGATATAGTTTTTTGCAGGCTTTTATTGCAGGATCCTGATGTCCTCGGGTTCACAATATAGGAAAACAATATTTCATTTCTTTTACAAAACCTGAAGGGATTGAAAGTGTGTCTGTTCAATCCTTTCTCCTTCATCTCTCCTGGACTTAACACATATAGCACACCTAAACTGAAAAACTCAAAACTATTTTTGTTTTTATATCAAACATCTGGATTAACTGAACATGATGCCATGATGATGATGATCCTTTAACTGTGGTCTATTTCCTGAGGGATTTTTTTATTGGTTATTCTGTTCTTATTGCTTTTCTCTCCTATCTGACATTTAATTATAAATTTTGAGATACCCAAGGCTAATTTACTTAAGACTAACTGCTTACCAGGCTGTCATTCTATTGTAATTATAATCGCACGCAAGACATTATAAAATAAATGCTTAAGACTAATTAAAAATAATCATTTCCAATTTTTAGCCTTTTACACAATAGTAAGTAATTAAATTTTCTACATTCTTAAAGATATATTTTTATCTTTAAATCTTTTAAGTTGTTGTTGAAAATTTAGTTTTAAAATACTTTTTTCTTTTCTAATAAAGTTTTCTTTTAATAATTTTCCATCTGTACGATTTTATATATATACAAGTTTAGATGACATAATTTCCAATTTTTAATTTTTAAAAACAAATTTTTATTTGTGACTCTGCATCATTTTCATTTCATTTTCATCTTTTAATAGTACATTTAACCTGAAGAAATTTAAGATACAGAAATTATCTTTAATAATTTAACAAATATATTTCTTTTCAATGATTAATGGGTATTTGGATAGGTGAATCATTTTATAAATTAAATAAATTATTCATCATTTTGTTTAACAGTTAATTAATATTCATGTCTTTCAAGTTTGTAAAAGCTATTTATTTTATCATTATTTTTTGTTTTTGTCTTGATTTACTTATAAAAAAAAATCAGAATGATTTTTTTTTTGTTAAAGAAAAGATTTTTTTTTTGAATATGTAATTAGCTTGTGTGCAGAAACATGGGAGTTGACCTGTTTGAAAAAAAATGACCGTTTTTTGATTTAACAGAGAGTTGAGATTAAAAATTGCTCATTTTATTTTGTTATAAGTGCAGCCAGTAAAATTGCTCTTCCCTGCTGTAACAAATATTTTTTTCTTGAAGTCAAATTAATTTATAAAAAGCTTTGGAATAGACTTCTGGAAAAGTTATAAGGAATTCATTATGGAAAGGTCTTCAATTAACATACTGTTCTAAGAAATTTTGGAAGGTACGTTAGTTTTTTCATTTCTCTCTTTAATTTTAAACAATTGAATTAACCAACTCATAATTATTAATATTTAAAAATGTATATCGTTAGTGTTAAGATGGCATTACTTTATTTATCTATAATTAAGAAAGAAGATAAAATGCATGAACATTATTGTTATATAACTAATCGACATGTGTTCTTTAATATATCTTGGAAACATATGCAGGACTGTTTTTCAGAATTTATTTGGATTTTTCACTCTCTTCTGTATTATGCTTTTCTGAAAATTAAATGCAAACTTAAGGATATGTGTATTATGATATATATCATGCCATGCTTAAATTAATTACAAAAAAGTGACAGTATTTGTTTATCTGGTATTTTTAAAAATAATATGTATTCAATGAAAGGAATAAAAATGTAAATTACTTCACATAATCAAAGAAAACTCCTCATTAAATATTTACTTAATCGGATGGAAGGACTGAACTGCAGTGCAATTTCCATTCTCTCCAATAAAAATGCACTATAGTAATGAAGTATTAATCATGGAATGTCTAATAAATCATGATATCTTAATTGGCAATATTCAAAAAAAAAAAGAAACTATGCATATATTTTATTATAAGTGTCAAATGCTATTTAAGGAAACTATTAAGAATAATTGTGTACTTAATTTAAAAATACCACGGAGTCAGTGATAATTCCTGTTCAACTGTAGCTAAAAATGCCTTATATTTCCGCCATAATAAAAAGAGAAATTGATTGTTTATGTGTGATTTGGTACCTCAAATAGATATGCTATGAACATGGGAAGTGCTGGGTCATATTTAAGTTGTGATTGTAGATTTTTTTTGATTATCCTACAGAAATTCACTTTGTATTCAAAGTCAGTTTGGAATCTGTTCCCATATCATTTCATAAACCTGGAGTAAAACTTTGCAAGTGAACTTTTATTTTAAGTCACAAGACAAATAACCTTTGTTTCTTTATTTTTTTTATTGCTTGTCATTAATAATGTATATTATAGATAGGTAGACATACTTATTATTATGTTTTATTTATAATTTGGGTTATTATGATCTCCTAAATTGTCTCAGATTGCGTATTCACAAGAGCATTGGATACGTTGGTAAAAATTGATTTTGTAAAGATATGTCTTATTTTTCTTTTACGAAGGTAAAGAAAAGAAATATATATTTTTTATTATATCGTTAGAGAGGGGTTTACATGTATTTTATATATTTTATTATTTCAAAATGAGAGTTTTGGCTTTAAAATCAACGAATGTATAACTGAAATAGTTTGCTAAATATGATAAGGAAAGTTCGTTCGTAATAATTATAACTATTAAATTTTAAAAGTAACTTAAAGTTTATTCTGAATTAAAAGTAATACCTTAGTGCATTATTTATTTACCATGTTATCTGCATAGTAGATAACTTAGAATTAAATTTTTTGTATATATTCTTATGCGTGTGTATGTGTCTGTTTTGCACAATTATGACATTTGTTTAATAAAGTTCAGTTTCTGAATAGTTTATGTATAAATTTCGGATGTTGTCATATTCTATAGAATTGAATGGATTAGTATGTTATCTGTGTGTATTTATCTGCCAGCAAGTAAATATAATGTTAGACATGTAGAAGAGCTTTGTGAATGGAAAATAATCTGATTGCGTTCTAATATTTTGTAGGGATAAAAGATTTTGCTTATTTAGTATGTTTTAATAATCTCCATGAGTAGAGTCTAGTTTATATTATATGCATATTATGAAATGGTATTTAGGAAGTTATGTCATGTTTTCTTAAAGTCTTGGTGATGAGGAAGAGGTTCCCCACCAACAGGGTATTTAAAATTAAATGAACTATTGTAGAAGTATTAAGTAAAGAATTTATTTACTTCTCATGTGAATTTCCCTCGGAATGTGTAGTCTGTATAATCATGAAAATATAGCTGCATGTTATTTAAAAAGTGGCCAGATAAATAGCTAAATCAAATTCTTGATATAATGTTAGTGTCTTATTTTTTTGATGGGTATGACATTGTCCGAAATGAAGTAATTATTTAATATTTCCTTGATGGATGGAGAGTTTGTAGAAAAGATTGTTTTCTATTATTGTTGCTTGACATCCGCACACACTCACATAATGTGAATAATGTTATGAATATAAAGATTTAAAGTTATTGATATTATAATGTGAAATAAATGTTTTAAAACACAGTATATTTATTTAATACAGAATTGTAAATCATCAGAATGAATATGATTTTTTATTTGCTATGTATGAAGGGTATATGTAATTTAAATAATTATTTAATTAGTTAGAGAAAGTTGCTTTATTGATGGCCAAATATAGTTAATATGATTTATTTTATTAGTCCATAATAATATCCTCTCAAAATATTTAGTGTGCCAATAGTATAATATATTATTTAGTCAATGTTATGCCTAATTATGCTTAAATGAAACATTTAAGCAAAGTGAATATTCGAAGTCAGAATATTAGAGTTTTATTGTTAATTTGCTTTCAAAGGGTATAAATAATGTTATATAATGGGGATAGTCCTGAACTAATGCTCAAAGTTTATTGGATGATTTGAAATCTGTAAGACAAGTAGTCCTATTGTAAAATTTAACTAAATTTTTTTATTGTAATAAATGATTTCTTTTAGTTATTTAAAATCTTAAAAACTGTGTCTTGAGTTATTATTGTGTACATTCATGTTTCCATTTCCACATCTCCACATTTCATAAATCTATTATAGAGTAGATATATTATTATATCGCTATGATATTAGATTTTCTGGAGTCTGACAATATTGTTTTCTTAATCCAAACATTATAAGGAACATTTGCCACTGGATAAAGGTATTAGAAAGGTTGCCAAGTTAGTATATTTGTTAGATGATGATATGAAATTAAAATACCCTATTTCTGTCGTTATCTTATTATTGAAACACATTAAAAATATTTTAGTCAATCTGTTTCATTACATTTCATCATACTTTAGAATTATAACTTATGGGCCAATGTATTTATTTAATTCAACTGTGTTTGTTAAATTCCCTGAGATCTTTTTGTTCATTTCTTGATTGGTATTAAAGTAGATGTTTAGATTATGATATGCCAAGTCATAGAATTGTTTAGTATTATAATTATAGCAAGCTTATATATGTTATATTTAGATGAAGGAGGAACTTAAGTTGAGAGAATATTTTAATAGATTGTACAAATAAACATTGTGATTCTTTATCATACAATTAATTAATAAAAAGAATTTACATTATATTTAATGTTTTGTAATATTTCTTCTTTCATTTACTTATAATTATATATCTTATGAACTTCCTATAGCCTCCCACTGAGCTGAGCTGAACATAAACTTAAATGAAGAATCTCAGTAATAATTTGTATCATATATCTTGTTATATTGTTCTATACATTAATAGAACTGGCACCTGGGCATTTCACTCATGTAATGTATATGAGTGGTGTTGGGAGTGTAGGTTATAATATATATATTGTAACAATATATAAATATGCCGTTACATTAATTTAAAATAAAAACTTAAAAGTTCGCAAATAAAAGTAAAAAAAAAACTAAACGCTAAAATTAAAATATTGTTAAACATATATACATTTGCACAGATGCCAAACTTTAAAAATATTTTTTTTGAAAAAAACAAATAAATAAGTATTTGAACGTACTTTTTTTATAAAAAAAAAAAAGTACAAGATTTAAAAATAAAAACAGGTATTAATTAATGTAATCTGTAAATGGAAATGATTGTTTACAAATTGTTTGAAAAGCAAGCTAGCTTTGGGCTCTTGTATAATTAAAATGATCTGATGAAAGATAAATAAGAAAATAAAAAGAAATTAGCTTGACCAATGGAAGCACCAAGCCTCAGCCCGGACCCGAACGAAAATTTGGATTAAAAAGAGAAATATTGAGTTCCAGCGTGGTGTGTTTGAGAGGTAGTAGGACGCACATACCACACTCTCTATTTAAAAAGGAAAAATGAAAAGACTGTGATATCTTGAACCAGCTATTGCCATCTCCAGAACATTATCTTCCAATGGAGGCATCACAGGAATTAAAAGCAGAAACCTGGACTCTTCTACCGTGAGCTATGAACTTTACAAATTAACAACAACCAAAAAAGTAATTAAGAACTTTCATCATTGATTTTTTTTAAAGATTCAGCTAATTTAAATTTTAAAATGAACTCTTATTTGATTTTCAAATTAATAATTGATTGTTTAAATTTATATAGTTAAGTTTTGCTAAAATCATTTCCATTTTATTATTTTTTATTGTATAAATTATTTATTGTTTAAATTTTCAATGAGGAAATTTAAGGTTGGGTATAGATGTTGCATAGATTCGTTAGCGGTTGATAATGTTGTGGTTTTCACATTCGATTAGAATATATGTCAACGATATCACTGCAAGCATCTTACGATGAATGCTAATAGGATTTGTATATTCCCTATGCAAGTGACGTTTATCGATGACTTTGTATTTTGATCGGTTGTGTTTAATTTGGAATGTTTTTGACCGTGGAATCTGTGCAGCTGATCTGTACTCAACATTTTAAAACAATTTTTATAAAATGCATTTGTGCGAACGTATCTAAATGTTAAATTTAAGTCGGGCATGAATGGCTATATAGTTTTGTAAAGTTGTATTGAGGGAGGGTAATCTTGGGTTTTTCGTTTCGTGGTTGAATTGGCTCAATGGATTGGATATATTTGTATAATAGTAGATGTAGTATGAGATCCGCTATGGGCAGGACTGTGGATGTGTGCCACACGCCCTCTGTTTGCCTATGGATGGATTTGTAAGACGGCGAAGGACCGCAATCCATTCCTATGGAGTTTTATGTTTATTGTTCTACTTGCCAACAGATGTCACATTCCTGTTGGTGGAGAGACAATGTCTTCTCTAATCCACTTACTGATTCAGATGTGCTTTCCTGACGGTGTAGTATTTTGTGTTGTCGTATCATGCTACATTGAATACATGAATGTATCGGATGGATTGGCGCCAGTTGATTGCGAAATTTGTTGCCTAAGGTTAGATCAGGGAAGAATATTTTCTTTTCAAATGCAGATCTATGTAGTCTATTCATACTTGACTATCTAAATAAAATATTAAACTCATTGAAACTTAGTTAAATGTAAAATTAAAAGTTAATTTAAAATCTAAAATGTTAAACTTATTCCTCAAAATTTAAATGTTATTTTATATGTGCGTAAATAAATAGTTTTATGTGTTAATTTCTGGCAGTGGCTTTTATTTATTGATATTTAAGATATAAATTAAGATATAGATTTTTATCTCTGCATCTGCGCTGAGCTAGTGACTTGGGCTAACGATCGGAATATTTAAATAAAGTGGAATCTTAACAGCATGTATCTGCCTACTCTATAAATTTTTCTAGGTTTAAATGCCTAGATGGCACCCCATAGATCAGATATGTAGTTTGTGGTTAGATTCGATCTTCACTTTCATTTCAATCGTTGTAATATATATATATTGTAACCGGACCACCACACAACCCTTTTATTACATCGGTTGTAACAATTTCCTGATGAGCATGCTGCAGAAAGGAACTATCGATTGGCATTCCCCAATGCAGATGTTAACGCCCCCTACAACAATATTTCCTGCTCATCAGAGGATGTAGTACCATAGAGACTGGAAGCATCTAAACATTTCTGTTTGGTTTTCCAAACAGTACCACTAGAGTTCTATCTCACTACAACCTGACTTGCCTAGGTCTAGTTATGCCAGACATAGCTCAGGAAACATGAGATTCTCATAAGTGTAATGAATGATGAGTGATGCAATAAAAACAAAAATAGAATTGAACAACTGGATAACTAATATTAATTTTAAATAACAATAGTTTTATTTAACAACAAATTTAAATAAAGGTCCATCAAGCAAAAGATTTCTATATGACTTTAAAAAAATAAAATATAGTCTGTTGAGAGTATAATAAAGTCCTTCTCTCAATAGTTCTTTAACAGTTTATATCTGTAATCATTTAGTTATTGAACAAAGAGGAGTGTGACATATTGAGACAACAGAGAGAGTAATGAAGACAACTGATAGCATTCCATTTAATTCAGAGTTCCACTTAATTTAACAAATATTTTATTTGCAGTCCACTGTGTATCTTAGTATACATTCAATAATAGTACAATAGGAATTAGAGAATGCAAGTTCTTTAACAATTTACATTTTATGTTTTATTCAGAGTTCCAGTTAACCTTAAGTTATTTTATTTGCAGTCCATTAGTATTTCATTAAATTTATTAAATCCAGTAATGTGGTTTAAATTACTCCCACAAAATCCAATGTTCAGGTGAGCATTAAGCATTGGTGATTTTATATCAACATGCAAATAAGCATTTAGAGTCCATATAATATTTCATTAAATTTATTAAATCCAGTAATGTGGTTTAAATTACTCCCACAAAAATCAACATTCAGGTAAGTATTAAGCATTTGCAATTTTATTCAATATGCAAGTAAGCATTTAGAGTCCATATAGTATTTCCTTACATTTATCTAATGTAGTTTAAATTACTCCCACAAAATCAACATTCAGGTAAGTATTAAGCATTTGTAATTTTATTTGTTTACTCCAATATCTAACATAAATATTGCTGTTTGGTCTGGCACAGATGTATGTCTTCAAATACAAGCCGGTCAGCATTTTCATTTATACTTTATCAATAATAAACGATTTTCATAATTTTAGTTTCATTTATAATTTTCTATTTTCATGCAGCTACATTATTCATAATTCTAATTTATAATTTTCCAGTAACCAACGTATTTTTGTGCAGCTACTTCATAATTTCAATTTATAACTTATAATAAAGACATTCGAATATTTTTATAAAATCATTACCTTCATTTACCCAATTTGTTCCTTCAAAAAGAGGGTGGGTTATTTCAGCTAGATAGCATTATCTTGGAAAATCATGGCCTGATTAGGAGAGACAAAGCTGTTGGTTTACTCTTTTATCATTACAATTCCCTTAATAACATTTCCTTTTTCCATTTTTAAGTGGTTGTAAAGGGTATATTTCAAGGTGACGAAAGTCAGAGTTGAGTAACATTTAAATAAGAATTTTAACTTTTTAATTCTTCACTTTTCTTACTATCTTTTTCAAAAAATCTTTCGAAAAAAAAAATGTTCTTTAAATATACACTTTAAAAATAATCCAATCTAATCTGCGTCTGAACTTCCAATTTAAACTATTATTATTCCGCTCTCTGGATTGATTGAACAGTCTTTTTTCTGCCATTCCTGATGTGCATACTGCCCTCATTTAAGTCCGAGTGTTTTTTTTCTTCTTAATGATTGGATGATCTAATTTTTTAGTGGGATAGATAAGAAAGCATGAAGATTAAGCCATGTTTTTTTCAATTGATTAAGACTGCCTCAAGATGATATAACACTTTATTCAAAAACATCGATCAAAAAAAATTAAAAATGTAATCTTTTTAACAAATCACAGCTTTTATTTACATCTTAATTTGAAACTATAAAATTAATAATGATTTTCTTTTAACTATAAACTTTTTGCTTTATTTCATTTCTAATTTGATCAAATCATGTTAGTCTTTTTTAAATGGGGGGGATCTTTTGAATATATATACGAGGAACAGTATATCTGTTTCAATATCCACTTGTTCCAACATTTCAACTATTTTTACTTTATAGTTCATTTTTAAAGATCTAAAAAAAACATATTTCATTATAACAAACTCCACATAATACAACCAAAAAGAACAAAAAAATATAAAAAAAATATAAAAAACACAAAAAAATATATAAACCCCATAAAAATTAATTAAAATACATTAAAATCAATTAAATTAATTTAATTGATTTTAATGTATTTTATTTATTATAATTTTTATGGGATTTATATAGTTTTTGTGTGTTTTTTATACTTTTTTTTATATTTTTTTGGTCTTTTTGGTTTTATTATGTGGAGTTGTTATAATGTAATGTTTTTTCTAGATCCTTGAAAATGACTATAAAGTAAAAATAGTTAAAACGTTGGAAAATGTGGATATATGTATACAACAAATCAAGTTTTTGTCAAAAAAAGAAGTGTTTTAATTATAGAATAGTATGGTTAGATGTAATGTAAATTTTGAAAAGAAAAAAAGGATTGAGTGGTTATTAGAAACAGAAGTAAATGGATTTGTCACAATTAACTATATGTTCACCAGCATGACTCAAAAGTAATATAATCAATAATAAAATAAACCAATAATAAAATCAACAGTCAATCTTGTTATTGGATTTATAATGGATCTACTATAGACAAGGCTAATTATTTAGCTCTTGCTAGCTTGAAGCAGATAATTTAAACATTAAATTTGGAGGCATAAACTTAAGTATTTATCTATCACAATATATAATAATAAAAACAATAATGTTGGGATATTAAAACATGTTGATCACCATCAATGTTCTGGCTACTTAGTACTCTGACCAACTATAAAGTTAATTTCTAATAAATACTATATAAAATGCAGTTCAGGGATTTTAAAAGATATGCCTTTGCATGAGTCTGGATTATCAGCAACAACTGGATGCCCATAAACACTAATATAACTATTTTATATAATAGACCATTATGCATGAATTTAGCTCAGAGAACACAATCTCTATAACTGTTACTGATAGGAAAAGATGCTGCAATATATAATATTCTTAAAACTATTTAGGTTTGACTAAGTTCACTAGAATAATTTTAACCTTGAAATATCAGTTTATTGATAACAATGAAAAATGAAATTAACATCTGCAGAATATGGCTATGCATATATTAATTAAACCTTCTGATTTTGATTAATATACAAAAAATAAGCTATCACATTGTGGTTTACAAATATATTCCAATAAGTTTACTTAAAACATATAGATTTGCACACAGACATGGTATAATAATTTCAGAAAATATTTGAATTGTCATAAAATAATAAAAATTATCAATTTTAACATATATCTGTCTACATGACATGCATTGATATCGGCACACAGAGTGCAGTAAATTTATGAACATATCTGAATTAATATAAATCTATAAATGAAATTCATTTTTTTCATAATACATGGAAATGTGTGTATACATTGGTGTTTATATGGTATATTTTAATTTGTGAAAACAATAAAATTATTACAAATATTATACTTTTCACAATTTATTCCATGTTGAAAATATACATAAAATCCATTCATTATTTTAATAGAAAAGTTTTTCTTTTTTTTCTCCTTTTTTTAAAAAAAAAAATTACACCATTGACAAGTTACTTTTCATTAATTATAAATGTCTTTTAAAAATATTTCAGCAAGTTTCCTGGTTTTCCAATCTAAAAGTGCTTTAGGAATCTACCTTTTCTTTTATAAAATATAAAATCATTTATGAATTAATTCTTTATTTTAGATATTTAACTGAAGTAAAAATTATTTTACTTAATTCATTTTTAAAATGCTATTTTTAAGAAAATATTCAAATAACTCACCAGCTAAACTTTGTATACATACAATCCTACACATTTATCTGCTGTTGTCTGCATATAGATAAAACAGCATATATATATATATATATATATATATATATATATATATATATATATATATATATATATATATATATATATATATATATATATATATATATATATTTGTGACCTCCCCACTAATCTAACTAGTCATAAATAAATCATGCCCCAAAGTTGATGCACCATAATCCTCCTCTGTGACCTCCTTTTATGATCATCAACTAATCTAGACTCATGTTTGGCACTATATTCTGCCTTTATGACCTGCCCTTTAAATACTGGAATCATATATATGAATCTGGCTGCACATTTTCGTGGCACCAAATCCACCCTTTGTAACCTATCATACTCTCATTATCAAGAATATAAGCATAAAGAAACAAAAAGGTTAAATTAATGAAATGATTCCTGTATTGAATAAAAGTAGCATGAAACTATAGATCTAAAGAAGATCACAAGAAGATTAATAAAGATAATAACTTCTGATCAAACCAGCTTTAAAATCCACACACACAAAATGTGATGAGCTAAATTTGATATTCAGCAAACCAATAAATAACTAATCATTATATGTCTGGAATGATTATGAATTTAAACTTATAAATGAAATGATAAGTAAATTATGATGTAGATGACTAAATGGATGATGAAAAGAAGTAATAATTAAATAGTAGAATGAAATAAGTATAAGAATGAAGAGAAAAGAATGAAGATGTATGAGAATAATGAATGATTAAGATGATGATAGAGTAAAAGTTAATGAATAGTTAAGATGCTAAAAGAATAAAAGTTAATGTATAATTAATCAATTATGATAATGAATTAATGCCAAGTGAGAGTGAATAAATAAAAGAATGATCAAGATGAAATTGAGGAATAATGTTGATGATGGAGACTGAAATCTTAAACTATAAACTAATATTGTATTAAATGGTAAGAAGATAAGTTAAATTGAAATAGGTATTCCAAGCTTGACACAACCAGAATATTTATCATAAAGTTAAAACAAGCTATACGTCTTTATGACACAAGAAGTAATTTACATTTTAAAGTTTGTCTAACTTCCATAAAACAGTGAAAGTAATCTAATTTCAAATCTAATTATAATAAATAACTAGCTATAAAATTTACCACAAATTCAAATTCTACCTTGAAACTTAACAACTAATTCTTCTCAGGGTTCAAACACTCAAAGATCATTATACAAAATATACTTGGGTCATTGAGAGGAATTTTACCACTACCCAAAAAGAATGCACAAAACAGCTCTCATTATAAACTCAAATTAATAATTATACTTAGCAGTTACACATAAACTTTATGAACTTAATAACTCATAACTTTAATATTTAAGAAATAGGAATAACTATTTAATAAATAAACACAGTACTTACCAAATTCCTTTTGTCAAATAATTATAAACCATGTGATCAAGATCAGTGAATGATAGCTCTGCAGGTTCAACTAAACCAATTAAATCAATATTAAGTGTTTATCTTTTATTATATCACATAAAATAATGTGTACTATAGGTTACTACCATTTTAATTATTGTGTGATGATGCATTAGATATACTCATAACTTATAGGGTTTAACAAAATTATTGATATATCAACATATAGTTAATGGTACTATATTGGTCAATGATGATTTCAATCTATAATCTTCTGATATGTCAAAAGCAATAACGATAATAGTGTGTATGGTGCTTAGCAATAAGATTACAGGCAACTAAATAAATTTTTAAACACAGCAATATTTATTTACAATATTTACAAAATTTATTTCAGACACATTGTCTGAAATAAAACCAATACATGAAATTAAACTCAGGGATGGAGAAATACTTTGTATCCCATTGACCATATTCTTAGTCAATACAACTAGCTTATACAATAAAATTCAAAGTATCACTTATTGCTGTTTAGTCTATCTTAAAGATTAAGATAATGAAATCTTATTTAAGCTGAACTAGCAATTAAATTACAAAAACAACAGTGTATTTAGGACTTTAGGGTATGTACCAAATTTAAATTTAGAATTCTAAAGTTATAAAGTAGTGCATTATACTAAAGCCATTTCTTTTATCAGAATATGATAAGGGCAATTATCATGTTCTGTGCAATTAATAATTGATTAAAATTTGAGATGAACAGGTTTATTGTATTAAAGTAGGAACAGACATCAAAAGTCAAATACACACATGTCACTAAAACATTACCTATGTCCACAACCTAATCGTTGAATAGTTAACTGATCTTACCAATCCATTGGCAAATTACTACTTAATGAAAATAAATTGACACTGCCCACATGCATCTCTTGCTCTTACATCCATACTTTCTACAATTACAAGTAGGTTTTGGGTTTGGTCTGTCTATAAATTGATGAAGATTCTACAACATCATAAAACACTATTATAATTAGGCAAACATTATAGCTAGATCAGTGTTCCTTAATCTAACATCATCTTATCCTTGCCATTGGATTTTGAACTACTATACTTTACCATACACAGTGGAAAACTAACTCTATTACTTCATGAGGGATTAAATAATAAAAAGGGAGGCTCTACAAAACAACATGATAGTTGTATAATAATATGGCTAATTCTAATACCTCTCTATAAGTATGCAAGTGTGAGTTTAATCTCATCACAGGAAAATAGAATTCAGACCATGGACATCTTCTTTTGGAATTCATTGTGGTAACTAGGCATTAATTATTACTCACCCTCTACCATACTATCCTCTCATACAGTCAGCAATGGGTCATTCTCCATCAGCCCATGCTCAATATTAATATTAATCTATTTGATGCCATTATATGTAGCATATTCTTAGTAGCTAAAAGCTAACACAAATCCTTCTCAATACCATAGCAAGATAAAACAACACCAACAATAAAGTGTAAATATAAATATTCCATTTCACATTGAAGAACTTATGAATGTATTAATAGACAAACCAAAATATATGTCAAATGAACCATTAATTATTTTAAAATAATTAACTATGCTTTTGTTATAATAAGTACTATGCATGTGAACAATAAAGATTGACCTGTATTTATATTCAAAGTGGACATGTTCATTTCTATGCAAATTTAAAAAATGAAAAAGGTTTAGATCAATTTTTCTTTTATGTAAGAAAATAATGGTGTCATTATAGTATATATTTGACAAAATTTAAGTCTGTTTGTTCATCCTTTAATAAAATATTAAAATCTGTTTAAAAAAAAATGAGAGAATCTCTCTCTCTCTGTCTAGATGAATGATATATAATATTATGTTTTCCCTCAACTGGAAAAATAAAAATACATATAATAAATGTATATATTTTACACATCTTTTTCTCTTTAACTCCATATATATTTTATACTACAATAAATAAATAAAAAGAGAATTTCTGAAATAATACCTTACAAACACATATTGCAATAATCGATATAGGCCATAAATAAAAATAAACAAACATTTTCTCCCATCGTATTTTCTCTTTCTCAATTCAAAGTTTGTCCCCTTCTTTCAAACTGAATAATCCAGATACTGATATAATGAGTAATTGTTCATAAGTAACTCCCATATATATATATATATATATATATATATATATATATTATGATTATTATCTTCAATTTCGGCATAGAGAAATAATATTCAAATACTTTCAAGTGTAGCACAATTAAACAGATTGGTTTATTCACTTTTCTATAGATAATTTTCCTTAATAACTTTATAGGTTATTATGATCTTTAAAATAAACATTTTAAATACATTTATTGATTTTTTTTCTTTCCTTCCGTGGTAATATATGTAACAACTTTAAATAATTTGGACATTTTTCAAACATTTTTTTAAATCTTATTTATACACATTGTACATTAAAGTTTTAAAAGTAAATACTTATTTTTATGACATTTCCATTGGCAAAATAATAACTGTTTAATTACACTAAAAAGAATTTATCCAATTATAAATACGATATCCCTAACATTTTAATTAATCTGTAATCTTTCATTTCTATCATTACACAAGTTCGTGATAGAATGACCTGGCAGATGAGTTTTATTTATGAAGAAAGAATAGAGAACAAAGTTACACAATTTTCTTTTAACTTTATTAAAATTATGTGATATAAAAATGACTTTTGAGTTTGTTTATATCTTCTGAAATCTTTTTTTTAAATTATTTCGAATTATTTTATAGAAATTATCATTTATAAGTAAGCACATGTTTCTACTTAATAATAAAGATAGTATGAAAATCAACATTGTCAACTTTTTTTAAGTCCAAATAATATATGCATCATTTTATAATCTGAAAATTAACTAATATCAATAAAATTAAAATAATTCCTTACATTTTCTTAAATTGTTCTGGGTTTGAAGTAATCTTTATTGAAGTCAATTATGATCCACATTGTTACCATTTCTTCTTTTGCAGTATAACTTTTAGGGACCATCCAATCAATGGAAAAGTAGTGTTAAAATTATAGCAAGGCTTTTAGATTTTTATTCCATGTTTTTAGATAACAATATACTATAATTTTCATTCAATTAAATTCTAAATTTCTCTGATTTTTCAGCTTTTCCTTCTTTATTTTATAAGAGTGGAATCAAAGTCTGTTGTTTCTAGTTCTCTTTTTCTTAATCACCCCCTACAACTTTGTTAAATCATATATTGCTTGTATTGCAAAGCATTGTGATAACAAATGGACCAATAACCTTAGTGTGAATATATTAATATTACCACCTCTACCTTTGTTTTTAATAACTTCCCATGAAATCAAAGATTATTTTCAATTCACTACAAAAAAAATAACCTTAAGGAATTAACTATAACCATTTATTTTACAAGATTTAATAAATTTAATTTATTTGTTTATTTATTTCAATTGCTATTCGACAATAATAAAATAGCAATATATTTATTTCCCATTTAATAATAAATACTTTTAAATTGTTATTTTATCCCTAGTTTCAAACCTACACTGGGTTTAAAACCTCTTCTCCACTTAAGCAGATTTCCTAGTGCATCAAGAACAGTCTTTATTGAAAGCCACTTGTTAGGATTTTAATGCCAAATATACTATCATGATTTAAAATTTTGGATTATTTAATACAGAAAGCTGAATAAAAGTCACAATATATATATATATATATATATATATATATATATATATATATTTATTTTATTATATATATATATATATATATAATTAAATACCCCAAATCCAAAATTCAACTAGACCAGCATAAAAATCATATTAAAACACAACCAAAGGTTTCACTGCTACAAGCAGACTTCTCAAGTGTAAAGAACTACAAAAACTATACAATATATATAATATTAAACATTACCCACAAATCTATTCACTTCACATCCACTCTTAATATTAAAAGAACACTTAAATAAGTTAATTGCTTCAGAATAATAAATTTTCATAATAAGGATTCTTTAATTCTTCTTTTGATTTTATTTCTCTCAAAGAAGACAACCTTAGCTTCATCAAAATTAATAGTGTGGCCTGTACCTTTTTCATGAACATACAAAGCAGAACTATGATATCTATTTTAACTCTACTTTTATGAACCTTTATCCTTTCATTTAAACTCAAACTACACTGACCTATGTATACTTTCTTACGAAATAAACAATGGATAAAATATACTACACCAGGAATAGGCTTTCTATCAAAAATGTCTTTTGTATTATTTAATAAATTATTCAAAGTAACACCCCTTTTCCAAGCAGTTTTCTTATTTCCAAACAATTTACTATTTCTACATACAATTTTATAAGAAGAGAACTTAAATGGCAAAGAAATAAAATCATATTTTTCTTTATCCTTTACATCCTTACAAATATTACTATTAAATAAAATACTATTAACAAATTTATCAAAGTAACCAACTCTCAGGTAATCTTTATAAAATTGACATTTTTGAAACAAAGCTATCCTACTAGAATTATTTAATTTATTATTCCTATGACAATAATTCCTTAAAGCAGCTACTTTATGAGATATAGACTGATAGCTATCAGGTTTAATTACAGATCTTAATTCTCTACTTTTAACTAAATGACTGCAGAGTAAACAATTAGTTTATACATTTCTAATCACCAAAAGATATAAAAATTTTACCTTACCAAAATCTAACCCCCCTCCTAACACAAATTTTATAGAAGGATCAAAACAATTAAACTCATTTAAAAATTTCTTCAATTTATCATTCTCAACTACAAATAAACAATCATCAACATATCTGACAAATAACTTTACATATAAACAATTCTTTTTAATAATAATTTCCTCTTCCATATAATTCATATAAACTGAACATACTAAAGGAGAAATAATATAACCTATTATCCACTCTTCCTTAATCTTATAAAAATTACTGTTATAAATAAAATACATAGAATATTCCAATAACAAAAGCAAATCTTTAATTATCTTAATTTTATTTTTTGATAAATAACTTTTTTTAATCAAAACAGACACAAGAACATCAATACTGCTTAACCTATTAACAGACTGATACACATTTTCAATATCTAAACTGCCAAATATCCAATTACTTTCCATTTTAAAATTATTAATCTTATCAAAAGCCTTATGTTCTTATGTCTGTTTTGTTTGAAAAAAGTTCTTTATCAAAAAATAAAATTAAGGTAATTAAAGATTTTCTTTTGCTATTGGAAGATTCTATGTATTTTATTTATAAAGGTAATTTTTATAAGATTAAGGAAGGGTGAATAATAGGTTATATTATTTCTCCTTTAGTATGTTCAGTTTATATTAATTATATGGAAGAGGAAAATATTATTAAAAAGAATTGTTTATATGTAAAGTTATTTGTCAGATATGTTGATGATTGTTTATTTGTAGTTGAGAATGATAAATTGAAGGAATTTGTAGATGAGTTTAATTGTTTTGATCCTTTTATAAAATTTTTGTTAGAATGAGAGGGTTAGATTTTGGTAAGTTAAAATTTTTATATCTTTTGGTGATTAGAAATGTAGAAACTAATTGTTTACTATGCAGTCATTGAGTTAAAAGTAGAGAATTAAGATCTATAATTAAACCTGATAGCTATCAGTCTGTATCTCATAAAGTAGCTGCTTTAAGGAATTATTGTCATAGGAATAATAAATTAAATAATTCTAGCAGGATAGCTTTGTTTCAGAAATGGCAATTTATAAAGATTACCTGAGGGTTGATTACTCTGATAAATTTATTAAAAGTATTTTATTTAATAGTAATATTTGTAAGGATGTAAAGGATAAAAAAAATATGATTTTATTTCTTTGACATTTAAATTTTCTTCTTATAAAATTGTATGTAAAAATAGTAAATTGTTTGGAAATAAGAAAATTGCTTTGAAAAGGGGTGTTACATTGAATAATTTATTAAATAATACAAAAGTAATTTTTGATAGAAAGACTGCTCCTGGTGTAGTATATTTTAGGTACTTGAGTATTAACTAAGCTATGATGTACTATACCAAAGACATATTATTCTAATCTTATGATCTTTAAGATAATATCTAGTGATTTGCGAACAAACTTAATCGATAAAGTTTTCCCGCAGATCATGTGGAGGAGTCACCTTGAATATCACAAGATTAGAATAATATGCCTTCGGGGTAGTATGTCATAGCATAGTTAATAGGGAAGGAGACATCCAACATCACTATGTTGGTCCTTGGTGAAATAATAAACTAATAATTTACTATGATAAAAAATTATCAAAAATGAAATATTATAAATAATCATTACAATTTGTAATGATATTTAAATAATCATTTAACCATGTAAATGATAAAAAGTTATCAAAAATGGAATATTATAAATAATCATCTACAATTTTTAACGATATTTAAATAATCATTTGACTATGAAAACGATAAAAAGTTTTCAAAAATGGAATTTTTTTAATAATAATCATCTATAATTTTTTAGGGATATTTAAGAAATCATTCTAACCCCCCCCCAAAAAAAAACAAAGAAATGAACTAATCATATATATTTTTCAGACTAGAAGCCGTTGCGAAATAATAATTGATAATTTACTACGATAAAAAATTATCAAAAATGAATATTATAAATAATCATTAAAAATTTGTTAACACTTTTTAGAAACTAATCATTTGACCCTGAAAACGATAGAAAATTATTAAAAATGAATATATTACAAATAATCATTACAATTTTTTGTGGAATATTTAACTAATCGTTCGACCCTGAAACAAAGAAATGATATTTTCTAATTTTCAGTCCCAAAATGAGATGCATTTATTGGTCAAAAACAGCAGTAACAATTTACTCCGATAAGAAATGCAATAATAAGTCATAATAATTTTATTACAGTAACATATTATCAAAAATAAATATTATAATCACAAGATTAGTTAATACCAAAGAAGAATATCGCCATGTTGGCCATTGCAAAATAACAACTATTAATAAACTACGATAAAAAGTTTAACAAAAATAAATATTATAAATAATCATTATAATTTTTAGAATGATATTTAACTAATCATTTCTCCCTGAAACAAAGAAATGAACTAATCATTATAATTTTTTTCCATACTAAAGAATGTGGGCCCCACCAATTTTTAATCCAAAAATGAGACACATTTATTTTCAGAAACAGGAGTAATAATTTACTCTGATAATAAATGGACTAATAAGTAATAATTTATTACAATAAAATATTATCAAAAATAAGTATTATAAATAATCTTTATAATTTTTAGTGGTATTTAACTTATTATTTACATTTTTTTTTTAAAAAAAGCAAATTTTTTTCAATTGTGAACTACAAATAACTGGCTTTATGAGATAGTGAGATACTGAAATTCAATGGTTTCTTCTACTTGTGAGAAATGGTAATTCCTGTTTTTTGCACAGACATTTTGTTTAATTAGTCATAAATGGTCATTAGTAATACAATTAGTTAAATTAATAATAAAATTTGATAAATTAGGAATACAATTTGATAAATTAGTAATAAAATTTGATAAAATTAGTAAATAAAATCAGCAATAGTTCAATAATCAAAATATAAAATAAGCAATCAAAAAATATTCAATTCTTACAATAGCAGATCAGACACTGTAAAAAAAACATGTCTAACTTGGTCAATGCAAGCAGGTAAAAGACAGATATTTACCCAGAATTCACACAAGTATTTTAAAATCTCGAAGGTGATCACAAAAACTCCTTGACTGCTTCTATCAAATAGTCATGCCAATGTTTCAGTTGCCATGACATTGTTTTGGTTCTTCTTCGATGATATCTACCAGAGGGATGTGTAGTACATCATAGCTTAATTAATACTCAAATACTGTATATTTTATCTTTTGTTTATTTTGTAAGAAGATATACATAGGTCAGAGTAGTTTGACTTTAAATGAAAGGATAAAGGTTCAGAAAAGTAGAGTTAAAAATAGATATCTTAGTTCTGCTTTGTATGTCCATGAAAAAGATACAGGCCACACTATTAATTTTGATGAAGCTAAGGCTGTCTTCTTTGAGAGAAATGAAATCAAAAGAGGAATTAAAAAAATCTTTATTATTGAAAATTTATTATTCTGAAGCAATTAACTTATTTAAGAGTTCTTTTATTATTAAGGATGGATATATATATATATATATATATATATATATATATATATATATATATATATATATTTATATATACATATTTATACATATATATATATATATTGTACCCTTTTGTTTAGGTCAGAATGGATTATTTGTATTAATTTACTGGAAAATTTTAAATTTTGAAGTTGGGCAAGGGATGATGTATGTTATGTGTTGATTATCTTTGAATAATTTAGTTAGGGCAAATAAAATAATTGATGTGTAATATAATGTTAGTATTTAGAAGAAAATAGTTAACTAAAAATCATTATAAGATTGTATGATTGGGAGAACTGGCTATAAGAAATACTGATTTAGTCAGTCTTATAAATAAATAAGATAAATTTTAAAAGTAATGCTTTAAAGTTAAACGAATAGATTATTCAATAACAATAATTGTATTTAGTAGTTATATTTTAAAATCCTTTAATTAGAAGTAATAATGTAGAGAGAAGAGTGTATTTTTGGTTTTATAATATTAAAATAATTATTTTAAAATTGTGCTATAATAGTGTTTTATGTAATATTTTATAAATTAAATTATTTCTTATAGTTTCATTTAAATTATTAGGTCTCATTTAATTTTGTAAATCATGTGACGTGTAATATTCAAACATGTGCTTGAAAATAAAATAATGTTATCTGTTATAAATATTAGATTAGGTTTTTAAAATAAATATAATAGATGAAATTAGATTTATGTTTTGTGTTGAAAATAAATGCATTAGGTTTAAAATAAAGGTAAAAATGGTAATAAGTATTGTAATATGATTTTTAAAAGTTATTTTAAAGTATTTATTAAGTGGAAATAAAATATGAAAATTAATTAAGAATTGAATAATATAATAAAAATAAATATTTAATAAATTATTATTAGTTTTAACTTTGATCTGGTGTTCCTTGCCCAGGATGGATGTAAGCATTGTTGAAATTGACCAATGAAAATGTGTAGTTTGGGCAGATATAAAACAGCTGTGCAGAAAATTTCCAGGTCACTATTACACTGTTATCTCATTATACCGATATACTGTCCTACCATCATCAGTATTTCTACAACTTCGGTAAAGTAATTAGTAGCATAATAGTCAATTTTATTTAACTTCAATTTTATAAAAGCACAATAGGCTATTATTATAAGGTCGTAGTATAGAAATGTGAGGCTAAAAAAATAAGTGGTTCCTTGCTTGCCAATCTACTTTATCCAATCTATCATTAATGTAAACATGGAGAAGTCATCACTAAATGTAAAAGGATTGATGGAAATATTCAAGTATTATTGTCGTATTAAGCATAAAATTTTGCCATAAAAAGAAATTCATGGAGAAAATATAAAGAATTTCATCAAAAATGGAAAATAAAATGATATAAAATTTTTTATTAAGAAAACTTATTTAAAATACGATGGAAGAATGCTTTTAAAAAGAAAAAAACCTTTAAATTTGACCAAACAATTATTTTGGAATGCTAAGATATTTTTTATGAAGAAATATTGAACATAATTTAAACTGGAAATTTTTTTAAAAAAAGATAAAAATTAAGATCATGTGCAAATATGATTTATGTCACATTTAAAAATATTCAAAATTAATAATTATTGTATGCTGGACATACAAAAAGTTTTCTAAAATTTATTCATTAGGAATAAATGAAGTTATCGGTGAACACTGGGGGAAGTTTATTGTTTGTATCAGAAGACATTCAACCTCAGTAAATATGGAAAAGTTAGAAGAATTTAAAAATTGTCTGAACTAAAAATATCAAACATATTTAAACTAGAAATTTACATAGTAATGAATGCCTGAATATTTTTAAAATTTTGGAGATAAAAATATTAATTATATCAATTTGGATATTATGGAATAAATGTAAACTTACCATGTTTAACTTAAACAGTCATTTTGGATTTTATGTTGCAACATGGAGAATTGGATTATGCGTAATTCTTGGCATCAAAAGTGTGTTTACTATTGTTTTACCAGGAAGAAAAGACACTTTCTGTAATGAACTTATTATCGAGAAAAAAATATTTCATCGCAAGAAATTTTAATAGAGCTGTTGTAAATATAATTTTAAATTATTTTTTACTAAAAAAATTATAGTAATACTTATTCACAGTATAGAGATAAAATAGGAACATAGAACATTAAATTATTTACTAACCTAGTAATTAAAATTTTATTGTAAAAAAAAAACTCTTTAATAATTTAAAAAAAAAACTTAATATATTTTAAAGTGTGATAATGTGGAATAAATGATAATAAAATGTTTTATTTAGTTCGTAATCCAGAAGACATCGATTAAGTAATTGCCAACAGAAGTTATTTATGGTAGTAATGTAAAATATTTATGATTTTAGAATGTATTTTATTATATTGTGTAGATGTATAGATGCGTATATAAAACACGATACCTACACATAATTTATCATTTCTTTTGTTATTTTAAGTATATGCATAATTTTATTGATATTGTAAAGATATTTAAACCTAAGGGAAATATAAGTATATGATTCTATTATAACTGAACTGGATGTTTTATTTGAGTAGTTTAAAGTATTAAAAATATGATATTGATTCTGATTGTTTATACTTAAGTTTGAGAATTATCAAAGATTGAAATAATCTTGTTTTATTAGTTAGTTAGACTGTTATTTTAAAAATGAATTTATTTGATATTATAGAAATTTGAGGAATGAATTTAATGATATAAAGTAATAGATCTTTGGTGATAATATCTTAGTATTAGGTTACATGAGACCAAACTAATATTGTATGTAGGGTTTGTTTATATGGTAATAAGAGTATACTATAATAATGATTATGCAAGTATAGATAACATAGCCCTACAGCTTGTGTATATTCATGGCAGTGTTTATTTTATAGGTGTTAAAGTTTAATGTGCCATAGTGCTGAATAAATAGCCTAGACATTATATTTGGTAGTAGAAGTTATTAGACAAATAAGTCATACCTCATTTCTTGTACACCATGACCATGATGGTTAGTTAATAAAGGTGTTATTAATTTGAAGTTATAGTTTATACCATACTGGTTTATTGATTTATTAAAATTGTCTTGGATTGTGTTGTAAAAGATAGTAGTTTAAAATTGGAAATAATAAATAAGTATGGAAATACAGAATTGTTCTTAAAGTGGATAAGTTATATTACTTAGAGTAAAAATAAGTGTAGAAAATTATAAGAACATAAATAAGTTCATCAATGAAAGAATCATAAAACTTTTCATATTTAAAAATATTTATTTATTTTTTTATAAAATAAATAATTGATAAAATAAAAGGGATTTATAATGACACTATTTAGTTATTAAGAATTTTCAAAGACATGCTTATAATGCATATTTTTATTTACAAGTAAAGGTAATAGACTGAATCGTGTTTAATGAATGTAAGTAGTCATAAGTTTTATAAAAGTGATTTTATAACAACACATTAATACATGCATTATATTGGAAGTTTAAAGTAATAATTAGTAAGCAGCTTAGTTTGATGGGATGTTATTAATCAAGGTCATTCACATAATTATTTATTGAAGAATGGCTATACAGAATAATAAATTACTTTTTTTAAACTAAATAACAAGAATAAGTTTATAGTAAAAGTATTACCTGATATGTTTTAAAACCTATTGAATTAATAAAATTTAATAACTGTAACAAAAAATTCTATAATAATTTTTCGAAAATAGATATTTTAAGAAAATGTTCTGTATCCTATATTTTAAATCATTTAATTTGTATTAAAAAAGTATTTAAATGTGAATAAATAGAATTCTTTCAGATTGTAAATAATGTAAATAATTTTATTGTTAAGCTTGTTAATAAAAATGTTAAATTTGTTTTATAAGTCTTGGTGTTGACTCAATTTCTTCATATCACAATTACATAATCACAGATAATTATAAAGAAGACATAGTATTTGCACATCATAAATAAAATTGTTATTTAATAGTTATAATGTTCTTTATTGATATGTTTTATCTAAGAAGTTTTATTTGTGATATTATTATGATGGTCATAGATTAACCACAAAAGATTTACACTGAATTATATTAGTAATGATTGCCACTTAATCTCAGATTATAATACCATATCATATATGTTTTCTTAAGATGTCATATGAATAAGAGAGGGTTATATTACATTCTTATTATGTGATATACAAAAACAACATTAAAAATAGAAAGATAGGAGAGTAAAATACAGATTAAAAATTAGTATTGTTATTTTGTTATTATTAGTATTATTGAATTGTAATTAGGAATGATATTAAATCCCTTATCATACTTGATTACAAAAGTTATAATTAATTTAGAATTATTTTAAGAGAACCTGAGATAATTTGAGTTAAATTAATTTTAATAAAGATATTCAGATTAATTTGTTAAGAGTTATGTACTTAACTATTTTTTATTAAAGACATAAAAGTACTATAAATGTAGTATTTAGGTAATAGGAGTAGGGATAGTATTCTTATGCCATTGACATGATATCCTGTGCGATGTTAGCATAATGTATTTGCTTTGCCACTTGTAAACTCACTTCGTAGTCTCATGATTTGATTAGATATTCATTTATTTAATTTTTTAAAACAGAACTATATTATTATTTATTAGTTAAGTTAATTTAATAATTGATATTGTTAAAAAATATATTTATTGTTGATTTAGATACATTTTGGATAAACATAGTTATTTATCTGAGCTAGATCAAGTGATTATAATTACATATTTTCTGGAAGTAAGGGTGCAATATATATGCATACACACAATCCTACACAATTACTTGTAGTTGTCAGCATATAGATAAAACAGCATATATATATATATGTGTGTGTGTGTGTGTGTGTGCAGGCAACAACAGGTAAATGTGTAGGATTGTATGTATACAAAGTTTAGCTGGTGAGTTATTTTAAATAAATTCTTAAAAATGACATTTTAAAAGTGAATTAAGTAAAATAATTTTTACTTCAGTTAAATATCTAAACTAAAGAATTAATTCATAAATGATTTTATATTTTATAAAATAAAAGGTAGATTCCTAAAGCACTTCTAGATTGGAAAACCAGGAAACTTTCTGAAATATGTTTAAAGACATTTATAATTAATCAAAAGTAACTTGTCAATGGTGTAATTTTTTTTTAAAAAAAAAAAACCTTTTCCTATTAAAATAATGAATGGATTTTATGTATATTTTCAACATGGAATAAATTGTGAAAAGTATAATAATTGTAATAATTTTATTATTTTGACAAATTAATATGTATAACTATTTCTTCAGCACACTGATGGATTCTCATGTTAAGGTAGTCCTTTTAAGACAGTAGACTGGCTGATACTTATCATTATAAAAGGTATATTCAAGTAACTGTTGCTATTTAATCCACTCTATGTAGTCTAGGATTGGATAGACTTCAGACAAGTTATCTAGTTTTGTCCACATTGTGGCTATTAAATGCTGTATGTTGACTTTTTTCAAAATTCAACTCCACTGTAGTGCACTATAGAGCAATTGCTGGATTTGCCCTCCATAATCTGTCCAATTCTTAAAACTTCTAAAAACTACTCACAATCATCTTCTAATCTTTTTTCACCCTTTTGTAGTCAGTATGTGTGAAAAAATACATTAAGTTAAAATGTTTTTTCTAACTTGATTAAAAAAAGTTAATACCTTTTTTTCAATTTGCTTTAATTTTTTGAAGAAAACTTTGTGGAATATTATCAAAATACGTTATACAATTTTATTTTAAAAAAAGATTTCTGAAATAGAAGAATTTTATAAATATCCATATATCAGTTTCAGCATAAGAATATGCTAGTTTTAATATCATAATCAGAATTAATAAAGTATTAATTATAAACATTTTTAAATATTTAATTTATATAAAAATTTCAATTTCAAATTATTAAATCATTACTGTTATTTCACTGTACTGTAGAAAATATCTACACAAAAATTTGACGGATTATTTCTAGTTTTCCTATCAACTTATATTAAATGGGACATTACTGGATTTTGTGAAGTTAAAAGAAAAGGTGAAGAGACAATTGATATAAAAGGTGAACATGTACTCTATTATAAAAGTACAAATATTAGAATTACAAGTGGAGTAGGATTCATTATAAATAAAAAGTGGAAAAAGAACATTGTGGAGATTGATGGTGTATAAACAGAGTGGCAGGATTAGTTATACATCTTAATAGCAGATACCAAATGCAGATAATTCTGGTTTATGCCCCAACAAGTTCTCATAGTAATGAAGTAGTAGAAGATTTTTATATGGATGTACAAAAGGCTTTTGATCAGAGTAAACAACAATTTAACATTGTTATGGGAGACTTTAGTGCTAGAATTGATAAACAAATCAAAAATGAAAGTGATGTAGGTAATTTTAGTAATGGCAATAGAAATGAGAGAGGAAATAGACTTGTGGAGTGGGCAAAAAAAGAAAAACTTTATATTATGAATTCTTTTTTTTTTTTTTGAGAAAAGTGTTAAAAGGAAATGCCCATGGAAGCATCCAAATGAAGGTACAGTAGAATTGGATTAAATTTTGACTAACAGACAATATATATTTTAAGATTTTAAAGTTCTTAATAAATTTAGCACAGGAAATGATCATCGATTAGTAAGATGTAAGATATGTATTAATGCAAAACTAGAGAGACAAAAATTATTAGGAAAAACAATATTTACAGTTGATATTCATAACATTCAGAAACATTTCGGTAAATTAAAATTATAACTTACAAATCGGTTTCAAGTATTAGTAGATTTTGAACATGATTCAGATTTGAATGAAATTAATAAGAAAATAACTGATACATTTTCAAAACTGCAACAAAGATAGCTGGTAAAAAAGCAGTAATTGACCAATAAAATTTCTACTGAGACTAGAAAACTTATGAAGAAAAAAAAATATGAAGATAAAAATGATGTGGTAAAAAGGATAGAATATCTCAAATTTTGTAAAATAGTGTGGAAAACAGTTGAATATGATATAGGAAAGTATAACTTTGAACTGGCAAGGGAACCTGTGGAAGAGAATAAACGTCTCAAGAGTGTATAACAACATTTTGGTATTGGTAGAAAATGTATATTTGCAATAAGAAAAAAAGATGGAATTATTACTAAAAAGAGAGATGACATCATGAAATGGGTGGAAAATTTTTATCAAGAATTATATAGTAATAAAGACCAACTATCTCTTATATTTATTGCATCTTCTGAATTGCCCAGAATTTTAAATGAAGAAGCGGGACATGCAATTAAATGTATGAAGAAAGGAAAGGCTCCAGGTAATGATTGAATTATAATTAATATATTAAAAGAAGCAGGTGAAGATATAGAAATTCTTTTAGCAATGTTAGATACCAAATGTCTAAATGATAATGCAGTATTAATATTAATATTTTTAAAAGGTGATAAAAATATTAGAAATTACAGATTTATCAGCCTTTTATCAGTTTTATACAAAAATTTTACGAAGATAATTACAACTCGTCTATAGAGAACATTGGACCAAGCTGGATTTAAAAGTGGTTTTAGTATAGTAGATTATATTCAGGTATTGTGAGAAGTTATAGAAAGGACAAATGAATATGAGTTGCCATTGTGCTTTGGATTTGTAGATTATGAAAAGGCGTTTGACTCTATAAACATTTCTTCAGTGATTAAAACATTGAATCATCAAGATCTAGATCCAGGATACTATCATATTTTTAAAAATATTTATAAAACTGCAACAGAAACAATTAGATTACATAATGATGCTAGGAAAGTCAACATTGAGAAGGGTGTAAGACGGGGTGACTCCATATCTCCAAAACGTTTTACAGCAGTGCTGCAAGAAGTATTTTGTCGATTAAAATGGGAAGCTAAAGGAATGTAAGTAAATGGAGATTATTTCAGTCATTATATTTTTGCAGATGATGTAGTTGTTTTTGCAAATAATTCTTTAGAGCTGTAGGAAATGTTGGAGGAGTCTTCAGATGAAAGTAAGAAAGTAGGACTAAAGATAAATGTTAAAAAGACTAATGTTTAATGGATTTTCTCAAAATATGAAAATAAAGATTGTTTTTGATGAGTTAGAAGAAGTTAACAGTTACAAATATCTTGGTCAGATTATTAATACAGATGGAAACATAATGGCTGAAATTAATCATAGAATTAAACTTGGAGTGCTTTTGGTAGAAATAACTTGATTCTAAAAGGAAATATGCCTATGTATTTGAAAACGAAGGTTTTTAATAAATGTGTTTTACCAGTTCTTACTTATGGATCTGAGACTTGGACAATTAATAGAAGAGCAGTGCAGAGACTTCAGACCACTCAGAGGAGTATGGAAAGATGCATGTTGGGAATAACAAGAAAAGATAGAAAATGCAATATATGGGTAAACGAACAAACAACTGTTACTGACTCACTGAAAAAATTAAAAGACTTAAGTGGAGGTGGGCTTGACATATTGCTAGGAGAGATGATAATAGATGGATAATTGAAATCTTAAACTGGATTCCAAAAGATTGTAAAATACCCCGAAAGAGACCACATGTGAGATGGATGAATAAAATAAAAAACTTTGCAGGAGTGACGTGAAAAAGAGAAGCTAAAGTTTGGAGAAGATGGATTGAACTTGGAGAGATCTTCATCCTGCAGTGGATTGATAATGGTTGATGATGATATTTATGTGTGTGTGGGCATGCACACACACCATTATGTTGTTGTATGCTATGAAACTTATGATGGTTTCAATATCAATGTATAAGAATGTATGCATTGTAAAGGTTTGTATTTATTAAATATTGTGGTAATACCACAAAATAGAAATTGTAAATAACTTTTCAAAAAGAATCTGAACTTTTCTTATACTGTTGTAACATATAAATATATATGCTTAGGTGCTATAGGAAGAAAAGCTATTAAAACTGCATATTTATTGAACTTAGTGCTTTCAAAGGCTATGTAATGCCACATATTCTTAGCATATGCAAATATATCAAAATGATATGGCCCATTTTTTCAACAGGATAAAGCAGTATTTTTTTATGATTTATGGCATTATGGTTGTTAGTTATATGCCACACCTCTAATTTTTTGCTTGGCATCATTTTATTCACTACAGATTATGTTGTCAGTTATGGGGTTGAATGCATAACCCATTGTGTTTTAATGATCTTGGAAGATTAGAGAGATATGATCAGGGTTGTTTGTGACTTTTTAGATATATTTCCATTGGTAGATCTCTGAAGAAAAGCATGTATATGATTTACATAATAAATGTTGCTGGATCCTTCTTGGTGGGTCATACAATTTTATATATAGTGTGTGGAGTTTGTTTGACATAGTGTCTATCTTTAGAATTATTTATGAGATTGTGAGAGAAGTATTATAGCTTATTTGATGGATTTGTGAGTAGATTGTAGTGAAATTTTTGTCTGCACTTAGTATGTATGGGAGAAGTATTCACGGCCTGTTATTTTTGGGTAGATTTGCTCTTATTTTGATGTAAATCTTATTGACTCTCCTTCTGAAGTCTATATATTTGTATTCTATTCTTTTTATTTTGCTTAATTCTTGCTTGATGTTGAAATTACAAGCAGTTTCAGCAGTTTCATGTTTATAAATGGTGGTCTCTGTAAAGGAATAATAATAAACCAGCATATTTGTGAGTTTTGGGAGAGATGGATTTAGGTTACATGTGACCTCTTATTTCTATGGTTGTGATGTGCAAATTGTAGTTAAAATAAATGGGAGGTTCTCTCTCTGGACCTGGATGTTTAGATTTTGAATTATCTGTTATTTCACAACACATTTATGGAAAGTATTAGAACAAATTACAACAAATTCAGGCTTTTCATCATAATCTATTTCAGTTGTGAATCACATAAACAATAATAGGTGTATGAAAAGCTGAGCATTTATTTAGAAATTGTTTTTATTTTGCTGTTATCTTCTGGTGATATGTGGTTTCTTTTTATAATATCATCCAAACATTGTCCATCATATTGTAGATTCATGTTCACAAAATAATTTTTATTTTGTAACAAATTTAACATTTGTAAAATATTTTGTTATAAAACAAATTATAGACTAATAATTTTCATTTTATGTAAATGATTTTTACTACTGATAAACTATAGAAAAAAACAAGAATAGTTTCAGTCAGACATTTATCTGCAGTCAGTTTATAATTAATTGTATAGTTTAAATAAACAGAATGTGTTACTGTCAATTGTGTCATATATTTTTAAATCACTATCAAAAAACAACAACAAATAAATGTATACATGCAACAATATTCTTCATTAGTTATGTAATGTCGAATCAGATAATAAAACCATAGAAAGAAAAACTCACGCTTAAAATAATAACCATCATTTGAACATTTAAATTCCATTAGATTGAAAACTGGTATCAATCCGGTAAAAGGTGGACATCGGGAAAACAGAGGTTTGCACATTTCAGAAAAAGTTTTAAATGACCTAAAATATACAAATAATGTTAACATGGCAATAAATTAATACTAAAAGCAATGAACACTTATTAAAGAAACAACCATACCCACATTGAGTAAAAATATAACATTCCATTTATGTTATTAATTATTTAAAAATTCCTTGTGTTGATGTTATGAAACAATACTGAGATAACTAATCGATAAATTGAAGATTCCTTTTATTTCGAGAAACGATTTTTTGTAAAACCATTAGATAAATACAGACTTGAAAATTAATTTATTATAAATTTATGTGTAATTTAAAACTTGTTTATTATTAATTATTAACAGGTTTTGTTTTTGAAGTATTAATATTATTTGTGTTTTTTTTTTCAATTATTTATTTGGTTTTGGGAAAAGGTGGAGTACAAAGACAAAAAAAATAAATGGTCATTTGTAAATTTGCTTTTTGTCTTGCATTGGTGGTCAAAAGGTCAGTGCGACTGCTTTGCACTTGCAGGTTGCCTGGGTTGCGGGTTCATGTCTCGGCCGATGCTATGACACTTAGAAAAAAAATTGATATTTTACAAAGAATTTTGAAATAATAATAATAAAGATGATTATGATGATAATAATAATATAAAAGAACAACTCAAGTTTTTGATAGTAGATTTCTTTCTCAAATTAAAACATTTTAACAATATAAATAAAGAAAACAAATGTTTTTTTTAAACTTTAATTTATAAAAATGACAAAGATTTATTGTGAGCACGAAAATGTTGCATTTCTTTTCTGTTGTATTTTTTTGACTATTTACATACTTGTATTTGATGTATGTAAAGTAAATTTATTTTTAAATTTATTGATTACATAATTCTGTATTGTTTCATAACATTGCATATCAATGTTTTAAAGAATCAATAAAAGAAAAAATTGAATGTACATATCTGAAATCATTAGCACAATTTTCAAATCAAGATTTGTTTTAGCTTAACAGATTTCTCAAAATATCAGCAAAACTTTCATTTTTCTGAGGGGAAAAGACATTTATTTTGATTTCAATTGGTCTGCATTATCTGTGGTTACAGTACTTCTGAATTAGGAATGTTCTGTCATATTCCATGAATTTTTTGTATACTCTTGAGCATTAAACCATTCAATTGCTTCAACATACATATAATTCTTTAATAAATATACACTTTACCATAGGTCATTCATTCTTAAGCTGTCAGAGTGGAGATCTGGATACAGAAGGAATGCAATTTGCTTATTTGGTGTTTTAATTACTAGACTTAAATCGATTACAAATTTGCACTGTTGCGCATCTTCATTTTGTTGGACTGACTTTTCAAAATATATTGTATATCTATTACAACCTGTTTTTTAAAACAACATGCATTTAAATCATACATATTTTATAAGACAGCCATTAGGATAAAAATTGAATGGTTATTTTTACTTTACAATACTTTATGTGGTTCATGCAAATGGTGTTTTTATTGAGGTGTATAACTTTTAAAATGTTGCTACATGATAATAATTTACGAGAATAAAAAAGGGATTAAAAAATATTGATTAAATTTTGAAAGGAAAGCTCATATATGTATATTATTAAAACATGATAGAATCTTCCAAATTACTTCAGATAGCTAATTGACAAACAATATTATCAATGGTTTTTATTTTTGAGTTAAACTTATTCTAACCATATTTATCACACATTTATATTTTTGTTCGACAATAGACCATGCTACAATAATGTAAACATTAAGGTGGCAAAATGTGTTATTCAAATGATAACATGAAGATAGTACTATATTGAATGGAATGTACAAATTTGATATTCTTTTATCTATTCACATGTGCAGAAAAAATTCTACCTTACAAAGATCAATTATTATTTTATTAGATGAGAATATGTTAACATTTAATTGAGATTGAATGGTTTTTTTGTTTAATCTCAGTAGCCAGATCTGTTATCCTTATATGAAAAAAGAAAACAAAATGGTTTTATCTTTTATTGCAAAGCAGTTTTGATAAAAGAGAACAGTGTATTGATATAAAGCAGTGTTTGGATATTTATCATTGCCTTGACAGCTGATTGAGATTGTTGATTGTTATTGATATTGGTATTGTCTTCTTGTTGGCTGCATTCAATGAGCTTAATTATATATAATTATTTACCTCATTATATAAAATAAAATTCATAAATAAAAAACTGATATGAAAAATAATTATCTAAATTGTAATGTCTCATTATATTATTGTAACCTCTCATATTTATTCATCATGTTTATTCTATATTTTGGCCCAATTGGGTGCCAAATGAACCAGGTAGGAGAAGGATCAATATATATAATCTATTTATTACTCTAGGAGAAGGATCAATATATATAATCTATTTATTACTCTTTAAGAAAACTGAATTGCAAAAATATTGTTGACTTTTATATATATATATAAAATAAGACAAAATTATTCATTATAAATTCGATCTACTCCAGCTACAATTTAGTATTCCATCACACCAGTCCCTCAGGCAGAGAAGCATAATACCCAGGGTAGCTACAGATAGACCAAAATTATACAAGGTATACTTTACAACAATTTCTCCACTGTTGAATTCAACCCCTGTCATTCAAGGGACTTTATTTGTTTTGAAGTAAACGTCAGGTACTAGCTAATTACAAGATGTAGTTAACATGTCCTTAATGATGGCTACTAATTCAGCAGCTGATAAATCCCAACTATTTCAATCAAAATGTAATATAATAAACTGCTTTAATAGATTCTTTTACAAGTGATAATTAGTGGTATTTGTAAAAGAATTGACCAACAAAATACTAATTTCCAAAAATAATTTTAAGTACATTAAATTAATTAAAAAACTAATTCATCTCATTCCTGAATTAAATAATGGCTTCATATAATAAACCAGTCACACTTATTATAATAAACATGAATCATTAAAATATTATATCCAACATATATGCACATTCTGTTATATAAACTGTTGGTTTGTATAATTTGGAAAGTTCTAGGACTATCTCTTTATTATATTAATTAACCTGCACATAAAAAGTTTTTATACTAGTTATAGAGTTCATTTAAATTGACTTCAGATACCTCAACGATTGCAATGACCACAATAATAAATTAATTTCACAAAAGGAATAGGAATAAGGAAGAAATTAATATTACTATAGATTTATCAGGTATGTATTTCTCTGGATAGATGGCTGCTCTCTTTTTCCTGTGAAGAGGGTGTGTTATCAACCAGTTGGAATTTAGGTTCTTTCATGAAAGTGTTTCCTTGCTGCATTTCAGTTAGGCAGAGAGGTATTCAAGTGGTTCAGTATATTAGATATTTACTATGTCTAATTAGAGACCCTCAGATGTTCTAGGCTGGTCAGAGACCAAAGTACAGTGATATACTTCTGATTAACAATGCATGGTTTTCTTGCCATTCACAAAATAAGTTTTATTTACACAGACTGGAAATTATAGTACGTGTATAATGAATAACACTGCTGAAAGATGAAGATGAGTTTTTCATGCCTATTTATATGTGACCCTCTTATTGTTCTTATCCTTCCAAATCAGTGTGACTAAATTTTAAATTAATTAAATTTATTAATTAAATTCCCAATCTTTCTTAGTTCACATTTCTTCTTAGATTAATCTAACTGAGGCTAAAATATATTTTTTTAATTATTCCCAGTCCATCTTTGCTTATCAGTGGAACAATCTTTGAATTTAACTTAACATTATTTATATTGTAAACTTTACCTTCCTTCTTTTTAATTCAACTTCTTTTTATATGCACACATATATACACATTTTAATGTATTTTTAAAATCAACTCCTTCATTTATGCACCCATATATTCTGACTTCTGTAGTAATTAACTATGACATGCATATTTTCATTTCTTTTAAATAAATGAAAAAAGAGCATTTTTAATTTTGATGTAAAAGATTTTTGATTTTACAGTTTAATTAATTATATCTTTCCCTCACTTTTTTAATTGCTTTCTTATTTTTCTTTTTTTTTTTAATTTAACAAACTTCTAAGAGTAAAGATGCAGCTTTATTTTCTTCATTTCTCACTCCAGCAATCTATGTTGCATTTTTACAACAAAATTAAACAAAACTTTTTTAAAACCTTTTAATATTGACTTCAGATCTTCTAATACTAATTATTTATCCTTTTTTTCTATATATTGTAAAAAACTGTAATCTTAAAATTCTATTACAAATATGTAACTTTTAAATAGTGGTATTAAATAGTGCTACAATATTATCATAAAATAAAATAAAAAGCTTGTTTAGAGCTCATTAGCATGCGCTTAATTATATATATATATATGGAATCTAATTATATATATATATATATATTATATATATATATATATATATTGTAACCGATAAATAGAGAAGAAGAGAGAGGGAGAAGGAAAAGGAAGGAGGGAAAGTCCAATGAAAAGAGAAGGAAAAGAAGAAGAGAGAATGAAAATGAGAGAGAGAAGAAAAGATGAAACAAAATGAAAGAAACAAGGGGTGAATGATATGTAGTGGAGAGAGATTAAAGGAGAAGAAGAAATGAAATGATTTAAAATGGATTAGATGATATGGATGATAAAAGAGAATTAGATGATATGGATGAGATGATAGAAGAAATGTAAAAGAGAGATGATGAAAATGATATGGAAATGATTAATAGTGGATATAGATGAAAGAAGAAGAAGAAGAAATGAAATACATGATTTAGAAATGGATAAGATGATAAATGAAATGTAAAAGAGAGATGAAGAAAAATGATATGAAAATAAAATGAAATGAAATGAAATGGGATGAAATAAGAAAAGAAACTGAAATGAAATGGGATGAGAGACTCTTAATGACTCGGCTCAGTGGGTTACAATAAATTTAAGGAAAAGAGATGATGATCCAGAGATGTATGATCAAATAAAGATCAAATCCAATACTAATGAACTGTAATTACTATGGCATATTAATAATCTACTACTAGGCATATTAATAATCTACTACTAAACCATACAAAAGATAAATTTTACAATCACTAATTAATAGTTACCATATTAGTCCTATCAATGGATCATACACTCTCTGAATAAGAATAATGATACCTTGATTAGAAAAATTATCTTACTAAATTATATTTGATAAAACAACAAGAGTAAATAATCTCACAGATTTCTAAAAAAAAAAAAAAAACTAAAACTCTTGTGTAAAATGAAAAATTTAAGTTAAGTTGCCTATCAAAGAATTTCTGGGATTAATAAACAAATAAGTAATATCTTAGCTGACCACAAAATAACAACCTGATGATGAAATCTTAAAATAATAAACAAAACAAATATTAATTCACAAATTTAATGAATCAATTTAAATTTAAACTAATAATGGCCTATTATCCAAGAACATTACTCAAGCAAAGAAAAGAGCAAGGGTACTTTTTATGCCTTCCCCATACTCACAGACAACCTACTAAAGACCTCAAATACAGATGGATTAAATTCTTTAGACATACAAGATTTAATATGATACAGATGATGTGCAATGAATATAAGATAATGTGCAGCTTTTAAAATAACAATAATTAAAAATATTCTTCTTAAGTATTTATATTCTTAATCTGATATTGCATAACCTTTAGTCTGAAAAGATATACTGATAATTTAAAATAAACTTTTAACTAAAAATGTAACTAAGTATCTGCTATAATTCAATTATCTATTATTGTGATTTAATATGAGAATCACTTACTTTAACATAGCTTTTTAATTTTCAAGACAATATCAAATATATTTGGGATATACTTGTGAACTTCGGAATTGAAGATTCAATAAACTTTAGAAATTTAAGATTTTGTGAACTTGGAACCCAAGACAATATTATATTTTCATATAAAAGCAAAACAAACAAAACAAAATTATTTGAAATAATAATAATTTTGTTTATTAAGAACAATAAAAAATTCTTACAAATTTAATGAAATATAAACATTGCCAATATCGCACTGGGATCTAATATAAGTATTTTGACTTTTAACAATTTTCTTTACTTTACATTAGTATACTTAATAACAGGCTAAGGCTATTCAATTTTAATCTCGTAATAATTAGAGATTTTATAATCTTTAACTTTAATTATAAGGTCTGTATTTAATAAGCACACTACTATTTTTTTTAATTAAAATAATTAAAAACATTATGCTGTCATCTAGTAATCAGAATAACACACAAAACTAGGTTTATATTTGAACCTCTAACTTAATTTTATAATCCTAAACTTAACAAACGCTAAGTTGGAATAAGCATATTCAACATATTTTTTAAAAAAATATCATCACTAGTTACACTGACATAACTAATATTATAGCTAGTGATATATTCAAAACAGACTAAGCTAATCTTAAAATTAAATTAAGTGTAAGGGACATTCATTCATCAGAGATCAGTTATACTCTTTTAAATAAATTTAGTCCACATAAAATTATTCCCTCAATGTTTTAAACTTAATAATGTAACAGACTTACAATTCCAGCGGCGAAACTCTGGATCAAAATATTAAACTTAATATGTGTGAATTGCCACTTATACCATATGCATATTTAACATATTTTAAAATAAATATAACTTATTGTTGGTTAGCTTGTGCATGATAAAACTATCATAGCAACACAATTCAAACATTGATATACCTATGAGCCATAAATTAGCTGCCACTACCTGAAGAAATAAAGTTTCTCAAAGAAGCATATCTTGTCATCACTAATCTAAAACAAATGCAACATCACCTACTGTGGTGGAATTAGCATTAAGTCATCATGAATGATAGGCAAAAAATATAAAAATACTAGGCTCCTCAGAGCTGGAAAAGAATATGGTGGCTTTCAAAAATACCTAACTTTGAGGAAAAAACTAAGATGTCTGGAACTCTTCTACAGTACATCTGGGAATAGGAAAATGCACCAAGAAAGCACAATCCTCTCTAATGGGATTTTTAATGCTTATAAATGTGATTATCATCACTGAAAAATACAATATAATAACCCTCTTTTGGGGACAAGCACCATCAAATCATGGAAATACAATACAATAAAAAGGAAGGATTTTATCTACTCCATAAGCATATTCAAAAATTATTAACTAAGCCTAACTCTATGACGCTAACAAATACTAACTAATAGCAAGATATATATACTTTACCTGAATTAACTAAGTTATTCCTAAGAAGTTTGAAAATACAAAACGTATTCAATGTTCGAACCAACAAAATACACGGTCAACTGACTACTATGAGAAATACTTTAAAATTAAATGCATCTAAAATTCTAGGCAAGGCACAATGCACACATAGTAAAATATTACCTACTAAATATATATATATTAACTAGTGGACTTTTAAAATTGCAAATTAAAATTAAATGCAAGAATATTTAATTCTCGATGCATATAAAAATATTTGTAGTTATTATTAATATAACATTCATAAAAGAAATGAATGGATACTCTCTGATAAACGTTTTGGTAAATTTAAAATAAAACTGAATAAAACATCCATTTATAATAAACTAAGACTGTGATATTTAAATTTTCTATAAATGATTTTTTTAAAACAGAACCTAGCTTGTGAAATGCTTAATAAATCAAATAAATTCACCTGAGAATATCAAAACATTTGCTCATTCTAATAGACATATTACATTTTAAAATTATAACCCTAGTTTACCTGTATATTTATGCCAAAAGTGTTACACAAAATATATAGCATAAATATTTTTTATGGTGTCATTTTTTTTAAAATCAATAAAACAAACAATAAATAATAATAATAATAATAATAATAATAATAATAATAATAATAATAATAATAATAATAATAATAATAATAATAATAATAATAATAATAATAATAATAATAATAATAATAATAATAATAATAATAATAATAATAATACATTAACTTAAGTTCATATTTTAGCTTCGTAATGGTTTTTCCCGTTTAAAAACATATATTAAGGTCAATTCATCTATCCGGATTCGAAGCTTCAGTCAAATATTTATAAACATGGCAATGATTTCCAAAACAAAAATATTCAGTAGTTCTTTATATAAACACTTTCACTTTCTTTTATCTTTAAAGATAAATTTAAATATTAAAATAATAAAATATAATAATCGTAAACATAAGTTGGCATTGGAAAATAAATTCTTCAGCTGAGTAGCATAAGTATAAGTATAATAAGCGGGCATTGAAAAAAAAAAAATTCTTCAGCTGAGTACATTTTTTTATATTTATAATCCTAGGTTCAAATGCAGAATAATTATAATATATATTTTTAGTTAACTTTCACTGTTCTTCTTTAGATAAATGCATTTTTTTTAAAATAGAGCTCTTTTTTTAAAACATTTCTTAATATTTCAAAATGCATTTTTTTTTAAACAAATTTCCTTTTATTTTTTTAAACATAAGAGTAGATTTCTTTTATAATTAAGACATTCTTCGATTTATGAGCTAAGATCAACGGTCATAAAGTTACTTATAAGTACTGGCAATTATAAAAAAACATTATGCATTTGACAGAGACAAGTTCATTAATGATATTTTTAAATTCTTTTAAAGTTTTACTTCCAAACAAATTTTTTTCATATTACTGGCATAAATGAGAATTAGTATTTTAAAATACATATTTTCCTCAGAAACATTATTCTGTTAAGAGCATATTTACATGTATATATCATGTATTAATAAGGCAGTATTAAATTTAATGACAATTTTAATTTATAAAGACGCTGATGCATTTGCATTTTAATATTTTAAAATGTTTGAATTTTTTTTAAATTTCTTCTTCACTTGTATTTTTAATTTGATAGGAGATAAACCATAGTTTCGTGCAATAAATTCTTTAGCCATAACAATACTTAATGATTTAAGTTTTACTTCTAAATAAAGAAAAATGAATAGATCAAAAGTAGATGAAATATGAAACGCTGCATTTTCTTCAAACATTTTACTGTAATTTTAATGTTTCAGTTGTAATTTAATTATCAGTAAACGGATTACCTTTCTTTTATTCAGCACTTCATTTCCACAAAACGATTTTATATAATTGTTTTAAAAATCATACTTTTATTTTTTTAGAAAATATAGTTTTTAAAAATTACTTTTTATTAAAGAACTTTTAAGATCCAGCCACACATATAATTAAAACAGCCCCTGAATGACACCTGGATTTCTGTTTTATCTAACAATCTTTTAGCCCCCCCCCCCCAGATCAATTCCTTGGCTTAAAACCAATGAAATTATTTTTTAAACTTTAATATTCTTGACAATACAGCTGCAAAATCAATTTTCTGACATAATTAGTCTTATTATATCATACCAGCGTGACTCCCAGCTGCAAAGTCAAAAATTCATTATTAACGAATGCTATGTATTATTTTTAATAATATTATATTCTAATAATTCTACTCATTCATTTGTTTTATTTTTTTAATCAATATTGTAATTAAATCATTTTTTTATTCTTATGTTTACATATCATTCTTGCAGGCACACATATTCTCACATACATGATATGAACACATATTAACAGTTTAAAAGTTATTTTTAAAACTACAACAATAAAATGTTAATGAATATTTAATTCAAAATAATTTTGTAAGTGGAATGCTACACTACCTTACATCTGATAAATATTATTATACCATTTTAAAAATAATAATTTACAGGTTATTTTTAAATTTATTACTTAATATTATTCCAACTTATTTATAATATCTAATTATAATCATTTAAGCATTAAACTGAATTATACAGTAGTTATTTTAAAATACATTTAATATGATTTATCCATTCCCAACTAGTTCTGATATTTCTTTTAATTCAAATTATTATCTAGTATCCCTTATCAAACCAACTATTATATATACTATATAAGATTAACGTATTTTATATGTTAATTAATTTAATTTCCATTTTTATCATCATTATTTTTTTTAATCTGAAATTTTAAACAAAAGGTTAACCTTGATCACCTATTGAAACTAAGTGAAACTTCAGTTAGGTACAACATTCCCCCCGTTAGAGAAAAAAGATAATAATATAAAAATAGCAACAATTATAATTTAAACATATACACTTTTTTATGATAAATCAATAATCAATGGCTAAGTTTGACAAGCATTGTCTCTAAATTGCACCATAAACTAAGTATACTAAGTTTTACAAAGACTTATATTTTCTTGGGGTAAGGTATAAAATTTCTGGCATTGTAAGTACCTCTTGAATTCAATTCTTTCTTCCTACTTTTTATTACACTAAAATAATACTCCTTACTAAATTTTTCCCTAAAATTTGGCATACTATCACATTTAAATTTTGCCCTTGCATTCTTCACCTCTTTTCTTCTAACAAGTTTCTCTCTAAGAAGCATTATCTCACCCTTCTTTAACCTAACTTTTGCCTTTCTATTCTTGATCATTTTATTTCTGGATCTCTTAAAATCAATATCACTGAGCAACTTTCTGTTTACTTTTCTTAGTTTGACTTTTGCTTTTCCCAGATCTCTTATATAATCTATGCCTTCACCAAAATAACTTATCTTAATTTTTCCTCCACTCAATTCTTTAAATTTTACTTTAATCTTCCTAATATTTTTACCAGGATAAAGTATTTCTTTAAGAAAATCTATTTTCATTTTCTCCTTACTTCTGGATTTATGTTTTATTTTGGCTTTTCCCAGATCTTTCTCTGGCTTAATCTTTTTCTTAAGAATATTTACATTAAATACCTTTCTTAATTTATCTTTAAATTTTACATTAATTTTAATAAATTCTTTATTAATTAATACCACCTGTTCTTTGGTTATTTCTACATCTGTACTAACTTTTTCTACAGACTGGTTAATTTCTCTAGATTGGCTCAAATCAATTTCTTTGGAATGGTTAGACACATTTAATTCTATCTTCTCTAATTTGATATTATCTGACTGTAAATCTTGGATCAATCTTTGGGATTCTCTATAATTCTCTCTAATCCTTGCACCTGACTCTGGTGAATTTCTCTCCTTTCGTTTATTTCTTGTAGCTATGTCTGATGAAACTCATCTCTCCTTTTCTCTAATTCTATAATCTAATTGATTCAATATACTTTCGGATTGATCCTTTTCTACCTGGTCATCCATACTAATATTAAATATAACAATGATAAGGTAACCCATTTCCTGACATCTCCTAACAATTAAAACAACTAAAACCACAGCAACAATGCCACAATGAGGAATATTTTATTCTTACGACTCCCATCATTATATGTTTTGTTTACTTTTATATTAGCCTTGGTTCACAAATATTCACAAACATTAATAAATAAAAATAATGATTTGTTAATATACTTGATTAACAAAACAATAAGCATCAAACAATAGATAATTCAGATACCATAATAACAGAATATCAGTAAATTCAATACAGAGTCAATTATTTATTTATATGATAATTCATAAACTGCACTTATCAATATTAATACATTAATATTTTCAAAAACTTATCTTCTAAACTAGATATGTTAACTCTAATTAGCTTTAATTAGATTAATTAACTACCTTAACTATTTCGATTTTAAATAGTAAATTGAAAAATTTGCATAAAATCAGAATTAATAGCAAAAATGTCTCCAAACAAAGTCAGCAAAATCTAACCACTATCAACCTCTAACACAGGCCTGCACAATTCAACTAAGACCTACACATTGGGCTAATAACAAAAATAATGATTCCAAATGAAATCAATAAAATCTAACAAAATCCATCAACATCTAATTAATACAGGTTTTCACAACATAAATCGGGCCTACATGCTTAATCGAAGCCTACATGTTAGGCAATAACAAAAATAATGACTCCAAACAAAGTCAATAAAATTTAACAAAAATTCACCAACATCTACTACAGGTCCACTCAACATATATCAAGGCCTATATGCTCATTCGAGGCCTGATGTTGGACGCATAATCTACCCTTCTCCTTGTGCATTCCCACTTCCAGATAATATACGATATGAAAATAAACGGGTTCTAGTTCAGTTAATAATTAATAAATGAATTATTCAGCATTAAAATTAAATGTTTCACTAGCTCAAATTTAAAATACGAATAAGATTCATATTATAAAAATAAAATGAATAAATATTTAATATTTTCATGAGACTTGGAAAATATGGATGACAAGATAGATTACATTAAGCCAATATTCTACAGGATACTACCTCAATGGCATAAGAACACTATCTCCCCTTATTACTATTTCAAATAAACTTATAGTATTCTTATGACTTTAATAACTTTACTCACTGAGATTAAGCTAATAATTAAATCTTAATCTTCTATTCATAATAATTTAACTCTATAAAATCTCAGGTTCATAAATGTATTCTAAGTTAATTTAAAATTATGGTAGTAAAATATGAAAAGGGATTTTATGTCATAATCTAATACACTAAACTAATAATAAAATAATAATAATAATAATAATATCCTTCATTGTATAACTAACTCTGTATATCTTTTCTTATACTATAATTTTATTACCATAATAAAATAATAAAATAATATAATATGATCTTATATCTTCATGTAATGATATAATAAATATGTAGTAGCATATGATAATCTCATAAACAAAGGGAGTGTGGTAACTGCTAGCATATAAATTTAATATACTATTGTGATAACTTATTTATGACCAATAAAATAATGTAAAATTATGATTATTTGATGAAAAGAATACCAATAAAATATTTAAATTCTTAAAATAATTCTCTATTTATTTTTTTGTGCAAAATTATATGTTAGTTTCAATTATTATGAATATATTGTGATTTCATGTAGTGTAGTGGAGAAATAAACAATTCAGACACAAAAAAATTTGAAAACAAATTTTAACAAAATTTATTAATAACAACAAAATAAAATAAACCATTTATGTACAGTATTTACAATGGATATCCTTATTTTATACTTTACATTTTTATTTACTGGGTTATAAAATAATTTATATCTATTTTATATCTTTATTTAGACTTGAGATAACAACAATAAAATGATACCATTTGTTTTCTCTTTATGGTTAACTTATTTCAAATATATTTATTTATTTTATTTAAAAAAAATATTCCATCCTTAATATTATTTAACTATATTTTTCTTAAAAACACATTTGTAGGAAAACATTCCACAGAAAACAAACCAACATTATAATGAGTATGGATTTCTTAAAATAAAATTAAACAAATTTTCATCTTACAATGTCAAAGATGTTACATAAAATATTTATCCAAAAATTCATTACTAGATTTTAGTAGATATCACTTATTACACTTTGTTTACTAAACACAACATATTCCCATTTAGCCTTACTTTGGTATGATATAATTGTAATCATCGATATATTCCTATTATTCAATAAATAAAAATTATACTATGCCTATTCTTTATATCATTTATTTTATACTATTGTATTTTAAAAATATGCAATACTTTTTTTTTTAAAAATAATAATAAAGCATTAAAAAAATTATTAACATTTTAAAGAAAATATCTTTGTTTAGATACTCTAATCTAAAAATTTATATTTCATTTCCGAAATAAATTTTAAAAAAACATATTCTATGATTCTTTCCTTTCCTTAGGATTCATTGGACCTTCAATTTCAAGTTATAAAATTCTATTCCTTCTAAGCAAATAAACCAATCTTATACAAAATGTTAGCATAACCTAAGCTCTAAATTATTTACCATTTCGTTTCAAAAATATCTTACTGAATGATGCAGTTACATGAAATAAAGATAGCAAAACAGATGCATAGAATTTAAGGAAGAAAGCTAGAGTATCACTCATAATATATCTCAAAATCATGGCACAGTGCATTAACAAGAAATGGAGGTATGACCTTTGCCTGTCTAATATCCTCCAATACATAAACGATGTTAAAGCTATTCCTTCAGCTTTATTAGAACCTCAAATATTTAAAGAATAAACACTGTCCAAATAAAATGTGTACCAGTCATAGGGCTTTGTTAACTATGCTGATATCTACACAAAGACTATAAGTATTATTCCCATTCCTTATCATATCCTATTTTTTAAAACATCATCTTGGTTTCCTGTCTACTCAAGTACTTCCAAGCCACTATCTCATAAATATTTCTCAAGAATTTCCATATCCTACATCGATAAAATAACTATCTGCATTTACAAAAACAATAAATAAAATTCACTGATAATCTAAAACAATCTCACTGTTCCACAAGAAAAGTTATTCTGTATGTTTAATCACATACAATCTAATTAAACAATATTTGAATATCCTAACATGAAAGTTTTAAAAAGAATCACACAAATATTTGTTACTATGTTGGATATATATCACTAATATAAAAATCATTGTATGCATATTTCCAAATCAATACTAATCTCATAGTGTTTTTTATTTAAAATGTTGTATAAGAAATGTGTTTACAATAATCAAAACATTTATACTTCATTCTTACTATTCATAGATAATCTAAAAGAAAACAAAGAATATACATTATAAAATTATTAATATTCATTACCATTATCAAATAACCTTTATCTGGTCATCATTTTCAGTAGGCTTCTTTCATCCACTAGATACAAGCATTGCATACATAAAAAATACGCATCCATACGATTTATTTTAAATGTTCTTATCTAAATTATTAAATTATTCTATTTTAAAATTTTAATGTTATTAATAACTTAATGTTTCTGTTTTCCTAATCTTATAAAAATAGAAAAATTTATATTTAAATTAAGTTAATAAAATAAAAGAAATCCAAACTATAATTATGTATTCACTTGACAATAGATCATGTTAAAGTCCAAAAATGTTTATTACCTTCTCTAGAGTTTTTTTTTTTAATATCCTCCTCAAAGTGTATTAAAGTTTTAAAAATAAAACTTAATTATTAATCCATTTTAGTAAAGTTTTATAAGAAAAAATAATCCTAGATTTACTTATTCAGAATGATAATTATTAAAAATCATAATGTTTAAAAATTAATCCCACAAAGCTTCTTAAATATTCTCTGCTGGCTATCTGATGCATCACTTCATTCAATTTAACTTGTTATTTGGCAAACTTTTACATACTATATTTGTATTTTCATAGATCCATCTTTTATTCATCTACTATATGTTCATTTTTTTATATAAGTTTTTATTCTTAATAAAGTTCTTTAAACAAATATTTCTAAAAAAAATGAATTTTTAATACTTCTGAGACTAGAAGTTTTAAATATCAAAATGCTTCAGTACTGTATCCTCCTTGAGTCCCTTCTTTAATTCTTGCAAAAATATTTTTTTTAAGAAATGTTTCCTTCAAAAAGGACTAAACATTGTATTCCTTTCATTATGATATTCTAAAAACAATTCATAAGATATAAGTATCTTATTTTTTTTTTAAAACACTTGGATAAGCTTATATAAAATAATGTGTCACATTTTTTTTTCTTTTTCTTTTCTTTTTTTTTAGATGGCAAATAGCTTTCCATTGTGTCCATATAATATCCATACTGTGGTTTTTATGTACTAAAACAGTTCTCCAATGAAGCATTAATAAAATAGTATCAATAAACATTCTATGCATTTTTATATTATTATAATTTCCATAGTATATCAATTTTTCATTGCGAAATTTTGGGTTAAATTCAAATAAAATAATCCTGGTAAGTAAACTGTTAAAAATCAGCCAATCATTTTCACGAAGTTTCTAAAAATATATTGTATTTTAAACTCTCTTTTACAAGTATATAAAAGTATTCTGGATAGCTTCTGATATATTATTAAAGCTACCTTTTATATACTTAAATCTACTCTAATACATTATTAATCTCTCCTGATAAATCAGTTACAATGGTATTTATAGCCTACAAGAATACCTATTTCTATTGGTTAATTCTTACTTTTAGCTTGAGAACAAATTTACATATTTTCAGTTTTACAGAATTAAATTTCAAAATAAAAATTATGATGTAATAAAACTTAAAAATGTTATTTAAATTATAACTTTTAAATCAATTATTACTTTATCAAAATTATTTGAACATTTAAAATAACTTTTAAAATAATTTTAATAACCTATTCCACTCTTAATATTCAATTTATCTATTTTTATTTAAACAAAATATTTAATTTTTTAGTAACTATATTCGTCCTTAAAACACCATTTAAAACATTTAGAAATAACTACGTAATATTTTAATATTCACTTCTATGACAGATAATAATTCCATTCAATTCTATAATATAACTTTTAAAATATTTAAAACTTTGTTATCAATTCAAACAAGCATGTGTGAAAAACTATGCATTAAAAGTCACATAATTAATAATTTAAACAGACGATTTTCAATCTATGTCTCTGTCTGAATTAATAAAATTGCTACACTTTATTACATTATATAAAATAATACAATAACATAAAAATTTGGAAAAACAATTTAGAAAATATAGAATCAAATACAATTTTCACTATCATAAAGCTTATTTCTAAAAATATACGATTTTAATTGTGATTATTAAATATGATTTTATAAATTTAAATATAACATTTATTAAATTAAAAGTTTTAGACTATTAAAATTTAACATTTAAATATACTTTTAAATATTTATAGCTGTGTTATTCATTATGACCAGCTTTTGCAACCATATGAAACAATATTTTAAGCTTTACTTAACTACTTTTAAATGATTCACTATAATTTTATATACTACGTATTTTCTTTAGCTTCAAATTGTACTTTATAATATAATTGACAAACTATAATTAACATATCAAAAGAACATATTCTAAAATTTAAAATTTTTAGTAATTTACTGTGTACCATAAAGAAAAGAGAGAGAGAGAGTGGAGGGAAAGTGAAATGAAAAGAAAGGGAAAAGAAGAAGAGAACGAAAATGAGAGAGAAGAAAAGATGGAAAAGAAATGAAAGAAACAAGAAATGATATGTAATGGAGAAAGAGATGGAAAAGAAGAATAAATGACATAAATGATTTAAAATGGATGATGAAATGGATGAGAGAAGAGGATTAGATGATATGGATGAGATTATAGAAGAAATGTGAAAGATAAATATGAGAAATGATATGAAAATAAATGAAATGAAATGGATGAGATGATAAAAGAAATGTAAAATAGATATGATAAAAATGATATGAAAAGAAATGAAATGAGAGACTCTTAATGACTCAGCTCAGTGCGGTTACAATAAAATTTAAGAAAGGAGATGATGATTCAGAGATGTATGATCAGATAGAGACCAAATCCAATACTAATACAACTATAACTACTATGGCATATTAATAATCTACTACTAACCATACAAAAGATAACTTTAAAATCACTAATTAATAGATACCATATTAGTCCTACCAATAGATCACACACTCTCTAAATAAGAATAATGACACTTTGATTGGGAAAGATTATCTTACTAAATTATACTTAATAAGACAACAAGATTAAATAACCTCAGGGATTTCTAAACTAAAAACTCTTGTGCAAAATTAAAATTTAAGTTAAGTTGCCTATTAAAGAATTGGTGGGATTAATAAACAAATAAGTAATATCTTGGCTGACCACAAAATACAACCTTATAGTGCAATTTTAGAATAATAAACAAAACAAATATTAATTTAACGTTTTTATGAATTAATTCTAAATTTAAACTAATAATGGCCTATCATCCAAGACATTTCTCAAGCAAAGAAAAGAGCAAGGGTACTTTTTATGCCTTTCCCATACTCACAGACAACCTACTAAAGACCTCAAATGCAGATGAATTAAAATTCTTTGGACATAGAAGATTTAAGATAATGATGGACAATGTGCAGTTAATATAAGATAATGTGCAGCTTTTAAAATAATAGTAAATAAAAAATATTCTTCTGAAGTACTAATATTGTTAATCTGATATTGCATAATCTTTAGTCTGAAAAGATATACTGATAATTTAAAATAAACTTTTAACTAAACATATAACTAAGTATCTTATATAATGCAATTATCTGTATTTGTGATTCAGTCTAAAAAAAATCACTTACTTCAGCGTGGCTTTATAATTTTAAAACCAATATCAAATATATTTAATTAACTTTATGATATATTTGTGAACTTCTGAATTAAAAATTTAATAAACTTTGGAAACTTAAAATTTGTGAACTTAGAATCCAAGACAACTATTTTCAAATAAAAGTAAAACAAACAAAACAAAACTTTTGAAATAATAATAAGTTGGTTTATTTAGAACAATAATAAAGTGTTATAATTTAAATTAATATAAACATTGCCAATAGCGCTGGAACTTATTACAAGCATTTTGACTTTTAATAACTTTACTTAGTTTATAAGACTACATAACTTCTTTAACTACTATTTTTGATTATCCCTCTTTAAACTTTTTTACCTTTTTTATTGTGATAAATAAATTAATCAAATAAAAGTTATACATAATAGCAGGCAAAGATTATTCAATACTGAATTTTAATCTCTTTTAAACAATTAGAAATTTTATAAACTTTGGACTTCAATTATAATGTCTGTATTTAATAAACACACTTCTAATTTTTAATTAAATAATTCATAACACCATGGTGTCTTATAGTAATCAGAATAACAGACACAATTAGGTTTGTATTTGAAAGTCTAAGCTTAACTTTATAATCCTGAGCTTAACAAACGCTAAGCTAGTAAGCATATTTAGCATATATTTGAAAATACCACCAGTTATACTAACCTAAATAATATTATAGCTTGTGATATATAATATTAAATCAGTCTAAGCTAATTTTAACATTAAACTAAATTAGATACATGGGTCATTCACTCATCAGAGATCAGTTATACATTTTAAAATAAACTTAGTCCACATAAAACTATTACCCTCAATGTTTTTAAAATTAATGATGCAACAGTCTTACAAATCCAGCAACAAAACTCTGGATAAAATACTAAATTAATGTGTGAATTGCCACTTATACCATATGCATATTTTAACATACTTTAAAAATAAATAGAACTTCTTGTTGGTTAGCTCGTGGGTGATAAAACTATCATATCAACAGAATTCAAACATTGATATACCTTCAAGCATTAAAAGATAACTATTACTACCTGAAGAAACAATGTTCCTCAAACATACATATCTTGTCATCACTAATCTAAAACAAAAACAACATCACTTATTGTGGAGGAATTAGCATTAAGTCATCATGAATGATAGGCTAACATATAAAAATATATAAGCTCCTCAGAGCTGGAAAAGAATATGGTGATTTTCAAAAATACCTAACTTTGAGGCAAAAACTAAGATGTCTGGAACTTGTCTACAGTACATCTGGGAACAGGAAAAACACACCAGAAAAGCACAATTCTCTCTAATGGGATTTTCAATGCTTATAAATGTGATCATCATCACTGAAAAATACGATACAATAACTTTCTTTAGGGGGACAAGCACTATCAAATCATGGAAATACAATACAATAAGGATGGAAAACTTTGTCTACTCCATAAAGCATACTCAAACTTATTAACTAAACCTAACTCTATGAGGCTAACAAATACTAACTAATAGCAAGATATATACTTCACCTGAATTAACTAAGTTATTCCTAAGAAGTTTTAAAATACAAAATGTATATTCAATGTTGAACCAACAAAGAAACAGTCAAGTGACTACTATAATAAATACATTAAAATTAAATGCATATAAAATTCTAGGTGAGGCACAATGCACACATAATAAAATACTCAATACTAAAATATAATAAATAGTGGACTTTTTTTAAAAAAAATTGCAAATTAAATGTGAGAATATTAATTCTCAATGCATATATAAAAAATATTTGCAGTTACTATTACTATAACATTCATAAAACAAATGAATGGAAATACTCTGATAATCTTCTTTAGCTGGTTTAAAATAAAACTGAGTGAAACATCCCATTTGTAATAAACTAAATTGTGATATTTAAATATCCGTAAATGAAATTATTAAATAGAAACTAGCTGGTATAATGCTTAATAAATAAACTAAATTAACCTAGGAATGGCAAAATGTTTTGCTCATTCTAATAAACCCATAAGCTTTAAAATTATAATCCTAATATACCTGATATATTTATGCAAAAAGTGTTACACAAAATATATATAGCATAAATATGTTTATAGTTTCATTTTTTTTAAACCAATAAAATAAACAATAAGAAAAATGATAATACAGTAACTCAAGTTCATATTTCAGCTCTGTAATGATTTTCCATTTAAAATATGTAGATAATTTTTTCAAGCTAATTTATTTATCCGAGTTCGAACTTTAATCAAAACACTTATAAAACATGGCAATGATTTTCAAATGAAAATGTTCAATAGTTCCTTAAGAATACTTTCATTTTTTTAAAACAATTCAAAACACTTAAATAATAAGAGTAAGACAGCATAAAAAAAACAATTCTTCAGCTGAGCACATTTTTTTTATTTATAGGATCCTGGGTTCAAAATGCATATCATAATAATAATACAAATATGTATCTCTTTATCTGAATTTCTTTATCCTCTTTTAGGAAAATGCATCTTTTAAAATACAGTTGTTGTTTTTAAATATTTTTATATAATAATATTTCAAAACATGTTTTATTTTAAATCAATTTCCTTTGATTACTCTTAAACATAAGAGTAGATTTTTTTTATAATTCAAGACGTTTACTTATAAATAATGGCAAATATAACCATTTACTATGTACTTGACAAATATAGGTTCAGTACTGATCTTTGTAGATTACTTTGAAGTTTTGTTTCCAAATAATTTTCTTTTATTACTGGGTAAAATAAGAGTTATCATTTTAAAATATAGTTTATCTGTTTGCATTAAACTAAACAAATCATTTCCACTTATGTCAAGGTACAAGCAATATTTTTTTTAAAAAAATTAATCATCCTTTATTAGTTCACTTTAATGAAATATAGCTTCATTATAATGTTTCTTTTTTAACTTTAAAATGCTTTTTTTATGTATACTTTTAATTTAATAGGATATATAATGAATATCCTACAGCAATAAGAGTTTATTGCAAAAACATGTTTAGCCATATATATAATTAATAATTTAGGTTTTAATAACATTTTCATTTCCAAATAAAAAAAATGAACAAATAAAATGTAGATAAGATAAGAGACGCTAACTTTCCTTTAAACATTGTTTATTATAATCTTATGCTTCAACTGGAATTAAAATTGTCAGAAAATGAATTACCCTTTTAACTACAGCAATTCATGTTTACAAGAAGATTTTTAAATAATTATTTTAAACATACTTTTATTTTTTTTTAGAAAATATAAAGTTTTAAAAAATTACTTTTTATTAAAAAACTTTTAGGATCCAGCCACAGGTAGAATTAAAAATAAGATCAGCCCCTGAATGACACCTGTATCCCTGTTTTATATCTGATAATCTTTAATGCACCCCCACCATAAAAATTATTTTTATTAAAGTTGTATTCTTGACTGACCAGCTGCAGAATCAATCTACTGATGTAATTAATTTAATTTTTCCAAACCACGTGACTCACAGCTGCAAAGTCAAAAATCCATTGTTAGCAAATATTATGTAATATTTTTAATGATAATATTTTTATAAACATAATAGTAATAAATATAAAATTTAAAGTTATTTCTCTTTATTAACTTTTAAATATTTTATTTAAAATAACTTTATCCTTTCATTAGCTTTATTTTTTTTTAAATCAATATTAAAAATAATTTTTTTCTTTATTTTTATATTTATGTCATTCTTGCATGCACATATTCTCACATATGGATAATCTATAAACTAATTGCTTAAAAGTTATTTTTTTAAAACTACAACAATAAAATATTAATGACAATTTAATCCAAAATAATTTTTATAAGTGAAATGCTAAACTAAACTACATCTAATAAATATTATTACTGTTTTAATAAAAACTTACATATTACTTTTTTAAATTTATTATTAATATTATTTAAAACATTTATTTACAATATCTAATTATTATAATTTAGACATTAAAATGAATTATACAGTAGTTATCTTAAAATACATTTAATACATATCAACTCACAACTATTTCTAATATTTTCTTTACTTCCAATTATTATCTAGCATCCCTTATCAAACCAACTCACATATATACTTTTGAAATATTTAGACATAATTCCATAATATACAATAATTATTACAATCAATACAAGATTATCCTATTTTAGTCATTAACTAAGTTAATTTGCATTTTATCATTATTATTTTTTTTAAATTCTGAAATTTTCAAACAAAAGGTTAAGCTAAGATGACCTTGATCACCTATTGGAACTAAGTGAGACTTCAGTTAAGTACAATAATATAGAGACTTCAGTTAAGTACAATATATATATATATATATATAGTGCCCATTTCAATTTAGCCTATGGCTAAAGTTAAGTAATGTGCATAAAATGAAAATACAGAAAAAAATCATTACCACATTTTCTTATATAGGAAGAGAATCTGTAGGGCACCCAAGTTTAAAACCTACAGGATCAAGATCCTATAAGCTTAGGACAGAAAAGATGTCAGAAATATTTATGCTCAGTTTGTTTGTGTGAATAAAACCCAAAAAAATAGTACATACCTTGAATTATTTCATAGTTATTTTAAGGGATATGATTATAACACATATAGACAGTTGTTTGTTGATACAACCTATTTAGTTCATCATTTTCATATTTTGAATATTAACTTTCTTCAAAATTAATCTATACTTGCAAAATTCCACTTTCTATTTTTTTCTATAACTGTAATTTAAGTTTAATAGTTCTAATAATTTCATTTTGAATATTGAATTATACTTTGTAAAAAGCATTTAGATTGTTTTGATAGGCAAGTTTTCTGGATTTCAGAGTGTGTGTCTTTACACTACATAAATAAATGTACAGTTACACATATGTCAAGCGAAAAATTCTGTAAAAATCTTTTTTTTTAAAAGCTACACCTGTTAAGAATTGTATTAATTAAACTCACAAGAGTTTAGGTTGGGTTTACAGTTAAAAGTCTTTGAAGTTAGAAATAATCAGAGAAAAAATACATTTTATAAAGAGATTTGATATAAAAATGTTAAAACATTAAAGTAATGGATTTTTTCCAGTCCAGTTCATGTTAATTATTAAAAAATCTATTAGTTTAGATTTCTTGCCACATTAAATTTAATACAGATGATCAGTTTTAAATTTAGACTGGTTAATAATAAAAGTCAGATGTTTCTATCTGTTAGTCTGGATTTTCTTACTAACAGTAAATTTAAAGCAGATGATAAGTTTTACTCAAATGATTTTACTAATAAAATTAGTTTTTCTATCTGATTGGTCTGCAAAGACATTCACTGATATAAAGGGAAAGGAAATCAGTTAAAAAATATATTAAATATTGAAAGTATGGAGAGAACAAGTTAAAATTATGAAAACATATCACTTTAAATTACTGACATTGTTTATATATAATTTTGTTTGGAAAGTTTCATAGCCTAATGGCAGGCTAAATATATATGTGTTTCATCTGGATGTTCCAGACATCCATCAGCCAATGTATCTATAAGGTCTGAACCAATAGTCTTACACATATTGTGACTGATTGTGAAAAAGGAGATAGAAGACACTGAATGATCACCTGCATTTTTAAAGCTAAAATGAAGATAAGTAAACTACTGAAAAGTGTTAAACCATGCTAGTTCAGTTGTGTCAGTGACTGAGTTTAAACCCCAGAAAAATTATAAAATATGACAACAGATATTCTGAATCTATTAAAATAAGTATGCTGAAAAGTAAGGAAGAAACAATTCTAGTGCCAAATAGTTCCTACGGAAAAAAGAACTTTACCACCATCATTGCAGTAAAAGAATTACACACCTCAAGCTAAGAAAAAAAGGACTGTTTCAGTAGACTACTGAAATTGGTAATATAAGCATGTTACAGATTGGTGTATGTGGTTGCTGCAAAATTTATAAACATTCAACAAGATTTTGAACTCTTGGAAGTCTCAAAAAAGTAAAAGGACAGGTAATATGAATTTTAATTATATATATATTTTATGATATCAGGGACTATTAATAAAAATTTTAATAACAAAAGTCTTTATCCTTTATTATCTCTGAATTTTAAAACCAAAATTTAGTAAAAAGCAGAATTTCAGTAATAATAGCTAGTGCAGTATTAATGAATTTATGTATTCTAAAATTATTATACATATCCACTTATTGATGTATTTTATTTTGTGAAATGTATTATTGTGGATCAATTCAAATTTATGTAATATGTTTCTAAGTTAAAAGTTTTTGTTTTGTTTTTTGTTTAATATTTGATTCATAATGGGAATCCACATATACACCCACATAGTAATATAATTATACTTGCCACATGTATACCTGATGTATAAATGTTGAAAGTGATAGAAAGGTTGCATTGGAGGAATTAGATTTTTTTAAAAAAATAATGTTTAGTGACCTCAATAGCTTAGAGAAAAAGATAAGTAATTTAAAACTTGTTTCTGTAAATGTTTTTATTTTTTGAATCTAACTAATCTTTTTCTAATTAATCATTTTACTTTATATGTTTATAGGGTTATAAAAGTATGAGTGCACAAACAGTGTTTATTTTTTTAATGAAATATTTTTTGTGGATGTAAATTCTTTGTTATTTATTATCCAAATTGATGCACAAACATTTTACTCTGAAAAACTTTGGTTACTGTCATTAAAGGGAAAGGGGGGAGAGTTTAAGATTATTAATATTGTGATTTAAATATAAATAACTCATAATTGATATATATATATATATATATATAGTATGGATATCTTAGTAGACCAGTAATATATGTTAATTTGTTTTATTAAAAAAGGTGTATATTTCTATTAAAAGTATTTGTTGCTTTATTAATTATGATCAGTTAGGCAAATAATTATGAATTTATCAAATTTAAATTTTATGTTAGGCATTAGTTCTAAATATGTGAATGGAAGTACCATTGTCATCATCATCATCATCATGTTTTTAAATTAATAATCTAGATAAATTGTTTAATGGACATGGATAAATAATGATTTACACTGTATTTGGTTATGATTTGTGAATCATTACAAGATAATAACCACCATTCCAATCATTCAAGGATAAGTGAATTGCCACCATAAATTGATAGTGTTTGATATGAGCTAGTAAAACTTATGAAAATGTTGAAATGCATTTATAATATTGAAATCTAAGTGATCATTTTGGTCTGATGAATTTTATATGCACAACTATAGCATAAGGATATTTTTCTGTTTACCTTTATGTTTGTGCAATTGTGACATGGTTCTCATATCCAAAAACCCTACATCTCATTATAAATAAGGTACCAAATGAGTTCAAACCTGATACATTTGAAATCGGTATAGAATATAACTTTGTCTAGATTTATATAACCTAGTGGCACCCTAATAGATAACATTCACTCCATATTCATTTATTATTGCACTTAGATATTCGATTAATTAAACTAGAGATAAAAAGTGGGTAAAATACTGATGTTTTATTTTGAAATATTTTTATTAAATGTACACACCCACTTGATTTTATTTCATAAGTTACAATGTGTTACTATTTTATTAGATGGCTTTCACCCACTCCCAGAAATGTTTTTATTTATGTGAAAATGGCTGCACAACTGGATTTTCAACACTTTAATAAAGTTATGTTTAGTTGTAATATATATATATATATATATATATATATATATATATATATATATATATATATATATATATATATATATCAATAGATGGAGCTTATAAATATATATATATATGATCAATAGATGGAGCTTATAAATATATATATATGATCAATAGATGGAGCTTTACCAAGACCTCCAAACAAGCATATTTTTGTTTACATAAACATCAGAGTCAATATTCACTCTCTCTTTCATTTGCTCCACCCGCAGATCAACTGATTTCAAGCTGATTTGCTATCATCAGTGAAGGATAGGAGATAGAAACTAGACCTAAACACTCACTCCAAGCGTTTATGCAACAAGTTCCTATCAGTTTGCAAGCATGAATTTTTTAGACACGTAAATGTCTTCAAACTCAGCTTATCAAGCCAGATAGCTATATTGGTCTGATATCAGTTCAGTTTTTCCACATAGTCAAAGCCTCTGCAATATATATCATTGCAAGAAACTTTAAAGGTACATTTATGAAAAACAAAAACAAGTTTTATATACATAAACTTGCTATCACTTGTATTAATAATCAATAGAAGGAGCTTTACCAAGACCTCCAAACAAGTGTATTTTTGATTACATAAACATCAGAGTCAATATTCATTGTCTCTTTCATTTGCTCCACTCTCATATCAGCTGATTTCAAGCTGATTTGCTATCATCGGTGAAGGATAGGAGTTAGAAACTAGACCTAAACACTCACTCCAAGCGTTTATGCAACAAATTCCTATCAGTTTGCAAGCATGAATTTTTTAGACATGTAAATGTCTTCAAACTCAGCTTATCAAGCCAGCTAGCTATATTGGTCTGATATCAGTTCAGTTTCTCCACATAGTCGAAGCCTCTGCAATATATATCATTGCAAGAAACTTTAAAGGTACATTTATGAAAAACAAAAACCAAGTTTTATATACATAAACTTGCTATCACTTGTATTAATAATCAATAGAAGGAGCTTTACCAAGACCTCCAAACAAGTGTATTTTTGATTACATAAACATCAGAGTCAGTATTCACTGTCTCTTTCATTTGCTCCACCCTCATATCAGCTGATTTCAAGCTGATTTGCTATCATCAGTGAAGGATAGAAGTTAGAAACTAGACCTAAACACTCACTCTAAGCGTTTACGCAACAAGTTCTTATCAGTTTGCAAGCATGAATTTTTTAGACATGTAAATGTCTTCAAACTCAGCTTATCAAGCCAGATAGCTATATGGGTCTGATATCAGTTCAGTTTCTCCACATAGTCAAAGCCTCTGCAATATATATATATCACTGCAAGAAACTTTAAAGGTACATTTATGAAAAACAAAAACAAGTTTTAAATACATAAACTTGCTATCACTTGTATTAATGATCTATAGATGGAGTTTTACCAAGACCTCCAAACATTTACGTGTCTAAAAAATTCATGCTTGAAAACTGATAGGAACTTGTTGCATAAACACTTGGAGTGAGTGTTTATGTCTAGTTTCTAACTCCTACTCTTCACTGATGATAGCAAATCAGCTTGAAATCAGCTGATCTGAGGGTGGAGCAAATGAAAGAGACAGTGAATATTGACTCTGACGTTTATGTAAACAAAAATACGCTTGTTTGGAGGTCTTGGTAAAGCTCCATCTATTGATCATTAATACAAGCGATAGCAAGTTTACGTATATAAAACTTGTTTTTGTTTTTCATATATATATATATATATATTCTGCAGGTTCATCCATGTTAAAAAAATTAAATATTGATATATTGACATTTTGACTTGATCACACAAGTCATCTACTGGGTGATAAAAGCTAGAAAGATGGTTGTAAAAACACTACAATCACTGATTTGAAAAAAATGTTAAAGTTCCATCAATAGCAATAATGTTAAATTAAGAATGATTTTTAAAAATATATTTTGAAATAGGAGAACATTTGCTTGTATCATCTCTCTTCTTGATAAAATCTGACGTTTTAAGTATTTCAATGGCTTCTCTAAGTTTGCACTGGTAGAGATTATCACATCTGGATATGATTCTGGTACTAGAAAAAATCAATTTTATGATTGAATCGATAGTATGGATTGAGAGTACTGATGATGGTGAGTGTTATTTAATAGCATTAGCATGCTCATTTCTCCTAACACTGATGTGACAAATTACTCATACCTATGTAAGAAGCTTTACAATTTTCACATGAGATTTGATAAACACCATGAGATTCAATAGGGATTGAATCCATAGGCTTGGTTATTATATTGCTGATTTTTTGATTTCTAATAAACTCTGTATTTATATTATAGCATTTTAATATACATCCAATACTGTCTGAAGTTCATTTTATATATGGAACACAAATCCTAATAGCTGATTTATCATTTTTTTGTTTCCTATTTTGTCCATTTTGTGCTTGAAAAAAAGCTTTTTAATAAATTTATAATTATAACTATTTCCTAATAAAACATTATTAATATGATTTATTTCTTCTTTTAGATGTGCTTTATCTAAAAGGTTAATTGCTCTATTTAAAAGAATTTTGGCTATGGAAACGATCTGAGTTGGGTGATGATGAGAATGGAAATGTAAATATCTGTTTGTGTGTTTATCTTTTTTGTAAATCGAAAAAGATAAATTAGTTGATGTTCTGGTGACTAGAACATCAAGAAATGGAAGTTTTCATCAGACTTTGTCTTCATTGTAAATTTAATACTAAGATGCATATTAAACAATTCAAAATACAGCAAAACTCTCCATATAGTAGTGCCATCTTGTGCTAACAAGAGCAATCAATGGATGCCAAAAGGCTTGTGCATAAAATCCCTATCTTGTGCCTACTCATCCAATATCCCCAGACTAGTTTCTGGCTTGTGGCCTTCATCAGTGAGGAGCCTTGGATCTGAGAGCACTGCACCTAGATCTTAGGATCTAATGCAACCCTCCAGCACCCACCTTTTAACTCTATTTAACTACAAAACTATGAGAATGAAATTGAAAACATTATTAATGGCACTACTATATGGAGAGTTTTGCTGTATTTTGAATTGTTTAATAACAATTATTGTGCTAGTATGAGATAGTGATCATGTGATGTTTAGTGGTTTAACACCAATCCTGCCTAATAGGATAGTGGTGGCTATGGTTGTTAAAGAGCCAAAGACACCAAAATGTATGGGTACTGAATTGAGTTCAGACCCATATGACTATATAAGCTATTGAGCTTGGGTTGAAAATATTAATAATGTTTTCAATTTCATTCTCATAGTTTTGTAGTTAAATAGAGTTAAAAGGTGGTTGCTGGAGGGTTGCATTAGATCCTAAGATCTAGGTGCAGTGCTCTCAGATCCAAGGCTCCTCACTGATGAAGGCCACAAGCCAGAAACTAGTCTGGGGATATTGGATGAGTAGGCACAAGATAGGGATTTTATGCACAAGCCTTTTGGCATCCATTGATTGCTCTTGTTAGCACAAGATGGCACTACTATATGGAGAGATTTGCTGTATTTTGAATTGTTTAATAACAATTATTGTGCTAGTATGAGATAGTGATCATGTGAAGATGCATATTATTTAAATGTAAGAAAAAATCATCTAATTTATTTTTCCCATGTTGCCATATGACAAAAGTGTCATCTATGTATCTGAGCCAAATGAGAGGTTTTAACTATGATGATTCTAAAGCATGAGATTTTATATTTTCAATGAATAAATCAGCTATTACTTTTGAAATATGTGAGCCCATAGGAGTACCAAAAAGTTGTTTGCAATGCTGTCCATTGTATATAAAATATATGTTCAAGAGACAATGTTTAATCAAAGCAATAATATGGTTTGGTAAATTGCAATGTTGTGAAATTACATTTAATTGGAATGTTTGTAAACAAAGGCATGACATCAAAACTGACCAGAATGTTATTAGGATTCATTTTTAAATTTTTTAAAACAGAAATAAAATGAAGAGTTTTTTATATTGAATGGAATCTGAGGTTAAGTTTACGTTTCACAGTCCTATTCTATCCCTCACCAACAAACTGGATTCAAATCCCAGTCCTGCGTATATATACGCACCTATTTGTTTCAATTTTTTTTTTAAATTTTGTATTCAAAATAAACGTTAACAAGAGATTTAATAGTCTTAAATTAAATAAATCAATAATAATATTTCATATAATTGTAATAGGTCGTATATGTGCGTAAATCACATGTATATATTAAAAGTTATATATGTTATATGAAAATGTATATTTAAAATTTTATGTATTAAAAATATGTATGCAATGGTGGTTGGGATAATGTAATCGGTTTGGTAGCTTGTAAAAGCATTCTAAAACAAAATCAATTAGTGTGATTAAATTATTATCTATATTAGAAAATTAAATAAATTTCATAAACAAAAGTTATCGTTTGGTAAAATCTATTTCTGAGTCAGAAATGGATTTAGAACAATTGTTTCAAAAATACTAATCTGTTTGCATTGTTTTAGACTACTTAATAAAGGAGAAATTCCTTACTAAAAAAAGCTGTTTTGCAATATTATTTTATAGCCGCAGGTATTACAACTGAATAGCATTCCTTAGATAAAACGGAGTCATAAACATAGAGCCCAAAATGCAGTCATCAGGAGAGTACGTAGATTCGTAAGGCATCTGCCAAATGAATCTACGTTGCTCAAATTTTCAAGAAACACCTTCTTTCCATGACTACGCCAACTCAACTCCAGCCATCCTGCCACTAATGATGAACATCCGCGAACCTGCTGCTATACCGTGAGAACCAACGGAGTGATCTGCTACCTGCTTTACGAAGGTAACGCTGTAAAGTGCCGCCTTTATGAATTCAGAACTCTTAAAATATAAAAATTTAATATTAATTATTTGTAACTTTTATAGTCTATTTTATTCTATAACCATTTTGATTAGCCTCATAATTTTTTTCACTTTTAATTTAATGTGGCAATTATTTTATTAATATTTTGTCTAATATATATATTTTAAATGCTAAATGATATTTCATTGAACTCCTACCCTTGTCAGTATAGTTATTTTTACCTTAGCTCCTCACATTAGATATGAGTGGCACTTAATTAATTAGCTTGTTTTTACTTTTAAAACTATAACGCTTGCTAGGTTTGGAGAAGATTATTTTAAAAAAATGTTTTATTAATTATTATACTTTTGCGTAAACAACAGAGGGAGAAATAAAGTTTCACCTTTGATTAGTTTACGATTTATACAATGTTAATAATCTCTGTAAGAATGCAATATTAATACAAACAAATATGTTATATATATATATATATTACTTTTTATGTCCAAACATATAAATAATTTCCTTAAAGCACACCTTAGACTTAATTGTATACTATGTTATACGTAAGTGGAATTTTATTAAATAAGTGTAATGAAAGAGGGGGGATTTAGAACTTTCATTGATATTAAAAATACTTTTCTAATAATATCTTTAAACTTTGTTTAATAAATACGATCGTACCATTATCTTTGATGTTATTATTATAGGTTCTAAGCTTAATTATAGATATTTGACTAGTTATTAGTCCATCCCAAAACATTGTTAGCATAGGCCACTCTTCATGTTTTAAGCTTTATCTAGAGATGTGCATCGGAATCCTCGAGTCGTCTCATTTTCATTTCAGGTCGTAAACAGGGTGATGAATGTCCCTGGACCATATATATGCTCACGTAGCAATGCATGGGAAAATTCTGGCAAAGTTCGGCCCATTGCAATCCCTTTGTCAACCGATTCCACAAAATATGGGGTGGCAAGTCGGCTAGACTGTTTTCTTTTATATGATAAAGCACCTCAAAAATTTGGATCTGCAAATATTCAGCCATTATGCTAACACCGTGTCACTTTATATTAGATCCCTCTTTTCAAAAAGCTCAAGCCTATAAATATTTGTATCTAATGTTATGATCTATATAAATGTATCTCATAAATTAAATAACTCTTGATGTGTTGCTTAACGACTATATACATAATTTAGAGAAATAACTCCCCATATGTTCGACATGCAAATAAAGTAAACAAATCTTTTATTAAAAATTATTTTTTTATATATTAAGCTTATGATAGCTTGGTCGGTTAGTTAATCAACAATTATGTAACCCATCCTGGGATCAGTCAAGGTTGTGTTTTCATTTGTAATTCGGGCAAATCATTATAAATTGTACACTTTATAAATGTGCTAGATTAATTGAAATGTCATTACGCCACATCAAAATTCTTCCAAACTTATTTGTAAATACTTTTGCTCAAGTGCAAGTAAGCACAAAATAACTTATTTGTAATACGAGGCTAATCACCATTTAATATAATTCAAATGTATATATTTTTGATTTCTATTTGTTCGGTATTAAATATAAATTTAAACCTAAACATCTGATCATTGCTCATTCTTTAGTTAATTGATTTAGTTAAATTTTAAATGTCATGATTTGTGGAATGATGTAAGATCCTACTAAAGTTAAGCATAAGTGTTAGTCTGTTTTAAAATGTATATATGCATTAGTCTTGCTCTTCCCCTGAATCTCTTTGCTTCTCTGATGTGCGATGCCAGCCAGTGGTAAATTAAATATTCCAGTATCATCGGATTTGTTGCTCATAAGTTAGTAGATCTGGAATCTGGGCATACAGGGCAGAGTTCATGATTGTTCCTGACATATGTATCTCGCACATGATTGGACTTTATGTGGACAGACAATTCTGACTGGTACAATATGATTTAATAGAATTGTATATATATATATTGTAACAGTCAAGTTTGTACATTTGCATAACAGAATTCAGAATCCAAGCAAAAGAGACTGAAGCTGACCAGACTAGGACTGTGACATCCCGAGTCTGACCACACTTCAACTCGTAAGCCAGGATTCCAAGACTCGAGACCCTATGAATGACCACCTTGAAATTACACGTAGTATACCTCTTTCCACACGGCCGACATAGGTCACGGAGAAGCATTAAGACTCTGATGATTAAAAGAAAGGTTCTTAATTGACTAAAATATATCACTAATCTAATTTAACTTAATGCATAGTTTTCACATATATAGGCTATAAATAATAATTAGAATTGGATAGAATTAGATCAATAATGGAACAGAGAATGAAATACATTAAATTAATTATATATTTATTTACAACTCATATCTATATATATCACTTATTTACAATAGCATTCAGCGTAGAATGTACGCAAACATTTGGTAATTCAAAATCACTTTACATAAGTAATCATTAAATTCCATAAAGGGGTTTAACATGTATCCATCTTATGAATTGTTTACAATTGATACATAATTAATCACTATGTTATGCCTATAAATCTCGATAAGCCAAATCCTATTACATTTGTGCCTGGTATATAAATAATTATATTAAACTTTGATCATAAATTCATTTACTAAAATATATAATACGACTTAATAACGAGTGCATAAACCAGCTCAAGTAATGATCGATCGAACATGGCTTTCGAGAGAAAATTTCAGAATGCTGAAAGCGTTGTGTTAAGGTGGGAGAGTTGTCTAAAATAAGATTTTACCAATGCGCTATGGCACAGGTAAACAATAATAGGAAAGTCGCTCTGTGGATAGATGAAATAACTTCAGGGTTCTTGCGACAAACGCCGGTACCCTGTAACCGATCGCAATGCTGCATGAAAAAAATTATTTTGTTCAGGAATGGTGGGGGACTTACGTGCTAACCTGGCCTTGGCTCAGGCTTCGCTACTGCTCTACCCTATAAGAGAATATGTGCTGGCAACGCCGTGGCTCCATCTTGAGATACGTATATTACGTATAGCAGCAAAATGAGAATAATTTTATAAAATAATATCACATCCTCCAAGCAAAGAATAGTATATTTCATACTATAAAATACGAGTTAATAGCATATTAGCTCTATCAAATTGGGACCAACTCTTGTGTAGCCTGATAATAAACGTCTATGCTACGAGAGGGAATATTACTACATCTGTACTTTCACATGCTCGATCTATTAAGTTACTTATAGATATAAATATTTAAGGAGGGAAAGTATATTTCTATGGACTTAAGAATTTAAATGTCAAATATACTTATAAATATGATCAATGTTAAATTTAATTCTAAATAAACTTATAAGGTTAAGTTTTTAAATGGTTGATTATAAAAGAGCCATATTTCACATATTAAATCATTTAAATAATAAAACAAATAGGATTTCAAAACAGCGCAGAAAGTGGATGCTATAAACAAATTACGTGAAGATTATATTTCATATTGGCATATGAAATATAATAAGCATTTAAAATAAACAAAGAAATATAGACACAACCGCAGTGATATAACTTTAAACTAAATAATTTACTTTTAAGTGAATGGGAAATATAAATAAGTCAGATTATTTAAACTTTAACACATTAAATTTTGGTAGCAAGTGACATATTAAAATATTAATTAAATGGATTTAAGTTTTGGTTTCATATTAGTTTTATAATTATTTTAAAAAGAGAGTTAGCTAACTTACATAGATATTATTTACACAAAGAATTAAACAGAATTACACAGAGCTCTGCGGTTTGAAAAATAAAACAGTACCGATATTATTTATCTGGACTGCAAGTTCTTGGCTGTTGGTTCGGTTTAGTTTGACTGGGCGGCATCATCTTTCCAATTCTGTTAGACTGATCTCTGCTAGCGGCATGATGGTGGTTTAGGCATTTTGACGAGAGAAACCCCGTTCTCCCACGGAGTGACAGCAACAAGATGCCCACTTTTAGCCGGACATGTTAAACATTAACAATTGTGAAGACTGGCTGCAATTCTCACTAACAATATGGCTGTCCTCCTTGTTAAAAATACAGAGTATTTATATGTTTTCCTTATCGGAATCTCTCGCCTCAAGACCCACTAAACTCAGGAATTTAATTAAATATTTTTCAATTTATAATCCAGATAACTTATGTTAGAAACATTCCATAAGCTATTATTATAATTAAGATATTTTGTTGCAAACAATTGTCCAATTTAGATTTTAAAATAACTTAAATCTTATCTAAGGAGATTTTAATTAGTAAATTTTGAACTAGTTTTACTTTTTACGAATTCCAGGTGTGGTCGTTAATGACACTTGTTTACAATCAAAAATCTTTTAATTACTTGACCAGCTTTTATTTTTAATCTTACATATAATAGAAACTCTTTCTATTTAAAAACAACCTTTTAACATTTTTTTAAAACGAAAACATTTTTAACATATTTATTAAAAATAATTTACAAACATATTTTGATATAGCTTTTAAATATATTTTCGAGAAACTTATCCCTGAAATATATTTAAAACAAGAAATCTTTTAACAATTTTTAAAGACATTTAATATTATTTTTAGATAATGGCTTTTACATATTTTAAAATCATGTCTTTCTTCTATATAGCACAGATTATATATCCACATACGAAATTACAATATTAACCAAAAAAATTAATAATTTACCCTTAAATAATATAACGAACATTTTTAGAAATATTAAATACATTTAGTACGCTATAATTTTACTAATCCTATCTAATTATAGCATCGGTTCACACATAAATATATAATACTGTTTATACAGACATGAGCGAATTTTAAATTTATTAACATTTAAATAGGTTCGAACTTAGCACAAATAAGAGTGTCATTAGGTTTGATGGTGAAACGATAGGGGCTTAGAAAGTTATCGTTTCAATATATATATATGTCAGCTGTGTTGTGCATTTAAATATTAAGTTTTTTTCTGTTAGTATCTTCAACTTAGATTCTTTGTTTTTTTTTTAAATTTTTGATATCCATTGTCTTGCAATCAGCAACATATTGTAGATATGTCAGTGATTTTACAAATTTATGATTTAGCAAGCAATGACTCATTCTTTATTAGGCATTCTGAACGCACTTTCTTCACACTTACTGTATAACTACTATAAACTTATATAACTGGCAGAAAGAAAAATAGCAATCCATCATACTCATAAATTTATCCTCTTATTAAGTTTAGCATGATTTTTGAATTGCAGAAAGAAATATAATATTTACAACCCTATATGCCATAATAATTACTGACCTTATCAGTGATTTTAGCTTTACATTGACAAATAAAAGTGGTGATACCATACAAAATTTTTCCACATAATAATGCCACTTAGTGCAAACTACAGTACTCAATAGATGCTAGAAAGTTGTGCATTACAAACCTTATTTACTTTGCTCCAAGGTATCTCATTAATGAAAGCTAAAAACTAATTGGGGATATTGGAAAGGTAACACTAGATAGAAATTATAATATACAACTTATCATCCAGGTGTCACTATTGTGTGGAAAACTTTGCTGCTGTTTTAATAGCATGTGTAAATAAGTTTAAGTAAAGATGATCATGTGATGTTTTTTTTAAATAAAAAAACCTTTATTAAAACAATAACTATTTACAATTTGTACACGTAATTAAACAAATGATAAATATGTTACAGTTTTCTATACCAAAACCCAAAGAATTTTATATATTCCACTATTAAAAGAAAAAGACTGCAGGCAATTAATTATTTATCTTCCACTCAAGGAGATTGACTTGTATCACTGTAATAGAAGGAGAATCTAATACATGCAACTCAAATGAGCAAAGCGTGTAACAAAATGATTGATTATCCCAATAAATAAGCCACCCAAAAAAATAAACTTTTATTCAAGACAAATGTTTATCTGATAATCTCACATAGAGTTATTCCAGGGCCACCCCAGATTTGATTCATCGTCTTCTTTGGCAAGTATCTCAGACATTGATTGAAATAAGTTTTCCAATCACTATAGAGTTTTCTCAGCCTGTTGAATTTCTTGTTGTCAAATACATAGTACACTGTATGTTCCATATTGTCTTAAGGGTATGCACAGTCATCATTGCATGGTGAGGATTAAATTTCTCAATGTATTGACTAAGTAGAAGTTTTGAGTTTATGATTGGCCTGTGGAACACTTTAGCTCTTATCTGCCTAAATGTCGAGTATTCTTTGAATAGATACTGAAAAGTCTCATCACCAAATTTGCACCTCTAACAGAATGGATCTAAATTCATATGTAGTCTTTCATTTAAAACTTTAGTTGTTGGGAACAAGCAATTCACAACTTTGAAAACAAATTTCAAGTAGGATTGGGATGCATATATAGAGTGGAACTTTGAAAACACATTTTTCTTTGATATATCCAACCATGCATTGTCATGACTTTTAAAACGATTCATTAAGTTTTTATATTTAATACCTTCCAAACTGGACCAATCCTGGAGATCTCTATAATCAATGAACATGTCATCTATAAAAGATCTTCCTTTACATCCTATTTCATTAAAGGCACTGGCATGATCAACCAAAGACCCAAGAAATTGACTTTTAATTAAGTTAGTAAATGCACTTGCCTTGATGTAAGATATGTATAGCTCTGGGTCAATCAGGTCAAGACCTTTTTCTTTTGGCATCTGCAAGGTTGATATTGAGGTCCATCTTGAAGCTGTACCCCAGACATATTTCTTTGCAATCTGGTTTATTCTGAGTATTGTTTTGTTATGTAGGGTTACCTAGGGTGCATAGTATGCCAAAATCCCTGAAACAATGGAATTAAAAATTAATGCTCTTGTAATTTCATATAATTTAAGTGATGAAAAATTTACTTATTTTATCTGTTATTTTGTAATAATTAATTTATTCAAGTAAGTAATCATTTTAGTCTTGGACATATACAATGGTATACCCAAGAAAGCAGATGGGAGCACCATAAAGTTAGATGGCATTTTTTTACCTGTATCTAACTTCCAGGCTGCCGACTTCATTGGTTGAATAATTGAGCCAGTTTCAGCCTGAAATTTTCTAAAATATTCATCACAACTTAGATATTATAGCTGTTTTGAAATATTATTATATTATCAATGAATGCAGTAACAGCTACCTGCAATCCCAAGTGCAGAAGGCAAAGGCCGGGAATGAGATTCTAAATCTTACGAATAAGAGGGTCTATATAAACTGCAAACAGAAGAACCACCAGAGGAAAACTCTGTGGAATACCCCTCTTAGGAATAAAAAAAATCAGATCTTTTCATAAAGGTTTTAAGAGAGATTCTATTATTTTTAATATAGTTTTCAACTGCATTCACCAACCATATGTGATCTGGGATTAAAAGATGGAAGGAATGAATCAAATATGGCCAATTGACCAGATCAAAAGCAGCCCTAAAATCTATTTGGATAGCATAATATTGGGTTAAGTTTAAATTACTTGCATATTTAATAGCCTCATGAATTTTTAGGCAGCATTTGCTGCATGTCTACTCTTAATGGCATGGTGAGCAGAAGATATTCTATTGAAAAGGTGATGTAATTTTTTCCTAAGAGAATTCTAGCCAGAATCTTCGATTCAATATCTTCTACAGAAATATGTATCAGTTCATCAATTGTTGGACTTTGCACTAATTTGTCTTTTTAAGGCTAAATATTACTCTATTGCTAATAAAGGGCTACTCAATTCTCATAACACAACTGATTAAAAAATCTCCACATTGCAAATCTGAGAGCATAGTCAAGTTATTTATAAACAGAGGTTGGGATTGTGTCATTTGCCATTATTGATTGTACCTTGAGGATATTAATTTCATCTTGAATATCCTGATTTGAAATATACTCTTTCTGTTCCCCAGTTATGATCCTACTGCATTGATCAATGAACCTGTACTTATGCCAAACTTCATTTTTAAATTTTCAAATATGTAATTATCAACATAGATTCCAAGAAAAATGCTATCATCATCTTTGGTGATACTGGCAATACCCCTAGAGTGGGGGATATATAATTTAGCATAGTTTATCATGGGTTTTGATCATTTACTCAAGTTGAATTAATTTCCTGAGCCTTATTGTATGAGCATATTGATGCACAAGTAGATATAAACTGTTGTATTCATCTTTGTAAACTATTTAACAATTGATGATTAGGTCTAAGGTAGGTAACATTGCATAAGACTCTCTAAATTTCAGAGATTCTATTTTTTATTTAATTCATTGATAAAATATTCTGTGCATTCTTATAACATATTCTAGAGAGATATTTTTTAATTTTAAACCAAGCAATACAGGGTGGTAGGTCTGAACATTTTGTATAATATATAGTCAAGATAACAGATAATTGGTCAATCAAGGACAAAACACCATCTCCAACATTTATTTCTCCTATAGATAATCTATATTGATTTTTGATTTGATAATAGTTATAAAGAACTAACTTAACACAGAGGTGATTTGAAAAACCAACCAGAGATATATTAATAGTTGATTCATTGAGCTTATGTCCCGGCACAAAGAAAAGATCTATAAGAGATGAGAATCTGCTATTAAAGAAAGTATATGCGTTATCTGGATATTTTTCATGCAATGGATATAGTGAAATTTCTTTCATTTTATTTTGTAATGCAATAGGAAGAGATCGGAATGTACAATTAAAATCACCACCCAGAATTATAATTCCTGGTTTTTGTAAGAACCTATTTTGAACATTATGGATTATATTTGCAATATCATTACCCTTAGCTACAGAGCATACAGCAATCAGATAGTGCAAGACTGCCTGATAAACAAAGGAAAACTTAATATAGTTTGTTTGTAAAGACAATAACTGATTTTCTTTTTTAAATTCTGAATGCATATATATTAAAACAGCTGGGTCTTGAGTGCGCCTATCATTAGGTTTAAAAAGCAAAATATTCTGTTGAGATAATTTATCAATTATATAACCAAGTATATTATGGTTAATTTTAGTCTCAGTTAAAATTACTATTTCATATTTCTCTTTACATAAATAGTCAACAATTTTATCAACTTTACCTGAACTATTTAATCCTTTAATATTAAGAGTTAGTATACTAAAGGATTATATAACCAAGTATATTATGGTTAATTTTAGTCTCAGTTAAAATTACTATTTCATATTTTTCTTTAGATAAATAGTCAACAATTTTATCAACTTTACCTGGGGTATTTAATCCTCTAATATTAATAGTTAGTATACTGAAGTATTTGTTCATAATTGTTGGAATAATTTGACTCTTTACCCACAAATAAATCACTTATAGTTTCATTCATCATTTCATTTGTATCATTGTAATAACCAATTTTTATATTAAACTCAGAATTAGTACCCAACTTTTATTAGACTCTCCACTAGATCTTTCTGTTCCTTATTAAAATATTTGATAGAAATAAAACTTTTTATTGGGAATAACGCAGTGTGTTTAATCGACTGTATTAAACCATTATTACTTATCAAGACTAGATACTCATTTAAGTCAGGCTTGTCTAAGATGTGCTCACCATTTCTGTCATTTGTTTGAATTATCAAAATAAAAATGGAAGTATTATGGGACATGCAGTTAATAAAAAAAATTTTAAATACGAGTTTAACTTTACGAAAGTTTTTGAGGATGGACGCGATAACGATTGAGCATGCGATAATTTATCATTCAGCTCGGCGAATTGTGTGTGTTTGTTAATATTTACAGGTGATTAATTTGATTCAATTTTATCATCTAATAACTTTGTGTTATTGCTGGCATCATCTACGTTGTTAGATCGATTTTTGTTAATCTTAGTTTGAAAATGTTTGTTGTGGTTATCGGTTATTTTTTTTGCTCCAACAGAGGACGTTCCAATCAGCGCCTTGACAAGCTTCGACATTATCATTTAAGTTCGTCAACTCTGGGGGACCAGCACTGTCAGCAGCGAATGGGGTAGCATATCTTGATTTTTTAGGATTTATTTTCATATATACACCATTTGGGGAAGTATTACATTCAGGGGCGCTAATTAATTCAGGGTTATTAGTTACTTTTCTTAATTTAAGGCTGCTGTATGTTTGAACCACCATGTTCTGTCATACTAACATTGGCTTTTTTTGTTCAGGTGAGTAGAAACAGATTGAGCTCCCTCATTATTATAATTATCTTTTAACTCACTCACCTTATCTTCATGGGTCTTTTTGACTTTTTTTCCCATTGGGAAATTGTGCCAAGTCGAATATGATATAAATTTTTGACAACTCTGGAAACGTAACAACAAAGTCTAACGCTGAGTGTGCGCTCTATATCATGTGATATTTTAATGCTTAAAATAAAAGTAGTGTATTTCTCTGAAATGGATGGCGTCAAAGTTGTGAGTGAAGGGAGTTTGACAATGGTAAATGAAAATGTAACAATTTACTCTAGATAAATACTTTGCATATAATAGAGATATATATGGTGATCTGGGCCAACTGATGAGTGCTGGTTCAGCACAAAATGCATCTTGGGGGTCATTTGCCTTTTATTATATCTTTATTTATATGAGTTTAAAAAGAATGGGGAAGTATGGAGATGTTTATTATATCTATATAGATTATTCTCTTTTTTCTTTTGGTATCTTTCTACAGATATCTGATCATAAGCTTTAGTACAATTAACCATTTACATAATCTGAATAAACTTTTGACCTGAAAGAAGAATACTGATTATAGGGTCAAAATTTTAAGTCAACTATCTGTATGATTGATGTTGTTTGTTAAATATATTATCTAATTTAATCCATTAAATACTTTAAATGCTTCACCGAAGAATAATGACTACAGTCAAATTTTCTATTTGCATTAAGTTACTTGCCTATATTATTTATAATGTCATCAAATATGTTTGTTTTTGTGTAATTTAATGTATCATTTAAATGTTCATTTTGTAATTATAGATAAGCATATTAACTACCTGTTGTCAATATTATTTATTTACAAAGAATTCCAAATATTTTATATTTTACATCAAATATTTAATTTACAAATATTTTTTATTTATATTCAATCATTAAATTTTATTCTGTTTACAAACATGGTTATTAAGTCACATTTATTTTATCTTTCCACATTTTTACATCGTAAAATTAATGGTTGAATGTAGCAAATATAACAGCTTCTCCCTCAGTTTGTTTCTTCTGATTGCAAAAATAATACTATCAATAAAGATAAGTTTTATTTGATTATTTCAGCATTGTATTCTGTATAATTTTATGTAAATGTTAAGACATTCAAATTCATGTATGCCTTTTCTGGTTTAAATGTCTTAATATTTGTTTCAAATTACAGAATGATAGTAATTAGGAAAAAGTACTCTTTCACATTTATATATGCCTCATCACATAGCGATGGTACAGACACACTTATTTTTATGAAAATTTTGATATAATGCCATTGGAATGTGTTAAAAAATTTAAAGAGAGAATAAAAAAAGAGGAAGCATATATTAATCAGTATAAACCAGTATTAAATAAAATGCTTATAAATAAAGATAAAAAAATAAGATAAGAATAAAAAGGTATTAAAGGGAATTTTAATGGGTAAAGATTTAGAGAATAGATAATAAAATTATATAAGAAAAATATTAAATTATAAAGGTATTTTAAAAGAAATACACCTGGGTCTCTTTTTACGCGGATTTATTTAACGCTTTTACGCGATCACGTTTCTTCGGAAGTCGAACTCCGATAATGTGCTATTACTTTAAATAATAAATTTCATGCACTTACGTCATATTGAAAGTAATAGCACATTATTCGAATTCGACTTTCATCTTAGTAATTTCAATATTTTCAGTGCTTTATAATAGTAAGATTTTATGCAATAATGAAATTAAAATCATGATTTCCACATTTTATGTATACACACATTAAATTTTACAAGATTATAATGTAAATTTGTTCAAACATTGTGTGTGTTAATTTTGCATTTTAAATCACATTCTGTTTTTGCTTTTTAAAAAAGAACATAATCAATTATTAATCATTTAGTGTCCGCAAGTTTATTTTTAAAAGGTGAGTAATAGCAGTGGGCACAATTAAATTTGACAATTAAAATCTGATTTTTAATTGTAATTAACAATTTAAAAATTACTTAAGGTGACCTGAAATTAATGTGATGTGAAGTTGGTGCTAGTTGTATTTCCTCTTGTGAAGAATCTGATTTTTTACCAGTTTGCAAACAAACCTGTCTATCGGCAAATAGCAATAATAATTAAAACGTGTATAAAAAAATGTAAATTACTGTACTGTAAATTATGCATAAAAATATATTATTTTTGAATAAAATTAAATATTATAGTTAAAAAAAGTTTGTCTTGTATCAATTTTTTTGAAATTTGAAATTTTTTATTAGTCATATTTTATTTCCTTATTTTTTGGAGGCGAATTTTAAAGTAATTTTACATTGGTGCTTTGCTTTTAAGTGATTTTTGAAAAATCACAGTCCATATCCCCCCTTTTTCAAGGTAAGTTACATCTATTTTTGCACGATTTCATTTGCGCGTGTTTTCTGAGGAATCTATCTATCATGTAAAACGAGACCCAAGTGTAGTTAAATATAGGGAAGGAGGTAAATAATTATATTTGTAGATGTAATAATATTGTGGTTTTATTTGAATATTATATATATATATATTTGTGATGTATTAATATTTTATTTATTTGTGTTATTATTTTTATGTTTTTTATTTTTTATTTAACGAAACTTGATAACGACTACAGAATGTAGTTGAAATGTTATTATGGAGGAAAAATAAAATTATAGTTTGAATAAACAAGTTTTAAAAAGACAAAGGAAGAATGTATATTTTATATATTTATTTTTTCTATTGACAATTTTGATACTATTTAAGCTTTAACAATATACAGCAATTCTGATTTTTTATAACAATTTTAATCTCAGTTCTCCTTATATTTTGTCATATTATGAAGTCATGTGTTCTCATAGTGAAGTTTGTTTCTCATCATTTTCAATTATTATCAATCCACTGTAGGATGATACTGGTTAATTTTAAATTAGTATTTCTGAAATCTGACTTTTATATCGACATATTATTTGGTGTTATATTCTAAAAATATGTAGACACATTTTACATTGTATCAGTTGCAAAGCAAAATGCATAATTTATCATAAGGGTATGAAAAGGTGGTTGCCTTTGGTGTAACAATTGTAATAATGATAATATATGAAAAAACAGTAAATAAGTACATTAAAAAAAACTAAAAGATTTCTTTTAGTTTACAGATTTAAATTTGCTTATATTGTCTCTACGTTTAACATTTAAAATTGAAATATTCATTAGGAACATAAGACTGGCAATTTTTGTGAATTATGCCCTGTGATGTGTCAGATGTAAAGTATCGATTGAAGGGATGAAAGACCCACATGGTACTAAATTTAAGAATGTCATGGAGAAAATCATGAAGAAGGACCGACTAATTGCTCCAATCTATATCATAAGAGCAGCATGGGAGAAGGTTGGATCTACTTTGCTTCAAATAGATATGTAATTAATGTAATTTTTGTATTTATAACGTTCAATATAGCAATACAATAAAATTTTTCTTTTAAAAAAAAAGCTGAAATATTCAAAGTTTGAAATAAAATATTTTTTTAAAAAAAAGGATTCAAGATTTATTTTGTTAAAATGTCAAATTTATAAAAAAAGATTTTGCATTGTAACAAATATTTTTAAACCACTAAACATCACATGATCACCATCTGGCATCCATTCATTACTCTGGTTGGCATAGGGTGTCATTACTGTGTGGACATTTTTGCCTTGTTTTTTAACAAATATTTTTATGCTATAGTTAAATAATAAAATTGACTAAAGGAAAATGATTAAAAAGGTGATAAGTATGATTTATTTATTTTTAAACAATGACGGTTTAAATAAAATGTGATTTATTTTTTTTAATGAAAGCTAATGTTCTTCCTAGTGTCTCCAGACTTTTCTTTTGTTTTACAATCTTCATTAGTTGCTTGTAAATTTTTAAATTTCCTTTTTTTTTTTAGCAGCCGAGTTATGAACAAAAACAAATGTTACAAAATGATCATTATGACCCAAGACACTAAATCTACTGTGTAATATTTATCCCGGTTCAATGTAGCCTGGATTAATTATTTATCTTTAGCCTGTTATGTGATCAAACTTGAACTGTCATTTCTGATTTATGTTTAACCTACATTAAAAATTTATGCTCGCAAGTGACTGTTAAACGAAAACCCTCTCTTACCGAATATTTGTGTTTAGAAAAGTGAAGAAATATAACTTAAATGACGAAAACTTAATGTTTCCAAAGTTTCAAGGATGAATTGACAGCATCTCAAATACTGGGATGGAATCCATAGTGTAAAAACAAACAAATGAAGAAAAACGTTATGCTTTTTAACCCGGAGATCTTGATAAAACTTTTAACGTTTAAAATGCATGACCACCTGAAGGGTGATAATATTTAAAATTTTATTTATATTTTACAACTTAGGGTAATAATGATTTAATATTGTATTTATGGCTTATTGTAAAATAAATATTTTTTGTTATTTATTAATCCATGCTCCTGGCTCTCTTGTCATAAATTCTGATCATTTCATATAATAAATTAATTTGTAATAGCTAGTGAGATAAAAATTCATATTCTACTGAATTAGTCGTTATATAGTTTAATATGCTGATGGTGTAGACTATCCTCCCATGGATTTACCAGTATTGGATGGCGCTCTCGTTTTAAACCTAATATAATATAATACTGAAAGTGTTTTATTGGTTTTTATGCTGGGTTTGGGAAAAGATAAGGGGGATTTAGATATAAAGGCCATAGAGTTGACAAAGATTATGTTGTGGAAATGGGATGGAGCAGAATATGGGAAAACTTAGAATGGGCAATGGAGGGTAAAGTGGCTAACAGGTTTCTCTGGGTATACTTAGCTGAGAGATTCCTGACTCAGTTTAAGGAGCAGTCACAGTGTATCATATCACATCACATAAATTAATAATTCATAAAGCATTTCTCTTTATTTGCTTAGGAATTATTAATGGTCTGGAAAGGTGACTGTAGTCTGTAATACTTTTATTATTATAGCTAGGTCTGACCATTAGTATGATTTACGATTGAAGTAAATTATATTTTTGTTCCTAAGTTGTTTCATCTCTGTTATTTGAATTTAAATGTGAAATCCCAAATATTATTTTTTTTATTATGCATTAACCTTTCATATCCATATGATTATTATAATTCAAACCTAAATGGAAAACTTTGCTGCGAAAATATATTTGTAAAATAATATAGGCGCTACCTGTAGCACCTCACTGCAAAGCTACTTTTTACTTAAAAACAAACTAAAATTATATTACCCTGCAAGCGCTTTTAAGAGATGTGCTCTCATCTTCATAGCCTTGAGTGAAGTAATTATGCAAAGTTCAAAGGTTAATTACTCCATTTCTTTGAGATCGTGCGAAGCATGTGTCCTTGCATTGATGGCGATGCAATCCATTGCAATGAAGTAGGTCTCCTTAACTTTTCTTTTTATGTCGTGCCTTTCATTGCAGACCAGGTTGACATCTTGTGGTTCACACTGGTGTCCTGTTAGTTTCTGATGACGTGCAAAAATGGAATAACATGATGAATCTGACTGAGCTTTGATGTATGCATATTTGTGTAGTAGTAATCTGGTTTCTATTGCTGCCTTGGTTTCCCCATAATATGAGGCTCCACAATTTGCATGACTACATGCAATATTATAAAGGGCTTGAGGTGTTTAAGACAGTGTTAGTTTATCTTTCATGTTGTTACATAATCTGTTAGAACTGGGGGGTATGAAAAGTTAGTTGAAACTGTCTGTTAAAAATTGTATAAAATTTGTTATGTAAATTAGGAATGTATAGCAATAGCAGTCTGTGTGTATCCCCATTGGGTGTATTGTTGTTTACTTTATTGTTGAAATGTATAATCCTTCTGTCGATCAGCCCTGTTTGAACCCTGTCTTCAGTAAGTCTTCTCTGTGTAGAATTACTGAACATGGGGTTCAAACATGCGGTGATCGTCAGAAGTATCTTAGACTTACTAAAAATGGAGTTCGAACATGGGCTGATTGACAGAAAGATCTTAGTCTTACTGAAGATGGGTTCAAACATATGCTGATCAACAGAAGGATCTTACATTTCAACAATACACCCAATGTGTACACACAGGCTGCTGCTGCCATATATTCCTAATTTACATTAAATTTTATACAATTTTTAACAGACAGTTTCAACTTACTTTTCGTACCCCCCCTAACAGATTACTTAACAACACGAAAGTTAAACTAACACTGGCTCAAACACCTCAAGCTGTTTATAATATTGTATGTACTCATGCAAATTGTAGAGCCTCATATTATGGGGAAACCAAGGCAGCAATAGAAACCAGATTACTACAACAGAAATATGCTACATCAAAGCTCAGTCAGATCCATCACGTTATTCCTTTTTTTGCATTTCATCAGAAACTAACAGGACACCAGTGTGAACCACAAGATGTCAACCTGGTCTGCAAAGAAAGGCACGATGTAAAAAGAAAAGTTAAGGAGGCCTGCTTCATTGCGATGGATTGCAACGCCATCAACCGCAAGGACACATGCTTCGCGATCTCAAAGAAATGGAGTGATTAACCTTTGAACTTTGCATAATTTGCATATAATTACTTCACTCAGAGTTATGAAGAAGAGAGCACGTCTCTTGAAATCACTTGCAGAGTAATATAATTTTATTTTGTTTTTAAGTAAAAAGTAGCTTTGCGGTCAGGTACAATAGCGCCTATATTATTTTACAAAGGATTATTATAATATTAATTTTGATGATCTCTATCTCTTTATCCAAATACTAGAAAATTGTTATAAGTGTCAACAAATGTAGGTGCTTGAGTATAACTCTGATTATGTAGTAGTGCCAAATAGGAGGATCATTACAATTGGTGCCTTAAAACGTAAGACTTGAATATATTTATTTACCACTACCTAGACGAAAAATAAGTCGTTTATAAATTGGCTTGCCCGATAGTAATCCTGGCTATTTAATAAAAGAGAATGATAATTTGATGAGAAATTTGATAACAGAGAGGAGGCTAACAATTAAGTTAATAACTGAATTGAATCCTAAAATATTTGTCGAATTTTGATATTAAGAGAAAATGTAAGCAAATAATATAAATTAAATGTGCATAAATAGGGCAAACTAGTGAAATGTCATGCAATAAAATAATCAAGCAGTTAATAATAAATAGAGTAATATGTCTGCACAGTAAAACGGTGAGTGATCTCATCAATCCATTGAATAAGAAATTAAGCAGGTATAATTTTTAAATAGTGTTATTAAAAAATTTAATATTGTAGTTAAATATTATGATTAATTACATGCTTACTAGATCAAAAGCAAAAATCCAGGCTCCAGAAAAAGAAACAAAACATTTCCAATGAGGAATAAGGTAAAGATCGAGTAAACGTCTCAAATAATGATGAGATTATGGCAATAATAAAAAAAATGTTTGAAAAATAAAATGAAATGTTTGAAAAATAAAATGCAAAGTTTGAAAAACTTGAAAATCAAATAAAATAGATGACCTTAAAATTTGAAAATCAGAAAATATATTAGGAAAAGTAAAAAAATTAAAATAAAGAGATGACCAATGAGACAGCCATAAGGTTTGAGACTCAAAACAAAATTGTTTTTGAAAAATTAAAAGAACAAAGTCAAATATTTGATAAAATGTTTGAAGATTAAAATAAATGGATAAACAGAATACTTGATAATCATAAAAGGGAAATAGTAGAACCAGAAAATCATTTGGTGTTGGAACAAGTTTATTTATAAATAACAACTGTGGTTGAAAAGTTTGAAAAAAAATAGAATATTCAGTTGATGTAGTAAAAGTAAAATATATAAAATAGCAACAAAAATTAGATACGAAGCTTTCAAATGTTGAACAGTTACAGCAAAATGAAATTGTAAAGATTATAAATAGTCAATTGAAATATGGTTGGAAAATAAAATTATTTCCAAAAAATTAAAAAATTAGAGTGAATTTTATAATATAGAAGAAATTGAAAAATTAAAAATCCACGTGATTATATATAAATGTGTAGCACAAGTTTATACATTGTAGAGGAAGACAAAGGTTGAAAGAAAATGTTAAGAGAGTCACAGCTGTAATGGCAAATAAAACGCGGAATAGAGCCTCTGGAAAATTTTCATTACAGTGAGAACTTAGTTGCAATGGAAAACATGTGATAGAGGTAAAATAGAGAAACTTTTTGTTATTCCATTTGAAAACGCCGAGAGTAATAGAAAAATATATGGAAAGATCAAAAGCTTAATGTCAATTTAATACCTTTATTAATTTGGATGGCTTTATCTCTTCAAAGTCTTTCGATCTGATTAATGACTTCACGTATGAATCAAAAATAAAAATATAACCTTTTTTTTTAAAAAAAAAAAAAAACATATGTTCAACCTTAATTATAATTGTTAAAAAAATATAAGGAGACAAATAATATTTTTGAGAAGTAAAGAACTGCCAATAAGAAAATGTTTATAGTTAAAATACTTCTAAAACTTTAATTATATGTCACACATATAATATTTTCTGTGTTTGTGTTGGCAATATTAATATATACAAAATACAGATGAAGAGTATGATAGGTAGCAGAGCATATCATTGAATACTTACATTCTAAAATTAAAGAGATTGATTATGAAAACAATTGTAATACATAATCAAAAAGGTTTATTTTGATACAAAAGCTGTAGTTAAAAAATAAGACAGTTAAATCTTTTACCATATCATCATTATCAATAGTTTTCTGTCAAATGGACAAGACCAGAGAGTAATCACAAAATCAATTCATCCATTTTTCCATTTCATTCTCTTCATTGCCCAGCTTTTCAATACGACATAACTCTTCCCATCTCTTATATTATCCACAATGTCAATCTCTTCCGTCCTTTCTTCTTACTTCTACTAACCATTTCGTGCATAACATCTTTCATTAAATTATAATTTCTTTTTAATATATGTTTAATCCAATTTTTCTTTTTCTCACTGATTTCCTCAATCAATTTTTTTTTTATGTACTCTTTTTAAAACTTCTTTATTGTTATTTTAATCATCCAACTGTTTTTTTATTCTTTTCCACATCCTCATCACAAAGACATTCAAGTTGTATTAATTTTACTATTCATTGTCCATGTTTCACAACAATACATTAGTACACCTGCTCCCCCCCCCACATAGCATTTAATTAATCTTCTTAATTCGTTTTTCAAAGGTCCACAAAATATTTTCTTTTTCTTAATGTTTTTTTTGCCAATGTTTTTCTTCTTTTAACTTCTCTTTCAGTTCTATCCACACTCAATAAACTACCCAAATATCTAAATCCCTTTACCTATTGAACTATGTTACCACAGATCATTATTCCATATTCCATACATCCTTTTTTCAATTTATTTAACATAGTGTCTTCATTCTCAGCTATAAGAGCCATATCATCTGCAAATCTTATACATTTTATTATTCTATCTCCAACATTTGCTCTTCCACTGTCAAAATAATTATTTGGCATGTTTTCTAAATACATATTAAAGAAGGACAGATGACATACTGCTTCCTTGTCTAACTTCATTTTTTATATTATCTTTATCATTCTCATGATTCTGTAATTTCATTTGTATTCTTTGTCCAGTATACTCTAACGGTCAGATTTGTACATTCACGCAACAAAATCAAGAGTCCTGGCAAATTATACCAAGGCTGATCTAGATGAGGGGTTGAGACCTCAAATCAGATCGTACCTCAGCTTCTCTACCAACACTCCATGACTTACTATTCTATGAGTGACATATATATGGCCACTTTCAGAATTTCTTAGTTCGCATGTCAGCAGTAGCAAAAGGTGGAGCAAGAGACTCGAGGAATATTAACTAAATTATTAGTACTTTGAATAAACACACACATCTATGGCTAGCTAGACAATGCATATATTAAAAAATAATACTAAATAAAAGTAGATTTGAATAAGATTTGGTAATAAATTGCGAATAACACACTAAATGCTTATGAGTTTTAAAATATTGAATTATAAAATATAGGATAAATACAAATATAAGAGTGCATTGGGATTTACACAAGCAGGTGTCTTTATAGCAATGAGAAAATTTCAAAACAAGTTCTCATCTATTATGCACTTTAAAGAGTTTATTACAAGTTATTCTATAGTCTACTCATGCCTTAACTATGGTATGCCATCCCTACTAGGTTTTCTAGTAGTTAAATCATATGAGAATGATAACTAATATAACTAATACCTTATTTTTACTTAATAAGCAATAAATGTGCTCATTATACAGATTGCATAATATAAGCTAGGTCTGAGGTTCAAATCAATGCTGAAAGATTACTAGTATGGAAGGCAAATGGTGATTTGTAGCATAACTTCTGTGATTATGGTGCTACATAAAATAAGTAAGGGATACAGCCTGAATGTGCAGTTACTCATGGGATTTAGTACCATGAACTCGGTTCCCATGGACTGTATGACTTGCTATCTTAAATAAATGAACAATTAGTTTGGGTGATCAGAGTAGCTTATAAATCAATATGTACCCTTGTGTTCCAGTTCTAAAATAAGATATTGGGGTGGCCCTTAAAACCAAAGCCCATTTTAAAAAGAAAGCTATCCAAACTAAGAATAATGGGATGGCCTGTAAAACCAAACCCCATTTTAAAAATATAATAGCAAGGCATATACTGTAGCTATGTGATTTGTAAAAACATATTCATAATGCTTTCTAAATATAAACCTTAAAATTAAAGCACTAAATCAATAGTTTTATTCAGTGAAACTACTATATGCCTGTTCATAATTTAGCATACTTAAATTATGCTAAAAGGGATTAATTATGAGTGACCTAGTTTAGTCAGTAATCTGTATAGTTTATGATAATAACTAAGGGGGAGTAAAGCATATTTGGGACTTAAAATTAATTAATTATAATATGCATTAAAATATTTTCTCAGATCTTTAAATAAGCAAACCTAAATTAAACAATAAGGTAAATAATAGTAGCTTTAATTAAGATATATAATAGTATGTTTTCAAACCAGAGATTTATAAAATGTGCTAATCACCAATATAAATGAGCTACATATGAGAGCATTAATCAACTCTCTAAAATTATTACTATCAATCTCCACTCTGAATGAAGGCATAACATAAATTAATGAATTAATAAATATATAAATAAAAATAGGCATGACCACAGATTAGGAAGATAGATAAATAATAACTGGTTACAGTTATTATGTTTAGAAAATTATCACTTATAATATTTATTAAGCAGACAAGACTCTTACAAAGATTACTATTAAAATAAAGTTACATAATTTACTTTTAAAAGAGTTTACAGATTATTATTAAAATAAAGTTACATAATTTATTTTTAAAGGAGTTTACAGTTTATTAATTAGAACATTTTTTATTTAGCTAGCTTTAGAAATTAATCTATAATGATTTATTAAAATTTATTTTAAGAGCTCTTCAGAAGATTAATTTACCAATCTTTTTCTATATCAGAGGCTTGATACTGGTGTTCTTCATTAGGCTGGCTTGCAATGACTTCTAGGCAGGCTATAAGTCTTGAATTTGGCTCTATTCTGGACCAATCCAAGAAAAGAGAGGGGCAGTCATTGCTCTAGCTCACAGTTCTCATGGTAGCAAAATGTAATGAGTGAAGCTTGTTGACTGGATTTATTAAGTCTTTCTCCCCTCCCCCCTCACAAGCCATTAAGATATTTACGATTTTTTGTTTCCAATTCTTAAATGTTAATGATATATATTAATTTTAGCAAAGACAAAAGATTCAGCTGCAATTATTGACAAGCAAGACTGAATTAATGACTTTGTCTCTGTTTTTAACATTATTTTCAAAAAATATCTTTTAAATTTTGTTTTTCAGATTACCATGTAATGAAAAGTAATTCTGAGAAATCTATAACCTCGATTCTTTTTATTTAAAAGAGATTTAAGCTGTCAACATTCTGCATATACATAAGACAGACACCCTTGAATTTAAGAATTATATGCGAATACCAATGATTCTGTAAACGAAATAGCTTAAAATAATTTAGAAATATAATTTAAAAAATATGTACTTTTACTAAATCTATTACATTACAGTTCCCTTCGCATATAGACATAGATGTGCTCTCACATATACAATGATGTTTACAACTTAAGTTTACTTTATCAAATTTTAAAATTACAAATAAAAATTATATATAAAATTATAAATGTGTATACATTAGACGCATACAAGCATTGACAAATACACACATATGCACAAATATGCAGTCTTACAGATTGAAACAAACTATTGTAAGCTTATATACGTGAACTGGGAAAGTTTGAATTAGAGAAAAGATATTACTATGCAGATAGTAGGTGAAACAGAATGATGGACAAAGAATACTGTTTCAATACATATCCCAAATTAATTTTTCCTCTTTTCAAAATACTCCTTTATCTTTTAAGATGGGCATAAGTTTATTCCAGACTACTCTATCAAATGCTTTTTTCCAAATTCACAAAACATATACCAGTTCCTTTATCTTTTTTAATATATTTCTCTGCAATTGTTCTAACACCCCCAATAGCATCTCTGGTAATTTTTCCTCTCTGAAAACCAAACTGTTCTTCTCCAATATAATACATTACCTTCCCATAAATTTTTTGATTTAAAATCCTTAATAAAACCTTTGAAGCATTATATAACAAACTTATTGTTCTGTACTCTTCACATTTAACAGAGTTGTTCTTTTTAGCAATTGGAATAAATATAGTTCTTTAAAAAATCTTCAGAATAAACTCAACTTTTATATATCAAATTGCAAAGTCAAACTATTTCTTTCATAGTAAATTCTCCTATTTTTTCAAAAAGCTGTTGCATCAAATCCAACAGCCCTATCATTCTTCATTTATACAATTGACTTTCTTATTTCATTTCACAATATGCCCATAACTTTATCATCTATTTCAATATCTCCATTTTCAATTTCATGATTAATTAAATTATCTTCTCTTCTAAAGTGACATCAACGATACTCTTTCCAACTTTTTAATATATCATTGCTATCGATTAATCTCTTTTCATTTTTATCTGCAATCTCACTTGCTGCCTATGTTTTTTTCTCCCAAGTGACATTTCTTATTCTATCAAAAACCAGCTCATACCTTTTCATCAACTGATATCTCTCTACATTCTTGCTCGAACCATTTTTCTTTTGCTAAATCTGTTTTTCTTCTTAGCTCATTATTAATTTTCTACATGCACTTTGCTCTTCCTCACTATTTCCATTTTTCCATCTTCTCCGTACTTCCCTTTTCCAATACAGCTTCAGTTATCCAAGGTCGTTTAGTCTTTCTATCTGAATAATACCAATTTCATTTTAAGCTGTTTTTAATAATCTTTCTTTAAATTGTATACTAATACTTATTAGGACGATTAATATATTCATCATCTTGAATCACTCATTTTATTTCATTTTCATATATTAACCCAAATTTTCCGTTCCTCATTTGTCTCAATTTATCCAACTCCCATCTTTCATATCCTTTTCCTCTTTAAATTATTTTTAAACTTAACGTTAATTTAGCTATAACCAAATTATAATATGAGTTTATATCACCAACAGGCAAAGAATGTGAACCCTTAATAGCACTCTTGTATTTATGCTAAATCAATAAGATAACATTCTCTATCACCTGAAACTTCCCATGTATACACCCTTCTAATGTGTTTTTTAAAACAAGTGTTTGCAACCATAAATTCATTTTCCTTATAAAACTGTATGAGCCAGCTACCTCTTCCATTTCTTTTTCATATACCATAATTTGCAACAATTTTTCCTTTCTTATCTTTCCCCACAATAGCATTCCAATCACCCAATAGTAATATATATGCATTAAATGCAAGTTGTATAATTTCTTCTATGTTTTCATTGCTGACTTGTAAGAATGCTGTTGCTGACCTTTGCAGAGTGTTGACTTATTTGATAGTGGTCAACACTTGCCTTTAAACATCCATCATCATAGGAAATGTGGCAATTTATTGAAGTTAACATGTCATTATCTCTGTCACCATTTCCTGATAGTCAATGTTCTCTCATTATCAGTGAATGCTTATTTGCAGTACTTTTCTTATTTACAATTAACCTTCATATCTGAAGGTCATTTCCTTATCCACAATCTGGGGATGCCCTGCTATCCAACCCAAATTTTATTATATACCTTATAAATAAAATAATCACTGCTAGTATAGAATTGAAATTATTGGCTTACATGACTTTATATTCACAGAAAAAAATTAATATTTACAGAAAACTATCTCTTTTATTGATTTATTATTATTCTGTATGAAGAGATAATGAAGGTTTGAAAAATGCCCATTTTATTGATTTTTTTTTAAGAACAGATGCTGTGTGCTGGTCATATGATACATACTAGTCAAGATATGCAAGACTGAAAACAAGATATCTAAGAAAAAGTAAACAGAAGACCCCTATCCAGACTTTTCAGTTAGGCCATAAAGTTACGATGCAGATTAATCCCGTAAGTCATCCTAAAAAATGTCTATAAAAATTTCCCAACGAATTTATGATGGTCCGTTCTCTATTATTCGCCAATATACCAATAAATCTTTTGTACTGATTAATGAAGAAATGGAAAATGGAACATGCATTGCCCACTCTAGGTGGTTTGATAGGTAGAGATATAGAGTATAATGTTTATAGTATTTATGCTAATTGTGAATTGAAAATATTTGTATGCTTGACCTTTTTCTTGGAAAAGTTGGCCGAACTATAGACATACTGAGATTTTATTTAAATTTCTTCTAACTAAAGCTTCTAAAGTGCAATTTTGTCTAATAGCAAAAAATAATTTTAAAAATAATATGGAAACAATAGCTGCAAATTATGATGTTTTCTGGAATAATGTTGATGATAAGGAAAATTTACAAAATTTTAAAATTAAACGAACTGATTCAAGTGTACCAAATAAAGAATATTTTATGATTTTATTAAATGCTACTATTAAACAATAATTTCCTAATTAGACAACAAATTGATTTCTTTACCAAATTTTGAATTTCTAAAGTTGTCAAAACATCAAAATATGCAAAAGTCACAACAAATTTTCCAGCGAATCTATTAATCAATTTATAAAGTTCCTATTCGGGCTTTTTGACATATCACCATTAAAAACCGACTAAAAGTAGTGTTCACGGATGGTAACTTCAAAATCAAAAAAACACTGAAGAAATCATGCATTTTTTGATTGAAATAGGGCTGGAAGACTGTTTCAGTGAATATTTTAAATTAAACAAACTAATGCTTATATTTCCTGTTACAACAACATCAGTGAAAAAATTATTTTCCTGTTTAGAAAAAATCAAAACTTTTTTAACAAAATAGTTGTTCACAATCAAGATTATCAAATTTATTCCTGATATCAATTGAGAAGAAATTGCTTCAAGATATTAAACATAAAACGATTATTATGATAAAGTAATAGATCAATTTGCTACAAAAGAACTGAGGATTGAAGTGAAATATAAAAATTAATAATTTCAAATTTTAATTATAAGGTAATATACTGTATTAATTAACTAATGGAATGTATCAGATTTTGTTTGATATAATTATACTGTTTTATTTATATTAAATTTTAAACTATGAATGAAAAATATGCAAAAATTGTTGTGAAAAGTAAATAAAAACTTTATAATAAAAAATTATGTAGCATACTTCAGTTCTTAAAAAAGTCAAACTTTGTCACTCATATATATCACTTTCTTTTGGATCGTTATAATATATATATATATATATATTGAAGCAATGGATCCGGAAGTCAGATCCATGCTTCACAGCCTGCTATAAACTAACCGGTATTACAAACCTAGGTTAAGTTTATATTCGAGTATCAACAGAGTTTTGCATTAAATAGAAAATTAAAGTGTTTCGTTTTGTCCATTCATCATCATGAAATTAACTATTTACTTTAAAATATTCATTTAAAGTAAATTTGATCAAAATACAAATCGTTCATAAAAATTTGTTTTTCAAAATTTATTAAAGAAACATATATGTGTTGCAAGCGTATATATGTAATTAATGCAGAATTCTGTTGAAACTAAAACTTCATTTTGTTAAAAGAAATAATAATATATTTTTGTTTTAATTTGTTTAAAAATATATGTCATATGATTTTATTTTAAGATAAGTTTGCCAACATTCCTAAATTAATTGCATTATCAATTAGAGTTTCATTCGGGGCTATTAAAGATGGCCTTTTTAATAAATAAAATTACGAAATTAAAGCAAAATTTGATAATAAAACATTAAAGTTTATTTTTAGTCAAAAAGTTGTTTTAAAACAAAAGAGCGTGGGGGCTTATCAATATCTAGAATCATACGAAAAACAATAGAAAAGTATCGCTTGAAAGGTATAAAAGGTGAAGAGAACACAGAACTAGATGAGTCGGAAATTATTTCGGGAAATAGATGAGATTACTCTGAGAAAATTATTTCTGATAAATTTTTCTGATGATTTTGCAATGATTTCTTATTCTGAAATTATGTCTGAAAATAGCTGAAATTATTTCTGAAATTATTCTGAAGTTACTCTGAAGTTATTTTGAGATTATTCTGATTCAGATTTTACCCTGATTCATTTTTTTATTCGGACTCTGACATTGTTATTAGCTACTGCTACGTCCGGCTTACTTCTGAGAGTTTTCTTACTTACTTCTGCTACAGCGACCACGTCTTATGATTCTCTGTTTCGACTAATGATTATGACTCCCTTTTTCCGACGTTTTGCTGAAAATTATTGTTGAGATCCAGTGCTTCCTAGTTCTTGTGGAGATTCTTGCTGAGAATTCTACTTTGATTTAAAAATGTGACACTTCAAAAATTATTTTAACCTTGTGGACGTGACCGTGTATGGCGGGTAAGCCCATCAGCTTTGCCTGCCATCGGGGTCCTGATCCATCAAATGCCATAAGAGTGTCAAATATATAATGGAACCAAACTGTAAGCTGTTTGTGCGCCCTGTGCATCAAATTTTTTTAGTCATAATAACCTTGTCCACACAAATGAATCCATGAACGTCAGTCAAGCCAGGACGTTGGGGGAAATGGACAAAGATTAAAAACCTGTACTGGTAACTTTTCATTATCTCCTCATGAACTTTTATTTTCCTTGTTTTAAATCTTTATCTTTCTTTTAAATGTTCTCGTTTAACTTATTATCTTATCTCATGTATTTATTTTATTTTAATATTATCTTTATATTTATTTAAATTGATCATTTTTATAATAAAATGTCCTCCTTCACTAATCCTCATTTTATAAAAACAAATAAATATGGCGTATATATATTTTAGTTTCTTCATGCGTGTAATTATTTTTTATTATAGAAAATATTTCCAATTTAAAAATGACTATTTATGATTTAATGTTAATTCAGGTTTTCTTTTATTTTTACCAATTCGATCTCCTCAATAACGAAATATTTTTGTTCTTATATATTCTTAAAGTTAAACTTTAGTTATTAAAAGAAATCTCCAAATAGTTTGTTATACGCAAACCTTGCTTTATGGAGGGGATACGAGTTGTTAAACTAAATTAAATTGGAAAAGCAATACCCATGCCGTAGAATCATATGTAATTCAGACTGCCTCGTTTTTAAAATTATTGACTAGGTGTTACTTGTGGAATAGCGGAGATTTAAAACCTTAATAATACTTTATTATATCACTTATTAAAGTAAATCTTTCAAAGTAAAAGCATTTGTCTTAGGATTATTTTCTTTCAACCTTTCATTTGATTAATCTGTTAGGTTAATTTTCCAATGATCCAAGCATAGCATAAGCATTTCATTCATATTTTGATATATAGTGGCATATTACTCTAATCTTAGGTACTTAAGTAATTCTTGTCGATTGTCACTCCCCTGATGCTAATGGACCGGGTTTAGCAAATAATTTATGCGTGTCTTGGATATGTTATTGGTTTCTTGGTTAGACTCGAAAATAGACAAATAGGGCAGAGACCATAGTATTCTTGATTTTTATATCTCGCATATGAGTGGCCTCGAGGTACTTTTGTCTAGTCTTTGAACTGGGTTAAACCAGCATATGCATTCAACCACCACAGTAGATTTTTTTTTTACCACAGCTTTGTCGCCAACGTGGGATGAATTTCATTTTTTTGGAATGAAAGGAAAAGGGAATTAAGATGTGTAGATATATGTATAATTTTTTTCCTGAGTTTGGACTCCCAACGTGGACAAATTTCATTTTTTAATAAAGAAAATTGAGATGTGTCAATATACATATAATTTTTTTTCTCGCCTAAGTGAAACAAATTTTATTTTTGAAAAAGTTAACACCCCAAGAGTTTGTTTTGCAGTAAATATATAAAGAGAATAAATATGTTAGGGTAAGGGTAAATTTTTTTCCCCTGATTATTATTATTTTTTTTTTCTGGGCCTTTCGTCTGTTTTTTTTTTTTTTCTGATAAAGTATATAATCATTTTTAATCAAATAAAGTCAATTTAAGACATTTCAATAAGATAACACTTATCCTCAACTGGGAAAAAATATGAAAATAATTATATGATTATAGTAAATAAAATTATTTCACATGATTGTTGAATAGCTTGATTCATATTCAGCAATAATTTTTAATATTCATTTACATTAAAAAACTTTTCCAAATACTTGGTAGTTTTATTGTTTTATCATGACTCTTTGGTCACAATTATTTCATGTGGACATGATTGTAGTACTTGAGAAGTCTATGTGATGGCCAGTATCCAAAACGTGGAGTGCAAATGCTGAAGATATAGAATTTTTTTTACTGCAATAATGTGTACATCTCCTAGAATTTATATGTCTACTCTACTAATAAAAGATTAATAATATTCTGATCAACCTAATCCTGCTCGAAACACAATCAGTCTATGAAATTGCATGTGGCATGTGACCAACAACAAACATAGAAAGGAGTAATTGATGGGAAAGTGCTAGAAGAGATGAATATATTTATGCAGTAAAAAAATTATCATAATCTTCAGCATTGCTCTTCATGTTTTAGTTACAGGTCAATGCATAGACCTCCTAAATACTAAAATCATATCCACATGCAATAACTGTGACGAAAGAGTATTTAGAGAAAGTATAGAAATTTAAAAAAACAAATTGAATTCACAAGCATGGTGAACAATAAAATTAACATCTATTTGGAAGAGTTTCTTAATGCAAATTACTATTAAATAATACTGGTAAATACAAATCAAATTATTCGGCAAGAATCAATTTCATTTACTATGACTATATGATTATTTCCATATTTATTTCATCCACTTGACGTTAAGTGTTATCTTATTGAAACGTTAACTAATTTATTTTATTATGTTAAACACGGTTATTCCTAAAAACTTGATTCATAAAACATCTTTTATCCATGAAAACATTCATTTCAACTTATATGTATGCATATATAATTTCATTTAAAAATATAATACACTTACGCACAAACTTGACTGTAGGTAGAAACTGATACAGTGGCAAATAATGCAAGAATTTCTTGTAATTTTACTCCACACTGATTTAATTTATCGCTAGGGCATTCTTCTGATGACTGATAAACAAATTCTAGTATATATATATATGTATATATACATATGTATATATTACAAATCGATGTCTGTATTTCTTCAAAATAATATACGTAAATTTATAAATAAATATTAGAAAATATAGTACTTAAAAGTTTATAATATATATATATATATATATATATATATATATATATATATATATATATATATATATATATATATATTCTACCCGTGCCAAACTTCATTCCCACTTCCAGATAGTATATGATATAAAGTAAAACGGGTAGCTCAGTTAATAATTAATAAATAAAATATTCAGCACTAAAATTAAATATTTCACTAGCTCAAATTTAAAATACGAATAAGGTTCATTTTATAAAAATAAAATGAATAAATATTTAATATTTTCATGAGACTTGGAAGTGAAAACACAGGTGACAAGATAGATTACATTGAGCCAACATCCTACAAGATATTACCTCAATGGCATAAGAACACTATCCCCCATTACTATTTCAAATAAATAAACTTATAGTATTCTTACGACTTTAAATAATTCCTACTCATTAAGATTAAACTGATAATTAAATCTGAATCTTCTATTTATAATAATCTAGCTCACTAAATCTCAGGTTCATGAAATTTACTTTAAGTTAATTAAAATTACGATAGTAAAATACTAAAAGGGATTTTATGTCATAATCTACTACACTAAACTAATAATAATAAAGTAATAGTAATATTTTTCATTGTATAACTAACTCTGTATATCCTTTCTTATACTACAACTTTATTACCATAATAAAACAATAAAATAATTTAATATAATCTTTTATCTTCATGTAATAATATAATAAATACGTTGTAGCATTTGATAATCTGACAAATAAAAGTGTGTGTCAATTGATAGCATATACTCCAATGTATTATTATGATAACTAACTTATGACCATAAGATAATGTAAATGTGATTACTTAATAAATAATCCAATTCTTAAATGATTCTTTATTTATTTCTGTGCAAAAGTATTGGGTTTATTTTTATTAACTCTGTGTTCAACTTCATGAAGATGGAAAAAAAATAACAAACCAACACACAAATTTTGAGGAAAACAAAATTTTAATAAAGTTTATTATAACATTAACGACATAACAATTTATTTACAATATGTACATTTTACACATCTGAAAGATTGGTACCATTATACATTCTTTATATTCGAACCTTGTTAAGTCTTTACTCTGACTTAAATAAAGATAATAAAAAAAAATGATACAATATTATTAATCCTTGTTTGATCAATCTTATATAAAAAAAATTGTACTTATTTAATGCCCACTCAAAATATATTTTTACATCCTTTAGCTATTATTTATTCAGTATGTTTCTTTTTTAAAAATGTTATAGAAAACATAATACGGATAAATATAAAATAATACTAATCGAAAACATGGATATCCTCTTTTTATTAGACAATTTTACTTTAGCAATATTATCGATATTATGTAAAATATCTATTGATAATTTATCTCCAAATTATGGATACTATTGTTCACTATACTGGATTTATCAACTATAATACATTCCATTATAACAATACCATACTACTATAGAATTATAATTACTAATACATTTTCTATTTATTGAATACATATAAATTGTACCTAACTTATTGTGTAGATCGTTTTTACTTTATAGAATTATATTAAAAATATGCAGTACTTTTTTCTTTAAATTTGAAATAAATACTTTAATAATATTTAATATTTCAAAAAAAAAAAAACAACAACTTTGCTTTACATATTTTATTCTTAAGATCTTATATTTATTTTCAAAAAATAAATATAACTTTATAACATATTTTATGATTCTTTCATTTGAAGTCCATTGGATTTCCAATTCCAATTCATACAAATTATATTTCTTCATACACTTAAATGAACTCATCTCATTCCAAACAATTGCATATCTTTAACTCTAAATCATCTAGTATTTTCTTTTAAATATACTATACTGTACGATGTAGCTACTTTTTGAAAAATAGATAGCGAATAGATTTATAGGATGGGAAAGAAAAACTAGAGTATAACTCATAACTCATACCGAAATATACATCATGGCACAGTGTAATTATAAAACTAGAGGGAAGACCTTTTCCTGTCTAATATCCTCAAATACTATAAATGATGTCAAGCTATTCATTCAGCTCCATTGATCATTAATGCTCCAAGAAAATAAACACTGTCCAAAATAAGCATACAATTGCAGGGCTATGTTAACTGCATTGCACCTTCACAAATATTATGAATTACTATTCATATCCCAAATATCCTAACTTAATAATCTCCTGGTTTCATGTTTATTATATTACTAATACCAGGTCACTATGCTATTCTTATTTTCTAAAGATCTACCAGGTTTTACATCGACAAATTTACTAGCTTGCATATTCAAATAATAAATAAGATTCAATTGTAATTAGAGCAATCTTACTAAACCATAAGAAAAGTTTACTTTACTTTAGTATTCTAAACTAAACACATAATATTTTGATCATCCAGTAATATGAAAGTTCTTTTAAAAAGAATCACACAAATATTTATTATCATGTTGGGTTATATTATCATTATAAAATCATAGTATGCATATTCCAAACAACTCCTGATCTCACAATGTTTAAAATATGTTGTATAATGTATATTTAACATTCATACATCATACATTATGGCATAAGCAATCTATAAAAAGAAAAAAAATACATCATAATAAATATCAATAATTCTTTAATTGTTACCAAGTGACATTAGCTCCTCTGTATCACTTTTGCAGTCTTCTTTTCTCCAACTAAATCTAACATCTAGTACATAAAATACCCATCCATGCTTCTATTTAAAGTATTCTAAATTAAGTTATTAAATATTATACTATAGGATTCTATACCACAAATAATTAACATTCATGTTCCTATACTTATTAATCAAAAATTTACATTTTAAAATAAATAATAAATAAATCAGAAAGCATATTTACGTAAACTTCAGATGAAAACGTATCTTTGGTTGTATTCTCATCCTTGGTGTTCGCCTTCAGATGGCGTTGACGCTAATCAAAAACATATACATATAACGATTCCGGCTGAACCTAAATGATCGATTTGATCTAAAAAGATCTGATTTCTTAGATTTGTAATAAAATATTCTACTAACTAATATTATTATATGATGTTAGTTTTTTTTTTCATTTTTGTAAATGTTTATTAATCTTATCTTGTTTTTGAGTTTGTGTGTGTATGTCTTTAAAGTTACGGTGTTTTTCTAATTTTTTTTTTTTTTACTTTACGTGTGTCTTTTTAAAGTTACGGTCTTTTTTTTTTGCAAGAGTAAATCAATAATTTTATTCAAAAGCAAGATGTAATAAGTAAATGTTTATTATTCTTATCTTGTTTTTAAGTTTGTGTGTGTATCTTTAAAGTTACGGGGCTTTTTCGATTTTTTTTTTTTTTTTTTGGACTTTAGGTGTGTCTTTAAAGTTACGGTATTTTATTTGCAAGAGTAAATCAATAATTTGATTCAAAAGCAAGACGTAATAAGTTAATGATTATTAATCTTAGATTGTTTTTGAGTTTGTGTGTGTCTTTAAAGTTACGGGGCTTTTTCTCATTTTTTTTTTTTTTTGGACTTTATGTGTGTCTTTTTTTTTAAAGTTACGGTATTTTTGGTCAAGAGTAAATCAATCATTTTATTAGAAAAGCAAGAGATAATTCTAAATCTATCAAAAGTAATGTAATTTATATACTACAATTTAGAATTGATATCTGACTACTATTAGTAAGGACTGTCATTAAAAGACTCGATTGAAAAATGATACCCGACTTAATTTCCGTTTTCTTTTTTTTTTGGGGGGGGGGACAGTAATAAATCAGAAAGTGAGTTGTTTTTGTTAAGTCTCTCTATATAAAAAGGGTACCATTATTGAAATACTAAATTTAAAAATGATAGCCGACTAATTTGCGTTTCTTTTGACCGTAATTAATCAGAAAGTGGGTTTCTTTTTTTTTTTTTTTTGGTAAATCTTGTGTATATATAAAAACAAACTGTAATTCAAAGACTCCATTGAAAAAAATCAAACCCCATTGAATTTGCTTTTTTTTTTAAAGACGGTAATTAATCAAGAACTGGGTTGTTTTTGTTGTGTAGATATAAAAACTAATCTTATTTTGAAATAATAAATGTAACAAAACAAAAAAAAAAATAATACCCGACTAATTTTATTTTTCAGACAAGTAATTCCTAATAATTAGACAGTGGGTTGTTTTTGTTTGTGCATATATATATATATAGCGAAAGTAACTGGTCACGAACGAATTCTCACGAAAACGCTACTTTTCTCATGATCCTTTATTTTTTTTTCCTTTCGCACCCTTAAAAGCATTTTTTGAGGGTTACCCATTCATAATGGAATCTTCAGGACATTATTACTAAACTTACAACAGTAAACTAAGTTACAACACATTAAAAAAAATAGACGTCTTATCAAATTTAAAAAAACTACGACTGCTTCAAAGACACACACTCTCACACGAAACTACAGAGAAAATAGATATTCTACTATTATGAGAAAATGATGAACAAAATCGATTACTACGGCAGCCGATCAAGGCATTTCTTTCTCTTTGCTTTTAGCATAAAAAAAAGCCATAACTGGCAGCCGTCGGGAACTCTTTCTGTGTTTTATCATAGAAAAAAGTCTCTTTGTGTTGGCTTCTGTCGCAGTCACCTCCTCCATCCAACATAACGTGAGGACTTTTCTGCATTTATAACGTAGAAAAATTCCTCTTTGGTTGGGTGAAGGCCGGTGAAACGGTATATTTCTAGGAATTTACCTAGAAGTAGTGACATCTGAAGGCGAACACCAAGGATGAGAAAACAACTGCATATTTTTCCTAGGTTTAAATATTCCCTTTTTTTTTCTCAAAGTTTCACAAGTTTTTTTTTTTTAAAAAAAAAAAGTTCTTTTCAAAACGCTTTATTTCTTCAAGAGCATTTTTACCTTCCCCCGTTGCTATGATGTTGCTATGACTACGAACAAGACAATTTGTCAGTCGGGTGGTGGTGAACGATTAAAAAACAATAAAAATACATAGTAAAAAAAATAATACGGACGACGTCTTTTTGAATCTTGAAATTAAACAAAATAATTATCAATCCGTTTTAGCAAAGTTTATAGATAAATAGTTTATGGAAAAATAATTATTGGAATCATAATAAAATACACTATTCAAAATAATAATTTGAAAATTCTATTCTGGAATATTCCTATGTTAGTTAGGTGATGCATCCTTTGACTTAACTAAAAAATATTCGGATAAACTTATTGCGCAATCTTTATTTTCATGGCTCCATCCTTTTATTTATTTATGTATTCATTTCTCCCATAAGTTTCTTATTTAGTACATTTACTTCCATTTAGTACTTTTCTCATCAGTTTAAAAACTTCAAGTTTTTTAAAAATCCTTTCTTTAATGCGTTTAACCCTTTTAAGACCGTAAGTTTTATATCAAACGCTTTAGCAAATATTTTCCGTGATTCACTTTCTTAAATAATTTCTTGCAAAATAGTCTTTAAAAATGTTTCCTTCAGAAAGGATAACATTTTACTCTTTTAACATGAAATTTTATCAATTATCATAAAGTACAATTGTCTTATTACTACTTAATTTTAGACAAGTTTATCTTCTATATAAAAATAATGCATCTTTACCTTTAGATGGTAAAATATCTTTCTATCTGGACTCCTTATACAATGTCCACATTACTATTTTTATTCATTAGAACAATCCTCCTGTTCATTATTAATGAAACTTTATCAACAAATATTATATACATTTTAAAATATTATAAACTGAATATACTTTACTTCTTGACATATCCATTTATTATCGCGATGTTCTAAATTAGACTTTGATAAAATACTACCGGCAAAGAAACTTTAAAACTTTAGCAAAACATTTTTAATGAAGTTACTAAATATATTATAGTTTAACTCTCTTTTGCAAATACTTATTAAAATATCAATTAGCTTTGCAAATAAAATTGTACGAGAGTACAAAATTGCCTAAATAAAAAAATTTAAAAATTTAATATCACCTTTATATCTTCTGATATATTTTAATCTGACCTTTATCACCCCCGTGCAATGGTATTTTATACTCCAGAAAAAAAGGTCATTTGATTGGTTGATTCTCATTTTTAGTTTGAGATCAAATTTACATATAATTCAGTTTTACAAAATTCAATTTTAAAAATAAAAATTATGACGTAATAAAACTTAAAAATATTATTTAACCTTTTAACTGTTTGACTCGTTCTTAATCGAGGCAATTTTTGATACATATTCGTTTTAATCGAGTGAATTTGACATCGCTGTAAATTGCTTAGTTTTTGGACTACGTTTACGGTTTTAACGTCATTTTTTAGAACGCAAAAAGTTTTATAATATACTGCCATCTATTGAATTATTTTACAAGTAAAAAATCAATTAATTGATGATTTATGTCAAACAAAAACTAAGCACTGCCTTTTCACATCTTTTCTTGAATCTTATTGGCTGTTGAAATTTTGTAAACAAAAGAAAATGGAAAAGCTCCGCCTTCTCATCATCTTTTCTTGAATCTTATTGGCTGTTAAAATTTTTATATGGCTGCCAAAAATTAAAAATTTACGAACGCTTTTGTTTTATTTTGAAAATGATAAACGAATGTTTTAGAGCATTTTAAAAATATTTTTTGATGAAATACAAATAAAATACAAATTATTTTCATATAATATGTCAAAAATAAATATTATTTTACAAAAATAGTTACGATTTTAGCAAGAATTATTTATTTATTGCAAAGTCGGGAAAAAAAAATCATAATGTGAAATTATGATTGCCGTTTCTTTTCATGTCAACCGTAACAAATATTTTTAAAATTAAAAATCAAAATTTATTTTTGAACAAACTTTCGTTTATTTTTATAATGTGAGAAATTACTAATATACTTTTTAAAAACGAAACTAAAGTGAATATATTTAAAAAAACGGTCAATAACTTTTGAAAAATTGATACATTATTTTGTGCATCGGCTAATTAAAAGCTTTGAGTGATACCACCTGCAGCGAATGAACAATTGGACAGTTAAAGGGTTAAAATATAACTTTTAAATGAATTATTACTTTAGCAAAATTATTTAAACATTTAAAATAACTTTTAAAATATAATTTAATATTTATCCCACTCTTAACATTCAATTTATCTAGTTTTATTTAAATAAAATATTTAATTTTTATTATATCTGTATTCGTCTTTACGGCATTGTTTAAACATGCAATACCGACAGTTAACTGAATGTTTGCTATGAGCTTTTATGATAAGTAAATAATTCTATTCAATCCTATGATACAACTTTTAAATATTTCAAACTTTGTTATTTATTCAAACAAGTGTGTGTATGTTTAACCGTGTATTAAAAGTCACATGATCAATATAAAATTGAGGCAGACGATTTTCAATCTATTTCTCTGTCTAAAAATAATAAAATTGCAACACTTTATTATATTATATAAAATAATTATAAAAATTTGGAAAAATAATTTAAAATATAGAATTAAATACAATTTTACTATCATAAAATTACTTTTAATATATACAATATTAATTTTTATCAAATATAATTCATAACATAGCATTTATTAAATACAAGTTTAAACCATTAAAATTTAACATTTAAATATACTTTTAACTATTTATAGCTGAGTTATTTAGTATGGCCAGCTTTTGCAATCATATGCAAACATATTTTAAGCTTTACATAACTATTCTTAAATGATTCACTATAATTTTATATACTACATATTTTATTTAGCTTCAAATTGTACCCTATAATATTATTAACAAAATATAATTAACATATCAAAAGAACATACTCTAAAATTTAAATTTTTTTAGTAATCTATTGTACTTGACTATTTCTGACCTATTGAAAAGAGTACAATATGTATATAAATGTCACATAGGAATGCTTTCAACTATCCTTGTAGTTTTTGTTGATAGAAACTACAATGATAGATGAAAGCGCTTCTAAGTGACGTTTATAGATATATATATTTTTATAAACTTTTAAAACTATTTTTTAATATTTATTTATAAATTTACACACACATATATATACATATAATGTGTGTATTAAAGTAGATATTTTCATGGATTTTTAATATGTTATAAACAGTAGAAATTAAAAAAATAATAATTATATTATATCTATGTAAATAAATATAAATTTACCCTTCCCAGGGAACAAGTTTTTCTCTGTTAAATTATATAAAAGCATTTTTGTCTAAAGTTTAAAGCTAATATGTAAGTTTGCAGCAAAATCTTGTTTAGACAGTATATTATTAATTAATAATTTATGGTTTTCTAATAATATCAAAAGATGTCTCATATATATATATATATATATATATATATATATATATATCAAAAGATGTCTCATATATATATATATATATATATATATGTGTGTGTGTGTGTGTGTGTATTGAGCCCTTGTGTTTGCCCAAGACTCCTTTTTTTTAATTAACTACACAAGATAAGGTTTAATAAAAAAATTTCCTCATAGTTTATGTATTTTTTTCTTTGATAAACAAAATATTTAGCCAAGACTAGGTTTGAACCCATATTCATAGGGATTGCATACATTTTACTTGGTAGGCAATTTAAACACTTGTCATTAAAAAATTTCTAACCAAAAGATTGTTTTATTTAACATTAATTTATGGGTCAATTTGGTATTAATATATTTTCTTAGAAAAGCGAGATTGATATATCATTTGATAGTTGAGTGAAAAGAAGGAGGGTGATGTGCGACTTATAAAACTACGTTAGATAGTGATAGTGGATGGTCATGGTTTTACACTAACAAATTAGAGATAAACAGTTCATGAAATTAAAATTATACATTGTAAAAACAAATAATTAAGGATTAAAATATTGAACAATCAGTTTAATTAAAGAATTGTATATGTGCGACAGTGTGTATGTATTTAATCTAATTGTGGATTTTAATTATAAAGTTCACAATCTCAGGGAGGAACTCCTCTGAAGAAAAAATTAAGTCATTTTTAATAGTTCATTATTCGCAGTCAAAATTTAGTTCAAAATTCTGGGTTTGAATTTGGGATGCTATACATTTTTTTATTATTATCATAATGAAAAAAGTAAAAAGAGGAAGAGAGCTCTTTGGTGTGGTTACCACAAGTGTCAAATTACTCAAGTAAATTACCAGAGTGGTTCAAGTGATATATATGACAAAGGAATTTAAGTGTAAAATTAATTGGTGATTATATATGTTAAGTGTAAAATTAATTGGTGATTATCTGTTAGAATGCAGATGTAAATTTGGCATGTTTTTTTTTCAAAAGAGCAAAAGGTTAAAATAACCAGAAAAAAAGAAACAAGAGTCAATTAATTAAGAAAACAGACTGACCAGACTTCAAGGGTCAGTAAAAATGTCATGATGGGGGGAAGCAAGAGAGAGAGAGACTAGATGCTATAAAAGCTCTATTGTTTAATGAAGGGGCGAGCAGAGGGTCTATCTGAAACACTCTTTTGCATCTCTCATTGATTTTATAGAGAAACTTTGCTAAAAAGTTTAAAAGAAATATTTTTTTAAGGAAAAAAGAAATTATTTAATGTAAATTATTCGTTTGTCTCTTAAAACAACTTTGCCAAATTCAATATTATAAGAAGAAAAGAAAATGTCTCTTGAATAAGTTTTTAAGTTTGGTACACATTTAATCTCCTAAAGTTAATCAATGGTCATGATTGTCTTGCCCTAATTAATGACAAATCGGCAAATGGTAAAATTTAAACTACAGAAAATAAAATCTAAATTTTGATCTCGTATATAAAGTGTTAATTTTGAATGTTAAATGAATTTTAAAAAAACAACAAGAAGAGGACTAATATATTTAGAAAGTTAAACCAGCTTTGTCCAGCTATAATCCACATAAAATCAAAATGAGGAAATTGTCTCAACAGCTTCAAAACTATATCTGATGGAATAGGAATTGAACTCTGTCACAAGAACTTTTTCTTGTGTGCTCATATAAACAAATCAAGGAGGAAAAGGAAAAATGGAAACCATAAACTTGAAGGACACTTTCAAAGAACTCTTTAAGTATATTTTTTTTATTATTTTATTATTCGCTACTCATGTAGAACATTTAATCTAGAAAAAAAGAAAAATAATTTCTTTCTTTATGTTTTATCATATATATCCATTTAAAATTAATTCATGTCAGAATTATAATTGTTGTTATTTTGGGAGTAGAGATATTGATATCAGATCATGTTGTATGTGTTTATTTAAATGCTTTTATTATTATTATTATTATTATTATTATTATTATTATTATTATTATTATTATTATTATTATTATTATTATTATTATTATTATTATTATTATTATTATTATTATTATTATTATTATTATTATTATTATTATCATCATCATCATCATCATCATCATTTTGGGGGTAGGTGAAGTTAATATCAAGTCATTCTGTATGTGCCTTGTTTTAAATGCTTTACAAACATCTTTAAAAAAATAATGAGAGATATAATTATTAAGGGAAATGTTTTGAATGAATCGGATCAGAAGTTATTGTCAAATACCTAGACTTATTGCTATTGTGTGACTGTTGGGATAAAACATCATCATTATCTTATAAAAGTGCATGGAAATAGTTTTAAAATTTTAATACACATTTCTTATTATTTCTTATTATTATTATCATAAAGTTAAGGCTAGATACAAGCTGATTAATGCTTGTAAAAATTATTGGCTCATATTCCAGTGCACTAACCCACAAAAATATTGTAGATATGAAAGTTTTACTTGTGCAAATTGATGGTTCGACCTGTATATAATGTGGATGGACAAAGAGTCTCACCAAGCTAGTGAAGTCATAGCTCACTAAGATATTTATACTATATTAAGTATTTAAACACAGTGGAAGAGTTTTCCCACTTGGTTATTCTCTATGCCATAAAATGATTTCTTTATTGATGGCCAGAGGTAAAAGGTACACCTAAGTCTCTTTGTATGACTAGCGATAAAAATCCTAGCATATCTCAACCTTAGTGAAAAGGTTTTCTCTTATTCGGGTCACTACCTGCCTCATGTTAGTGTTGATGAAAGATAGCTTTTATTAAGCATTACTTATAAATGTCGGATACAGGGTCATGAACTCAGTTTGATGTCAGGATGAATGCAGATAATGTATGTGCGATTGGTGTACTTGAACATTGTTTTGTTGATCTAGTTTAATTTATCAATTAGAGCCAAAAGTAATAAAGTTAATAAATGTTAAATTAAGGGTTAAATAAAACCTATGAATGTTGTAAGTGTAAGCAATGCATATATGAAATTATCTAATAAATATTTCCACAGCCAGCTGAGAACTTCGCTGGAAAGGTAATATTATTAAAATATTATTATGGTCATAAGAACATGAGTATAGAGTTATGCACATATGATAATGATTGATCTAGATCCCAATTTGTTTGCATTAACTTAGTCCCATCCTACATAAAGTATCTCTGTTGTAAAGATTAGGGTGAAGGAATGATAGATCAAAATGATGAAATAAAATTAGTAAATTTGCAAAGGAATGTTAGATTAAAATAATGAACTAAAGTTATTAAATTTTATTATGGAAAGAATTAGCTCTAAAACAGATCAGTAATTAAGAGCATTAAGAATGAGAAGAAATTGTATCTAGGATAAAAATAAAAATGAAAATATAATTTATGTGAAGGTAAATATTATTTTTTGTTCTATTTGATATTAATATTACTCCATGGTAATCGTGAGTCCCTGATAATTAGGAAATGAATATTGATATTTTAAACCTCTTGATATTATCCATTGATTTAGGGATATTTATGTGTTAGATTTATATATATATATATATATATATATATATCATAATACGGTTGTAGTTCAGGGGAAGCCATGCAAGTCATCAAGCAATTGTGTATATTCTGTATTGAATTGTAGTATGTCAATAAAATTTATTTGTTTTAAAATTTGTGTACGACTCAATGTTTTTGTGGGTTATTATTATCTAGACATCTCAAATCCAATCATACATCAATATATTATTATTAATATTTGAATCATCATTTTTGTAAATATGGGGTAAAATTTATTTAAAATGGTTAATTTTCCAAGCTTATGTGGCACGGACATACCCAGGATTACTAAATAATTTAATATAGTTGAAATATAAATTATAAAGAGGTATAATTATTGAGTGATAACGAATGCAGGGGGTGAAATCATTTCCCCATCCATTGTATTCAAACACCTCTCTAGATGCACTTCTTTATAATTTTGTTATAATTGTGAATGTGTTTATAATGTATTTCTAACAGACTTAATAAGCTTAAATTATTTCGAGCTTTAATGTAAATAGATATTAAACTGCATTAAAGACAACCAAGATCATCTTGGAGGTGATCATGAGAGGAGTGTTTATCACCAATAATCTATCGCAGCTTATTTGATTTCCACACCTAATTGTTCTAAAAACCCTGAGAAAAGATTGTAATGGGAGAAATGAGCTAGCAGAATAGAAAATTTAATAGTAAAATAGATAATAGTGTAATAGACTTATGGATGTGAGGTTGATGGAGGGGTGGATCTGGAAGGTGTATAGAACTTTGTAATTGGAACAAAATTTAATTGTAGCTTTAATGATGGTGAATGGGGAGTGTGCTGAGAATAACCAAGAATTTCCAAGAATATTAATATTATTATTTTTAATACATTCTCAGTGGTCTCTTAATCAATAGATTAATTTTTAACCCATTCATTAAATATTATTACTGAAAGTTATTGAAATGAGATTTAACCTCCATATTTTATTAAAGTTGTAATTTGGCACCATGTCAAATAAGATTATAGATGTTCTGTACTACCGTGATCATCCCAGTAGGCTTTAGAAATAGTGTTAGCTGGGAGTGATAAAGCATCCATAGATTCACCCTTAAAATGTTACAATTGGCATACAACTTAGCTGCAAGTGTTTAAATGCCATATAGATTTAAATATAGGTTATAAATAATGCATAGTGTGGTCGCCCGAGCTGAAATAAAGAAATAGCACAATTAATCCATAACATAGATGTGCGACCATTTGAATAAAGATATAAATAGCTTAAACTGTCCGATAATATATGTTATCTTTGTAAATTCTCCCAATCATTTTAGTTGTATTTGAAACACAATGTGAATGACCGATCAAAAGATTACAAAATACATTTTATATCAATTTAAAAAGTTTTACACAAATTAATTAAGTAAAGAATTCTTTTCATATACTTACAATTGGCCCACAATGTGGACACCCTATTGAACATCATATTAATATTATTATTTCATCATCTTTTTTAGTTACAATATAAATACGGACTTTTCTTTCAAAAGTTAACATTGATAATGGCGGATGTTAGTCCGTCGAAATATCGGTATGTAATGGGAAATAATACATGGTGCAGCCCAAAAAATTATAATTTATCTGCATTATACAACCATAAAAACTATATATATATACTGTGACTGTAAAAGGGAGTTTGCTATAAACTGAAAGGAGAGCCTTTTATTCTTCTTGGAGGCCTAAAAGATACTGAACAGGGCAAATTCCTAATTTTCACTCTATATATTCTTGTTGTTGTGGCTTTTATTACTATGTGATTATTTATATAGTATACAAACATGGATGAGCTGCTCACCACATGGTGAGTTTATTGGCTTTTTACCTCTAAGTTTAAGATCAAGAAATACTATGGTCTTTCTTCTCAGTTGCTTGATAAGGCAGAATGAATGTATGTGTAAATGATAAGTATTTTTCCAATAAATATATATATATATATAATTAGGACAGACCAAATAAATCATGGCTCTTATTCCCAGGAGGCTGAAAAGTCACCAACCAAGGCAGTGATTGCTGGTCGAAGGTGAAGGATGCTAAGAATCCCTTGATTGTGGACACAGGCTGCCATTTTATGAGACCTTTTATTTAGGTATGTACAACTGCAGATCACTTTCAAGTGAAGGAAGATTGCAAGAATTAGAAGAAACTGTCTTATATTAAATGAGACATTATTGGACTTTGTGAAGTTAGAAGAAAAGGTGAAGAGACAATTGATTTAAAAAGTGGATATATAACTCTACTACGATGATAATGTTGTCAATAGTGTAAAATGGCCACCAGATGACATTGCAGTACCATCAACAACCAGCCTGAAGCTTGTAAGTAATAAATTTCTATCCAAAAGTGGCTGAAATCAAGAAATAAAATGCCAAAGGTCAAATAAATCCAACAAATCCATTGAAAATATAAATAAAAAAACCCAAAAATGCTATAAAATTTGAATTACAAAAGCAGAAATCAGTGAAAATACACCAAACATCCATTGAAAATACAAATTTAAAAAAAAACAACTAGAAAATGATGTAAAATTCAAATTACAAACAGAAATCAGTGAAAATACACCAAACACAGAATCCCCAGCTAGAATGAAGAATTTCTATCCAAAAATTGCTGAAATCGACATATTAAAATGTCTAAATTTAATAAATGCTTTTAAAATACAAATTAAAAAAAAAAAAAAAACCAAGAAAATGCTATGAAATTTCATTTATAAAAACTTTAATGGTATATGTCAAAAAATTAATGAACCTACAATAATGCTGGATGAGGTTTTATTAATAGCAGGAATTACAAAAACGGTATTTCATTAATATTTAACTATTTATCAAATTGATTAATCTCTGCTTTGAAATTAGGGCAAATCATCAAAAATAAGTACTTTTTAAAATGATTCCAAAGCAGTGGTGTATATAAACTAAAAAGTAAAAAAAAAACATTACACAAGAGCTTCTATTTATCAAAAATAAGTCAAATACCCCTCAATGAAGAATTTCTATCCAAAAATAGCTGAAATGGACAAATTAAAATGAAATACATATAATACCCCCTCCCCTTTTTTTACACTCTGCAGACAAACCAAAATAAAAAAGCAACACAGATATAAATGAGCTTTCTATTAATTTTAATATTAAACATAATTGATAAATCATAAATATTATTTGTGCTCATGTATTTCTTATATATATATTATACCAAGGGACATTGTTATTGAATTGTAGTATTATTTAAATGTAGTAATATTTTATGAATCTCATTTTTTATTTTATTTTAAATAAAGTGGGAAAATAAAAGTTGAAGGAAAAGAAAATTTAAAACTAAAGAGTAAGGTAGGGGGGTTTATTGTTAAAAAAAATGGTACTTACGGATAATTTGCCTGATGACGTATTTGACCCACCGGTTTCCCTTCCGGTGGGCATCGACGATCGTTGTATGACAACGTTGTCATGGCAACGAAGTGACTGGCGTGATTAATCCATCAGAGAGTCAATTTTTTTTTTTTTTTAACCGCGAGATTTAAAATTCGGAGAGACATTTGGGAAATTTTTTGATTTTTCTGTCTATTGTGATTTTGCTATCCACTTGATCACAGTGACTTTTTTCAGCTCTTCCATTGCGTTTTTGATATTTTACTTTGTGATATGGCTGAAGCTCCAAGAACCTTGTTCAGTTTACCGAGTACGGAGGAAGAAGCGATCATCTTCTTACAAGACCGCGGTCTTCTCCCCAAAAGGAAATTATGTCAAAATGGGCATGAAATGAAGAAATATATTCATGATTCCAAGAAACAATGGCGGTGTAACTTGAAGGATTGCCTGTCAGAAATTGCAATTAGAAAAGGCACGTGGTTTGTTGGCTCCAAAATGACTTTCGTGACCGCTATACGCTTCATCTATAGTTGGTCCAAAGAATTAACATCGATAACATTTTGCGCGGAGGAATTGAATATTTCGGACAAAACTGTAATCGATTGGAATAACTACCTCCGGGAAGTTTGTACCTGGAGATTGTTAAGAAATGAAAGGCGGAAAATCGGAGGTCCCAACACCATCGTTGAGATTGATGAAAGCCTCTTCACAAAACGGAAGAACAATGCCGGAAGAGTCCTACCACAGCAATGGCTATTTGGCGGCGTGTGCAGAGAGACTGAGGAATGCTTTATTGTAGCCATTCGAGATAGAAGTGCGTCTACTCTCATGCAAGAAATTTTGCAAAATGTACACGAAGGCTCGACTATCTACAGCGATTGCTGGAAGGGATACAAGAGCGAAGAGTTAGCTGAGGCTGGCTACGAACACCATCGTGTTAATCACACATACAACTTCGTAGACCCCACAACTGGCGTACATACACAGAATGTTGAAAGGTTGTGGGGTTTGGTCAAATGGCGTAATAAAAAACACAGAGGGACAGCACGTCAGCACCTCGACTCATATTTGAGCGAGTTTATGTGGAGGCAATCATACAAAGCTGATCCTTTCGCTGCAATTTTAGAACATATATCGCAATTCAGTCCTCTGCAGTGAACGCTATTTGTAAGTAATTTTAATTTTTTTTATAATAATTATAATTTTAGAATTAATTATATTATTGAATATAGACAATACCAATATACAGTCCGTTTTTAACATTACCGCATGCTTATAAAAGTACGGCCTCTTACACCACATTTTATACAAGATGGCCATTAATGGTAGATTCGCATTAACTTTTTTTTTTTTTTTAAATTTACAAAAAAATTTTTTTTTTATATTTCTTCAATTATCAAACTTCCACTTAATTACATTTAATTTGTAAATAATTTTTGTATTTTTTGTTTAATATTTCTACAAATATCAAATTATTTTTCGTAAATTCATCGGCTATATTTTGTATTTTATATCTTGACACCCCCCCCCTTTTAAAATTAGCTCGCCATTAATGGCACATTTTCAATAAGTTTTTGTTTCTATATTTTGTATTGACCTTATTTTGTATTTCATGCAGGTAAATTTTCACTAATTTGTTGGGTTTTTTTTGTATTTTTTGGTTAATATTTCTACAAATATCAAATTATTTTTCGTAAATTCATCGGCTATACACTTCGCTTTTAAAATTAGGGAATGTGAGCGCCATTAATGGCACATTTTCAATAATTTTTTGTTTCTATATTTTGTATTGACCTTATTTTGTATTTCATGCAGGTAAATTTTCACTAATTTGTTGGGTTTTTTTTTTGTGTTTTTTGGTTAATATTTCTACAAATATCAAATTATTTTTCGTAAATTCATCGGCTATATTTTGTATTTTATATCTTGACACCCCCCCCCCTTTTAAAATTAGCTCGCCATTAATGGCACATTTTCAATAAGTTTTTGTTTCTATATTTTGTATTGACCTTATTTTGTATTTCATGCAGGTAAATTTTCACTAATTTGTTGGGTTTTTTTTGTATTTTTTGGTTAATATTTCTACAAATATCAAATTATTTTTCGTAAATTCATCGGCTATACACTTCGCTTTTAAAATTAGGGAATGTGAGCGCCATTAATGGCACATTTTCAATAATTTTTTGTTTCTATATTTTGTATTGACCTTATTTTGTATTTCATGCAGGTAAATTTTCACTAATTTGTTGGGTTTTTTTTTTGTGTTTTTTGTTTAATATTTCTACAAATATCAAATTATTTTTCGTAAATTCATCGGCTATATTTTGTATTTTATATCTTGACACCCCCCCCCTTTTAAAATTAGCTCGCCATTAATGGCACATTGACCTTATTTTGTATTTCATGCAGGTAAATTTTCACTAATTTGTTGGGTTTTTTTTTTGTGTTTTTTGTTTAATATTTCTACAAATATCAAATTATTTTTCGTAAATTCATCGGCTATATTTTGTATTTTATATCTTGACACCCCCCCCCTTTTAAAATTAGCTCGCCATTAATGGCACATTGACCTTATTTTGTATTTCATGCAGGTAAATTTTCACTAATTTGTTGGGTTTTTTTTGTATTTTTTGGTTAATATTTTTGTTGGGTTTTTGTAATTCATTTTTAAGATTTTTTAATAGTTTTCATGCATGTACATATTAAATAATTTTGTGTTACTATATTTGTATTCACCGTATTAAATTTTCACAATGTTTTTTTTTTTTGTATTTTTTTCCAGGACCAAGAAGCATGCTGGTGTTCGGTGCGTATCACGTGACATTCGGTACTTACGGATAATTTGCCTGATGACGTATTAGCCTGAAGGCATACCGGTCTAATGTTGCGCTTTTTAACGTGACGTGTTCACGTGATATGCGGACACATCTTATCGAATAGATGTGTCTGCAGATCACTTGGAGACGTTATCTTAAAAATCGCAACATTAGACCGGTATGCCTTCAGGGTAATACGTCATCAGGCAAATTATCCGTAAGTACCAAAAAAATAAATAATAAACACTTTTAAAAAAGATAAGATTTTTTTTTATTTTTGGAAATAAAAAAATAATTTAATATTATTTTTGATTAGTTTGTAATAGAAAAAAAATAATAAAGAAAATTTTGTTTTGTTTTATAATAAAACAATTAAATGTGTGTGTGTGTGTGTGTGTAAAAGTTTTGAAGAAAAAAAATAGAAGTCCAATCAGAGCGAAGTAAAGGACAGTAATTTCACGAGGCAATGAACCCTGGAGATAAAAAAAAATTTCATTGTTTGGATGTTTTAAAAACTTTCAACATTCCATTTATTTCTGATAGCTTAAAAACATTTAAAAATATTTCTTGAAGTTGCAGATATAACAATTATATAAATTATTATGTCTACCGGAATGATGCAGTGTTAAATTTACTGTATTGTACAATTAGCTGGAGTCCCACTGTGAATAACATCAGCAGATAGTTCAGAGGGTAAATCATGGTCAAGTAAAACAATAAAATACTGGTGTGACGATGCTGAACAATCCACAAAAGTTATATAATATCACGGAGTCAAGAAAGGTTTGCTTGAAGTTAGTGCTAATGGTTGTAGATAACTTTTAGAGAAACTACATTGTGCTGTGTACGTTAGTTCGAATGTCCCAAATCCAAGGTAACTTTTGATTTTAGTATTCTCTCATTATGGATTTTCTTTTAAATAATAAAAAACAAACTGTGATAAATAAAACTTTAATCTTTACAAAATAATATTTAAGAAATATAAATGATATTGGCTTCTGTATTTAATTATATTTAAAGACATTGTGTGTACGTATGTGTGTATTTGAATCTAATATGTCATGCATATTTTATTTAATATAATGTATTAAAATATTTATTTAAAATGAAAAGAGTATGTGTGTTTAACTTATAAAGCAAAACGATTGTTTTTTTTTAAGAAAAGGAAATACTTAAACTGGCATTTAAATATTTATGTTGATATTTGAATACATACATTTATGATAAACAATATTTTAATAAAAGGCAAATGGGGAGATTTAGTTATTAATAAAAATCTTTAAGTTAAAATTAAAAGAATAAGGAAACTATATTTTTTTAAAAGTAAGGATTTGTTGTTTAAAGACGTCAATGTTTTCTCATTCAGTGTATTATCATTATTATTGAAATAGAATTATTAGAGAGGGCAGAGTTTTATTTTTCTTAAAAGGCAGTTACAATCTGATGAGCTAGTTAGAGGCTCAGGTACTGGATTTGGTGCTGATCAGATAAACATGTTGATTATAAATTTAATTAACTGGTGCCTAAAGGGTTTACCTTAAAAATAAATAAAGGGTTTATTTGGTTAGTATTTGTCCAGTAGCTGAGTGTTTATGTTATTGGTAGTTTGCTGCCAATGATATTTTGCATTCTACCTGAGGACCAAGCATCTTTAAATATTGGATAGTAGGGAAGGTAGAGTATTAGTTTTTTTTTCTATTCATCGTTGTTAGTTATTATAGATAAAGAAGGTGGGCAGTTCAATATATATAAAACACAAGCATACACACACACTGCATTTATTAACAAATGAGTAAAGAAAATTACAAGAGAAAAGCAATCATGTCCAAATCTATTTAAATGTAGAATATTATTTTAAAATTATGAATAGTTGATCACTTTTCAAAAGTCTTTATTTATCATCATATGGACAATGCGGTAATATGGGAGTGAAGAAATGTATGCAGTAAAAGTTTATAATACCTGTGTTTTTATCCTGGGATAAAGATGAAAATATAAAAGCAATGGTCATAATTTGTTCACGTGGTGCATAGGAATAGGTGATTTCCTATGTGTTCAATCGAATTTGTTGATTCTCTTCACTATTTATTAAATTAATTATCCTCTGCTTTGAAATTATGGCAAATTATCAAAAAATAAGTACTTTTCAAAAAAGATTCTAAAGCAGCAGTTTGTATAAACTAAAAAGCAAAAAAACCATTACACAAGAGCTATTTATCAAAGATAAGTCAAATACCCTCAATGAAGAATTTCTATCCAAAAATAGCTGAAATGGACAAATTAAAATGAAATATATATAACACCCCCTTTTTTTCTATACTCTGCAGACAACCCAAAATAAAAAAGCAACACAGATATGGATAAGCTTTCTATTAATTTTAATATTAAACATAATTGATAAATCATAAATATTATTTGTGCTCAAGTATATATATATATATATATATATATATATATATATATATATTGTAACCTCTGCATTCTTTACTTATATCACTTTATATATAATTAAATGTCCAAATGCCAATTCTACATAAGATAGAATAAATTTATAATTGAAATTACTTTTCTTTATACTAATAAACTCTTATGTTGTTATTACTCCATGGCTTAGCTCAGTTGAGGTTATAGGACATGGTAGTCATATTGAATGCTAATAAGGATGATATGAACATTCATAAACAACAATTCCCTAATGTGGATTTAATTATATTCCAAGCATCTATTCAATAATAAGAACTATTGTAAAATTGATAATTATTGCATTCAGTACAATATAGACAGACAATGATGAGGATCAGGTACCTTTTGCCCACATCACCATCTATTCTATGCAAAGTAAAACATATTTTTGACACTGCAATATTAAGATCTGTGACATTTAGACTGTCTAAGTAAATGACTTATGCTGGCAAATCTATGTATTTTATAGCTATTTATGTTGATCATATGTGCATGTGGAAATGGCCAATCAAATGTATATAATAAAACAACTCATATGGGATATTATGTCAATAAAGCATTTATTATAAATAAAAGACAAAATAAATACAATACAATAAAAATATTTTATACCATTAATAATTATAATACTTCTTTTATAGGAACACAAATTAATTAATATTTATTATATCAGTTGAAATAATAATTCTTCTATTGCTTTCTATTTTTTATTAGACAAAATAAAATTTCTCTCAAGTTAATACTTCATTCATACTGAAGGATGAATTGTTAACAATAAAATGAATAGGATATTAATAAGATATGTAATATGATTTAATCTCTATCTATAACCAATAATTTTAGAAATAGTTTTCTCCACTATTTTTTATTAACCATATTTTCAAGTATGTATGCCTTTATAACACTATAAATATAATGCATTTATAAAAAATACTTTTACTGACTTATTTATAAAACGAATGGTGCAACAAGTTAATCATTAAACTAATGATCTTTTAAAATGTATTATAAACATTTATAAAACAGTTATCAGATATTATTATCTAACAATAACTATGTCCAAAATGAAGAAAGTGAGGGAAGTAATAATAACTAAGCATTCACATCTATATGCATAAGGGTTAACTAACATCTCCAAACTCAACCTTAACTCATTCAAATGCATCTAACCTATTTCCTACACAAACAAATTTATAAACAGACAATATTTTAATTCTCTATTTTTTTAACAAATTGCACCAATGAAACTAAAATAAAATAAATACAATTTTGAAAAATAATAATAATAATAATAATAATAATAATAATAATAATAATAATAATAATAATAATTTATAACAATGCACACACACTCGAATATAGGATTATATATACTCTAATTTCTAAATCATACAAGAGAATATATGGTCTTATTATAATAATAACAGGTTACATTAGCTTTTAGCAAAAAAAAATTACATTTTAGTATAAGAAAAAAAATACCTATCAACATTTAATCATTAAATGTTGAATTATTTTAAACATGAAAGTTTGAAATTTGAAATTTTAAACGAAAGTATACACTGCTTCTGAATTAAAAAAAAATGTTGCTCTTATCGATTGAAGTATAATCTAACAAGAACTGCAATAATTTCCAATATTTTAAAATATCCTAGTAAACATAAGAAACAACATTGGTATATAATGGAATTATTCTATTAATCACTAGAAACAAAATTTCCGATTTGATAACATAATCCTGGTAAAGGTTTATGATTATTCCTTTAATTTTTAATGCTTAATACAATTTTTCATTTCCATTGTCAATGATCCATCCTTGCATGCATACTTTGTTATAATCAATTACTGAATATTGTTAAATGATGCATTTAATTATTCATTTTTATTTATATATGCGAAATATAAAGTTTGTTAATATATAACTATCTTATTAGAAAAAGAAGTTAAATTGGATAAATTCTTTCCTCTTAATTTTACTTTACATAATACAAATAGAAACCTTCTTAAGATTAAAAGCACAGAAAGGGTTTCACAATTGTGTTGAATATAGTTTTCTTAATTATCTTTATTTCTAATATTTTTTACAATTCCAATATTATTGATTTATAACAAATATTTTAAATGAATTATAATTGATAATCTTACGTGATATTCAAGCATTTTTAAATATAGTAAACTTAAATTGTCAGTTGATAAAAAATCAGAGCTGGAAACTGAAACTTTATTCTTCCATGTGTAGTATTATTACAATCAGTATGATATTAAAACCATCCACAGAAACAGTAGTAAAATTTCACGATGTTATTTCAATTATATCACTATTTCTTTTTTTAAAACTTATTCGATTTTCTATAACTTTTTTTTTACCTTTCCTTTTTGAAATCTCTTGTCAACAAAAAAGAGATTCAATACAGAAATACACTGTCACGACCTCTTTTTTTTTAGTATCATGAACTTGGCAATATGCCAGAATTCTCTTACTTATAAAATGTCAATAATAGAATATTGGAATGAAAAGAAGGGGGAAAAAATATATGAAATATTAACTTGTCTTGCGTTGTTAGCCGAGAGGTATCGCAGCCGCCATGCAAGCAAGAAGTTGGTTGCAGACGGTTGTGGGTTCGCGTCCCGGCCGATGCTATGACATATGAAAAAAAAAAAATATTAACTTACAAATATTACCCAATAGTAAGCAGATAATCTTTACCATTTTAAATATAAGATTATAAACAATACCTAATTAGTAAATAATAAATAAAATATAAAAAAATCATTCTAATTAATGATATGTGTGTGTGTCTGTTTACCGCGGCATGTAAATTTTGCTACTGCAATTTGGACATTATAAGTAATCGTATGAAAGATGAACAAAGTGAAAGATGATGTAAAATGAACATACACCGACATGTACAAGTTAAATCTTGGATTGGAATAGATAATAAGTTAGAAAACCAATAAATAACATCTGCTATAGCTTTCCTATTAATTTTGCTCTCATACCAAAATTCCCTGATGTTGTCCATCTTCCTCTTCCACTACTGGATATATAATAACTTAAAATTTTATCAACCGGTACACTCAACTAAAGTTTTAATTTTTTAAAAACCGAATTTTAAATAGTAAAGTATATTACAATTCATTTTTCTAACATAATTATCTTTAACCATGATTAGCATAAACGTGAACTTCTCACATTTCTTCCCGGTGCCAACCTGGAAGGTCACAATATATATATATATAAAACACAAGCATACACACACACTGCATATATTAACAAATGAGTAAAGAAAATTACAAGAGAAGCAATCATGTCCAAATCTAAATGTAGAATATTATTTTAAAATTACGAATAGTTGATCACTTTTCAAAAGTCTTTATTTATCATCATATGGACAATGCGGTAATATGGGAGTGAAGAAATGTATGCAGTAAAAGTTTATAATACCTGTGTTTTTTATCCTGGGATAAAGATGAAAATATAAAAGCAATGGTCATAATTTGTTCCCTTGGTGCATAAGATTAGGTGACTTCCCATGTGTTCAATCCAATTTATTGATTCTCTTCACTATTTATTAAATTAATTATTCTCTGCTTTGAAATTATGTCAAATTATCAAAAATAAGTACTTTTCAAAAAGTTTCTAAAGCAGCAGTTTGTATAAACTAAAAAGCAAAAAGAACATTACACGAGAGCTTCTATTTATCAAAAATAAGTCAAACATTCCCCAACGAAGAATTTCTATCCAAAAATAGCTAAAATAGACAAATTAAAATGAAATACATAAAACATCCCCCCCCCTTTTTTTTCTAAAACTCTGGAGACAACTGAAAATAAAGAAGCAACACAGATATGGATAAGCTTTTTATTAATTTTAATATTAAAGATAATTGTTAAATCATAAATATTATTTATGCTCAAATATTTCTTATATATATATATATATATATATATATATATATATATATATATATATATAAACACAAGCACACACGCACTGCATATATTAATAAATGAATAAAGAAAATTGCAAGTGAAAAGCAATCATGTCCAAATCCATTTAAATGTAGAATATTATTTTAAAATTATGAATAGTTGATCACTTTCTAAAATTCTTTATTTACCTTCATGTGGACAAGGTGGTAATAGGGAAATGAAGAAATATATGCAGTAAAAGTATATACTACTGCATTTTTCCCTGGGATAAAGATAAACATATAAAAGGAATGGTCATAATTCATTGACCTGGTGCATAAAAATAGGTGACTTCCTATGTGTTCAATTCAATTAATTTTTCAACTTGGTATTGATTCTCTTCACTATTTATCAAATAAATTATTCTCGACTTTGAAATCATGGCAAATCATCAAAAATAAGTATTTTTCAAAAAAGATTCCAAAGCAGTGGTTTATATAAACTAAAAAGCAGAAAGGATGATTACCCGAGAGCTTCTATTTATCAAAAATAAATCAAATACACCCCAATGAAGAATTTATATACAAAAATAGTGGAAATGGATCAATTAAAATAAAATACCTAAAACATCTTCCCTTTTTTTACACTCTGGAGACAACCCAAAATAAAAAAGCAACATAGACATGGATAAGCTTTCTATTAATTTTAATATTAAACATAATTTATAAATCATAAATATTATTTGTGCTCATATATATATATATATTGTACATATGTGGAACTTCATCTGACTCCAATAGGTGCTGGAGTTTATCTTCGCTTAACTTTTTATTTGTAATTTTCTGACTTTTAAAAAAAATAATGATAAAAATAGAAGACATTAGTTGATTATTAAATAGTATAGGATAACAATTATAGTAATGTGATATTTATTAAATTTTGTGTGCTTATGCTATGAAAAGTCAAAAGATATATGATAATTAGTTTGATAACAGATGTAAGATAGTACATTTACTTAAAAGAAATATTAGGGATAGTTTGCATTAATAAAATTAAATGTATAAAGTAACTATTGTTTTATTCATTTTTTAATGTATAACCTATAATAAATTGATATTATAAATAAACTAGAATAAATAGTAATAAATTGATTTAAAAATAATATTTAAATTTTATGAAAGCAGTCACATAATATTTAAAGGTTTAATCTAAATTAGTTTTAATCTGTTTAAATAAAAAAATTATTTCAAATATAATATTCATTGGTATTTTTATTTTTGTAGTTTTAAAATAAGTTATAATTAACTAGTAGAGTTCAAGCTAATTAGGTCATTTTGTGTGTGAATATAGGTGCATGCATGGAAAATTATGAAATGTAGAGATAAATAATAATTAACTTCAATATTGATTTAAAACAAATGAATGAATAAAATTATTAAAATTGAAATATATATAAAAGTTTAATAAATAAAACTAATTATATTTTTATATTTATTTTATTTTATGTAATAAAATATTGTTTAAAATGTTACATAAAATAGTTAATAATTAACTTTCAATTTAACCATTAATGACCACATGGGTTCAGATAATTAAATCACTTGCATCAGTAATTAATTTCAGCTGATTTGTCAAAAGTGTTAAACTTAAATATAAAACTTGATTGGTTTTAAAAGAAATTCATGATTGGGAGGAGTAAAAAAAATTTTATCAGATATAAATGGCTGGTGTTAGTCTGGTGTCTGTGTGTGGCCTAATCCTGAACTTCTCTTAAAAATAAATAAAAAAGTTGTAATTTTCTTTAAAAGTTATTATTTTGTTAAAAGTAAAGTATGTTTAAAAAATACTTTTATATTGTTCTACAATCATGAACAGCTAAATTAGAAGGTAACTATTTTCTGGTATTTAACATTCAGTCGAATTTAAAACCGTAGTAATAAAAATGTTTAAAGGAAGTTACGCATCTCTTATTTACATGTGCATGTCTTTTCTCTATTGGAAACTAAAATTAAGATACAATTGTCAGTGTTTATATGGCTAAATACCTATATTGTACTGAACTATTTTAGCTGGAGGATACTCATTATTTATTTAATTAAGTAAAACATAAGCAAAGGAAATTGAAAGACATAATTTATAGTGAACTGTATTATAGTTTTAAAATGCATCAATCTCTTTGTGATAAAATTTATTTAAAGCTGTCATTAGGTCTGAAATTTATTTTTGATACTTAATATCGACTTTAAAATATACTCACGTTTTAATAATGCTTATTTCTAATATAATTTAGAAGAGAGAAATATACTGTGCTAAACTAAAGAAGAATAAAGTTTATCTGCTAAGTGTTAGTATAATTTTTATTACTTTTGCCTAGTGTTTAACTACAATGTATTGAATACAAGATATTAATTATCTTATTCCAAAAACGGTTGGACAAAATATTGTAAACTACAATTAATTTAGGATGAATTTTCAAATGATAGTGTATTGTAAAAGTTTATTGCTTATACCTTGATCTGAAATGAAAATAGCTTATTTTAGCTAAGTGAAAAACAGATAAAAAATGAACTTTAAAAAAAATAATTCCCATCTTATGCTAAGCAGTGAAAAGAGAAAGTTATTTGGAAATAGAATTTCAAAATGTTGTATGAGAACTAATTTAGAAAAAATTTATTTATAAAAAAAAAAAATAAAGAAATGCGTTCTTTTAAAAGAGAAAACGGAAATAAAAATCAGAAAGTAATATTATTATGAATTTAAACCCAGGATGCTATAAAATATTATCAGCTGAAGAATTTGTTTTTCCAATTCCAGCCTATCTTATTATTTTAATGTTTTAATATTTAGTATATCTTTAAAGGAAGAAATTAATATGTCTTTGAAGAACTATTAAAAACATGTTTCATTTTTATTAGCAATCATTGCCATACTTATGAACATTTTGACTAGAAGCTTTGAATACCATCAAATAAATTATTTTTAGTAAATTATCTACATATCTAGAATGGAAAGCCAGTATGGAGCTGAAACAATGAACTTAAATTACTGTATTTTTTATTATTGTCTGTATTTTATTGGTTTAAAAAAAATAAAGAAACCAGAAAAATATTTATGCTATATAATTTGTTTTAAAATATGTGTAACATTACTAGCATAAATATACCAGGTAAACTAAGTAACAATTTTAATTTTAATGGGTTATAGAATACGTAGATTGATATTCTGCTATTCTCAGGTAAATTATATGCTATTATTTATGTTTATTACATGTATTACAAATTAAGTTTATTTGATAATTTCATTCCCAGAGATTTAAATATTACAGTCTTATCTTATTATATGTGGGATGCTTTACTCAGTTTTTATTCTAATTCAGCCAAAGAGGTTTATCAGAGAGTTTCCATTAATTTGTTTTATGAATACTACATTATTAATAACTGCAAATATTTTTATATGCATTGAGAATCAATATTCTCGCATTTAATTTGAAATCTTCTAAAATCCACTGACCACAATATTTTAGTATTTAATATTTTATTATGTGTGCATTGTGCCTTTGCCTAGAATTTTATATGCATTTAATTTTAAAGTATTTTTTATAGTAGTCGATTAACTCAGTTTTGCTTTGTTGGTTCTTACATTAGATATACATGTTATTTTAAATTTTTTAGTGATAACTTAATTCATGTGAAGTTTATATCTTGTCATTAGTTAGTATTTGTTAGCCTCATACAGTTAGGCCCTGTTAACTATTTTGAGTATATTTTATGGAGTAGACAAGATCCTCCATCCTTATTGTAATGCTTTCCATGAATTGATAGTGCTTGTGCCCATAGTCAGTTATTGTATATCTTATAGTTGTATTTTTTAGTGATGATTATCACATTTATTAGCATTGGAATCCCATGAGAGGGAATCATGCTTTTCCTGATGCATCTTTCCTGTTACTGATGCACTGTAGACAAGGTCCAGGCATCTTATATTTTGCCTCAAAGTTAGGTATATTTGAAAGCCATCACATTTTTATCCAGCTCTGTGGAGCATATATGTTCTTATATTTTTGGCCTATCATTCATAATGAATTAATGCTAAGTTCCACCACAGTAGATGATGTTGCATTTTGTTTTTAGTTTTGTTATGACAAGATGTGCTTATTTGAGGAACTTTGTTTCTTCAGGTAGTGGTAGCTATTTAAGACTCATAGGTATATCAATGTTTGAATTGTGTTGCTATGATAGTTTTATCATACACAAGCCAACCAACAATAATCTATGTTTATTTTAAGTATGTTAAATTATGCATATGGTATAAGAGGCAATTCACACACACTAATTTTAATATGTTCATCCAGATTTTCGCCACTGGATTTGTAAGTTCTTTAAGATCTTTAATTTTAACACACATTCAGATTAATAATTTTATGTGGACAGAATTTATTTTAAAAATGTATAAATGACATCTGATGAATGAGAGGCCCATATATCTAAATTAATTTAAAGTTAATTAGAAGTTTGCTTAATCATATCACTCCTATAATATTAGTGATATCAGTATAACTGGTGATAATATTTTTAAATATATGCTAAATATGCTTATTCAAGCTTAGCATTTGTTAAGCTCAGGATTATAAATTTAAGCTTCTTATGTGTTATTCTGATTGTTAGATAATACTACTATATTGTTAATATGCTAATAATAATAAAGAAATACAATTGTGATTATTAAACTCAGTTTATTTTAATTTAAGTTTTAAAGATTTGAAATCTCTGATTGTTGAAAAGAGATTAGAATTTGGTATTAAATAGCCTTTGTTTGTTATTATAGGTATTCTTTATTTAATATTTTGTTTATAAAAAAAAACAATTTAAAAAAGTTTAGGATGGATATTCAGCAGCTGAAGCTAAAAAAATTGTTCATATTATTTTTATTTTATTTTGTAAGCCAAAATAAAGTTAATATTAAAAAGATTCCAGCACAATATTGGCAATGCTTGTAAAAAAAATTTGATTGTAAATATTTTCTTTTTATTGTTTTAAATAATAAAACATATTATTATTATTTCAAAAGTTTTGTTTCTGTTTGTTTTACTTTTATATGAAAATATTATTGTCTTGAGTTTCACAGTTTCACAAAAATTTCAATTCAAAAGTTCACAAACATATTATAAAGTTTATGAAATATATGTTGATACTGGTTTGAATTATAAAACCATGCCAATTTAAGTGATTTTCAGATTGAATCGCAGTGACAGATAATTACATGTTATCAGATACCTAAATAAATGCTAATATAATATTTGATTTTGAATTATCATTATATCTTTTTAAACTGAAGATATGCAATATAAAATGTAGAAAAATTAATGCCTCAGAAGAATATTTTTTTATTATTTTAAAAGCTGAACATTATTTGACATTAGTTATACATTGTTATCATCATTTTTTATATTAAGAATTATAGTCCATGTACATTTGAGGTCTTAAGTAGCTTGTCTATGAGTATGGGAAAAGGCAGAAAAAGCACCCTTGCCCTTTTCCATTGCTCAAATAATATCTTGGGTAATAGGCCATCATTATTGGTTTAAATTTAAATTGATTCATTAAATTATTAAATTAATATTTGTTTTTTATTGCTCCATGTTTGAACAATAAGGTAGCTATTTCATGGTCGGTCAAGATATCACTCACAGGTTTATTCATCCTAGCAATTCTTTAATAGGCAACTTAATTTAATCTGTTATTTTGCACAAGAGTTTTAGTTTTAAAAACCCCTGTAATTGTTTGCTCTTGTTGCCTTATTAGTTTTACATTTGATGTGATAGTCCTTCCAATCGAAGTATCATTTATTCCTATTTGAGAGTGTGATTTGATGGTAGGCCAATTCCAATAACTATTAGCTAATGATTTTTTTTAATTTATCTTTGCATTGCTTACTGGTAAATCCTTAAGATGTCATAATAGTGATAATTGTCTTAGTATTAGATTTGGTCTCTATCCGATCATACATCTTTGGATCATCATCTCTTTCTTTAAATTTATTGTAACCTCACTGAGCCAAGTCATCAAGAGTCTCTCATATCTCATCCCCTTCCTACTATTAATAGTTTCTTTCTTCTCTCCTCATCTCTTACACAACATCATCTCTCTTCTCTTTTCATCTCTCTCACTTCTCCCATTTAATTTTCATCTCTCTCTTCTCACAATTTCTATTCCATCTTCTCTCTTTCTCCTCTTCTCATCATCTCTCATTTACTCTTCATCATCATCATTTCTCTATCCTCATTTCTATTCCATTGTCATCATAATTATTTCTCATTTCTCCATTTCTCTCACTCATCACCATCTTCTCTTTTAACTCTCTCTTCTCTCCTCATCTCTTTCTCCTCTTCATTTCTATTCCATCTTCATTTCTCTCTTTTTCTCTTTTTCATTTCTTTTCTTCCCTTTCCCTCTCGTTTTTTTCTCTCTCCTCATTTCTTTATTTCTATTCCATCTTCATTTCTCTCTTCTTCTCTTCTTCATTTCTTTTCTTCCCTCCTCCCCCTCTCTGCTCATCAGAGGATGTATCACCATATAGACTGGAAACATCTAGAAAATTTATGGATTTGTTTCCCAAATGGTACTAGAATTTCATCTCACTGCAACCTTACTTACCATCATCTGGTTATATCAGATATAGCTCAGGCTGCATGAGATTCTTGTGAAGAAGTGCAATGAATGACATGTGATGCAATGTGAACAATGGAATTGCTTTTATATAACAATAAATTTATTTCATAACATTTGTTAAAATAGTTTTCCATAGTTACTTTGGGCAAGAATCCCATAAATTTTATCATTAATTTATTTTTGATACAGTTCATCTTTAGGATCCATTTTCTGGTATGTGCATATTTTCTTAGGTTTCATTTATCAGTTACTCTTCATTAGTGATGTATTTATATGTGGTGTTCCTTAATGTTTTATTTGTGATTTAAATAGTATTCCTTGATTCATGTATAGCTATATTATTCTTATAACATTTATAACTCCTTCTTTTAAAGATGTGTATTATTTTTAAGCCCTTCCAATTATTCCAGGTATAACCATGTTTTGTACATAACATTCATTATTCCACAAGCTAGAGATGTATTTCAATTATATAGTCTATATAGCATTTATATTGCATTCAGATTGGTATATGTGCTATCTATGATTTATACTACTGCAAACGTATTTTGTATGTTAAAATATAAACAGTTATGATTTATTCCATTAAAAGTGCATTTTCATATAAACATATAAGTATTTGGGATTTATTTTGACTCAGACATAGTATATGTCTAAAATATAAGTATTTGTGATTTATTCCAACAGAGATGCATTTTGTATATAAAATATAATCATTTATGATTTATTCCATTAAAAGCATATTTTGTATATAAAAATAAAAGTATTCATGAATTACTGTAATAATGACGTATTTTGATTATAAGCATATAAGTATTGAGGATTTATTTTGATACAGGCAGAGTGTGTCTAACAATATATGTATTCATGATTTACTCCAACATAGATGTACTTTGTATATCAAACATAATCATTTATGATTTATGCCAATACAGACATATTTTGTAGATAAGATATATGTATTTATGCTTATTTCAATACATATGCATTTGGTATGTAGAATGTATATGTATTTATGATTTAATCCAGTAAAGTGTATTTTGCATATAAAACTATGAGTATTTATGATTTATTTCAATAACAACATATTGTAACGGGCATACAACATTACATTTTTTTTTTATTAAACATAAAAAAATAAAAGTTCGCAAATAAAACTTCTTTTTTTAAGAATTAAAAATTGAAAATTGAAATTCTATACTAAACTCATATATATATATAAAATCGCACAGATGAAAAAAATTATTAAAAAAAAAGAAACTTTATTAAAAATAGAAAAAGTATTTTAAAAGCAAAAACTTAAAAACATTTATAAATAAAAATATATCTTTAAATTTGGAAAACACATTAAGTAATCATAAAATGGAAATGATTGTTTTAATTAGTTAAATGTAAACTAGCCTTGGGCATTTAAATGTATAAGTCGATCAGATAGGAAAACAATAGAAACTAATGGCCAATGAAAGACATCAATCAGGAAATCGGACCTCAACGGAAGGATCATCATCATCGATGACGTAATGTCCATTGGATCCTAAATTTAATATAAAAGGAAAGGTTTGGAAATAAAAAAGAATTAATTAGAAGAGAGATGTGACTATATGAGTTAGTGCAGAGTTGAAGGGAAGGGATTGAAAAGACGCACTCTTCAATCCCTTCAGTTTTGTTAAAAAAAAAATAAATGACATCATTTTTTCTATATTAAGAATCAGCTAAACTAAAAGACCTTCAGATAAATAAAAAACAATGGCTAACTGGATACCAATATCTTCAGGATGGCATGGAAATTCCCATTCAAAATTACAAACAACTACAAATTATGGACCTTTTAAAACTGTAAGAACTTTAGATAATTCATGAACATTAAATTAAAAACTTTCCATATTTAAAATAATTGCAATAGAATCCTATCTGACCAACTTAATTAATTAATAAGTAATTTCATTTAATGTATTTCTTTTGTAAAATCATTTCCATTTATTTATTTATTTATTGTTCTTTAAGTTTTATTTATGATTTTTGTTTTTTGTTAAACTAATTTATATAAATGTTAAACTTAAGTCGGGCATGAATGGCTATATAGATTTGTAAAGTTATATTAGGGGAGGGTAATCTTAGGTTATTTGTTTCATAGTTAAATTGGGTCAATGGATTGGATATATTGGTATAATTAGGAGATGTAGTACAAGATTCGCTAAGGGCAGAATCGCTTTATATGCCATACACTCTTGTTTTGCCTATGGAATGCGATTGTAAGTTGGCAAAAATGACTGCTGTTCTTTCCTATGGAGTTTTTTTTATTGCTCTTCTCATCCGATAGATGTAGTATTCCTATATGATGAGAGGCAATTTCTTCTCTTAACCTATTTTTGTGCTGCCATATTCATATTACATTGAATGCATCGATATATCAGATGGATTGACATTGGTTTAACTGCGAACTTTTGGCCTAAGGTTAAATAAGGAAAGAATATTTTCTTTTCAAGTGCAAATCTATAAAGTCTATTCATATTTGACACTCTAAATAAAAATGCATTAAATTTAAGCTGGGTATAGACGCTTGCATGGATTCGTTATCGGTCAATTATGTTTTTGGTTTTCATATTTGATCAAAATATATAGACATTCAGTAAATAATGATACCTTATGGTGAGTATCTAAAATGTATTTATTCAGATGTCTTTTAAGTTATTTGTGCCAATGCAGCATCTTATGATGAATGCTATTGGGTTTCCTATAAATTTCCCTCTGCAATTCCACCAATGTTTTTATATTTTGATCGTTTATGTTTATTTTTGGAATGTTTTTGACCATGTAATCTATGTAACCGATCTATACTCAACATTATAAAACAAATTTTTATAAATCCATCTGTGCGAACTTATAAAAATTTAAATGTAAATTAAAAGCTAAAATAAAAGTTAAAAATGTAGTTAAATTTTAAAATGTAAACATAGTAAAATAATAATGTTAAATTTTATATATATGTCTGTAAATAAATGTTTGTGTGCTAATTACTGGTAGTGGCTTATTTTATTCTTTTTTTAAAAATATTCTTAGATAAGAATTTATTGTAAAATATAAATCTCTGCGATTCCATTGAGCTAGTGACAATGGGCTAACGACCAGAATCAAAATATATAAAATAAATAATTTTACATTTTTTTGAACTTATGTATCTGCCTACTTTATAAATTTTTCTAGGTTCAAAAGCCTAGATGGCGCCCTTGTAGTGCAGATTATGTTAAGTCTCATCTCCACTTTCATTTGGATCATTATAATATTTTGCATATAAAATGATAATCATTTATGATTTATTTCATTAAAGATGCATTTTGATTATGATTTATTTTTCAATACAGATGTAGTTTGTATATAACATATAAGTATTAATGATTTATCCCAATAAAAATACATTTCCATATAAAAAGATAATCATTTGTCATTTATTTCAATACAGACATATTTTGTTTTTAAAAATATAAATATTTATGATCTACTCCACTAGTGATGTATATTGTATTCAAACATTTAAATATTTATGATTTATTTCAATACAAACATATTTTGTATATAAAAATATTATCATTTATTATTTATTTCAAGAAAGATGTTTTTTGATTATAAACATGTAAGTATTTAACATTTCATAAAATCATTACATTCATTTTACTCTGGGGTGTTCATCCACTACAGGTCACTATTGCATTTTAAAAAGGTGTTGGTTTATTTAAGCTGAATGACATTATTTAATTTCCACACACATTCACCCAGGCATAGCTTGGTGATTCGTAGCTGTGGATAGAGAAAGCTATTACTAATTAGCCTATTATCCTTATGCTTCCCATATTAATACTTTTCTTTTAATGTCCACCAACACTTAGATTCACACTTAGTAAAACTAGATTCCTCAGCTGGGATGAGCTGTGTGGCCATAAATATTATTATTCCAAAGGTGACTCTACACTAAGACCACTTGGCAACTAAACAGCTAAACAATGCATAGATAGCTTCCCTTTTAAGCTTCAAGCTCCACTATTTATATCTTGATCAAGTCTCTGGATTAATCTAGCATGACTCCACTGTATCTGATTTGTCAAAAAGCTTTCATTTAAGCCCATGTGTCTTTTTCTTCTTGATGATTGGATCATTTAGTTTTAGCACGAACATATGTTTTCCAATTTGATAAACCTTGCCTCAAGTGATTATTACACTTTGCATACAACAACTGCATTTTAAAAATAAAAATATATTTTGATAAATGCCAGTTTTAAATGCATAAAGAGGTATTTATTTTGTAATTTAAAAATTATAAAAATCAATGATGAAAATTTATCTTATTTTTCTTTCAACTCTGAATTATTATTTCCTCTTAAATTTAAACATTTTGCTTTATAAGATTATTGAAAAGTTGATTTCTTTTATATACATCTATTTTATTTCAATCAATCACTTTCATGAAATGTGTCTGTTTCATTACCCCTCATCAAATTTTGAGATGATTGTGTCTGGTAGTACGATTTTATTCCAACACAATATACATGTCAGTTCTCATTATTGCATCTCTACTGGTTTTATATTTGCTGATGAAATGGATAAGATGAGCTGAGAAAAATGACTACATGAACTGTAGGCTCCAATGTCAGAATAATCAGATTGCAATCATGGACTACCAGTACACAATGCCCCATGATGTCATAAGAAAACATCTCATTTTTTAAGCTCTACCTCTCTTTTACCTAGAGCGATCATCCAAATAAGAGTAGGAGCCAGAGAAAAATCATTTGGCACTGAGCCAACCCTGCTCATCTTCTGTGAGTCTTATCAGATTATTCATGTCGATTCATGTGACTATGGCCTATTCATGGGGCCTAGATACATTTTTGGATTAGTCTAGAAGCTCAACATCCAGTTCTGGATAGTGCTGCACATATACTTTGGAGAACCATGACCACAATGCATCCAAGTAGTTCTGCTCAATCATCCACCCATCTCAACATAAAAACACAAATCCATGTATCACTAATCTCACTCACAGACTTCTTTCATTATCTATTTCTGTTTCATTGTTCATAATTGTAGCAGCATCCTGGCATGGGAGACTGGGGATCATGATCAGTTCTCCTATGATGCTCTTTTTGCTTTGAAATGATGGACTTCTATTGGTTTTGGTCTCTTTTCAGGCTTTTCTTCATCATGGTAGCTTGTGTTTCTATCCACACTTTTTGCAGGTTGTCATCACTATTTGACCTCTTTACTGGCAGTGGTTCGTAGTTGCTTTATGGAGGTTTACTTGGCAGCTTGGACACTCCTTCTTTGGTTGCTAATGTACCGCAGCTATCATATGCTGTTAATAGTTCAGCAATCTTTTCAATAGATTGATGATCTATTCAGATCAGAATACTTTCTACTTAACTTAGGAAGCTGTGGTATATAAATCTGATAATAAGGGGTTCAGATAGAGGGTCAGGTGTCAAGGCTTTAAACCTGGCCACCTGTTTTCTAAAAAAGAGTATATAAGGCTGTCCAGATGGACATTTTTCCTGGGATATCTTGTATTTAATAACCTCTTGACAATCATCACTCCAGTAACAGCTTATTAGTGCCATTTTTGAATCCTGAAAATTTGTAGGCTGGGTGAACAATGAGTCTCACCATGCTTGTGCTGCACCCTGATGATAACTATATGATATCACCAGTTTCACCTCTTCTGTCAAGGCATTTATTCTGAAGTACCTCTCCAGACTTTTTATATATTCTATAGGTGCTTCATTACAGCTCCCTAAAAAAGTTCTTATTTTTAGGAATTGATTTACTATTCCAGACATCGGGTAAGTTATAGGGACTTCATGACTACTTTTATAAGTTTTCTTCTTGTATTGTTTTTGTGGTTATTTTTGTCTTTTCTTATACTGGACATATATTACTATTTTTATATCCATCTCCTTCACCTGTTTGGTCAATCTATTCATCTTCTTCTGCATGTATTCTTGAATTTTTGCCATATCCATGGCTTCACACAAATGGGTCATCTTGACTTCTTGCTTAATTAGTGAAACTTTTCTTTCATCCATCACTTCCTCCTTAATGTTTAATATCCTATCAGTTATTTCTTTTATTATTTGATTGAACTTTTTATTTTGACTTTCAATTGCTTCTAGGATGTTTTATGTCTTCTCTTTTTTTGTTATCATCATTTCTTTGCTCATCACTTTTTTGGTTGTCTTTTTTAATCATTATCATTAACTGAACTATTATGAAAGCCTCCTCTGTTTTCTGCAATTGCTTTTGATCATATGCTTCGACTTCTTGTTATCTTCTTCATCAAAATGATTCTCTCTACTTTCTGTATCTATCATCTTTTTTGTTTTTAATCTTGTTATAATCATTTTTTTACTTGTACTTTTTATTTTAACTTTGATAGGCTTCTCTCTTCATCTGACCATGATTTAACTTTATCTTCTTTGACATACCTGTTTTATTCTTTATCTACCATTTATGCCATTCATTTTTATGCTTTTTTCTATTTTTACTCTTTTTGAATAAATTACATCACTGTACCATGTGCACTGTTCACATCACAGAATAGTTATTTACTTATGCCTTTTTAATTTCTTCTTCTCTTTATTTCTGATATACAGCTTTTCTATGCCTATGGATAGTCTAGCTAGATCAGGCCCCACATTTGGGGCCAAATGTAACCAGACACCTCATACAACCTCTTTACCTCAGTTGTAATTATTTCCTGATGAGCATATTGTAGGATGGAACCAATGATTGCCATTTGCCAATATAGAAGTTGCCCCACATACAACTATATTTCCTGCTCATCAGAAAATGTAGCACCATATAGACTGGAAACATCTAAAAATTTATGTGCTTGATTTCCCAAACAGTGCCACTAGAGTTTCATCTCACTACAACATTACTTACCATCATCTGGTTATGCCAGACATAGCTCAGGAGGCATGAGATTCTCATGAACAAGTGCAATGATTGACAAGTGATGTAACATGAACAACTGGATTGCTTTTATATAACAATAAATTTATTTCATAACATTTGTTAAGATCATTAGTTCTCCATACTTATTTTGGACAAGAAACCAACAAAAATTATCATTAGTTCATTTTTGATATAGTTCATCTTTATGATCCATTTTCTGGTATATGCGTATTTTCTTAGGTTCCATTGATCAATTACTCCTCATTGGTAATGTATTTATCTGCTGGGTCCATTAATTCTTTAATTGTGATTTAAATATTATTCCTTGATCCATGTACAGCTGTATTTTTCTTATACACATTTGTAATTCCCTCTTTTAAAGATGTGTTTATTTTTTTAAGACTTTCTAATTCTTCCAGGTATAACCATGTTTTGTACATAACACATTTATTATTCTACCAGCTAGACACATAATTCAAATATATAGCATTTATGTTTTATTCAGATTGATGTATGTGGTATCTATGACTTATACTACTGCAGATATATTTTGTATATTAATATATTATCATTTGTGTTTTATTACATTAAAGGCACATTTGCATATAAACATATAAGTATTTGGAATTTATTTTGAAACAGACATAGCATGTGTCTAAAATATAAGTATTCATGATTTATTTCAACAAAGACATTTTGTATATAAAATATAATCATTTATGATTTATTCCTAATGGAAAAATATAAGTATTAATGATTTACTTCAATAATGATGTCTTTTGATTATAAACATATAAGTATTTAGGATTTATTTCAATACAGATGTAGTTTGCATCTAACCATGTAAGTATTCATGATTTACTCCAACATAGATGTACTTTGTATATCAAACATAATCATTTATGATTTATTCCATTACAGACATATTTTGCAGATAAGATATATGTATTTATGTTTTATTTCAATGCAGATGCATTTGGTATTTAGAATGTATATGTATTTATGATTTATCTCAATAAAAGCACATTTTGCAGATAAAAATATGAGTATTTATGATTTATTTCAGTAACAACATATATTGTATATAAAAAAATAATAATTTATGATTTTTTTCATTAAGGACATATTTTGATTATACACATCTAAGTATTTATGATTTATTTCAATACAGATGTAGTTTGTATATAAAAATCTAAGAATTTATGATTTATCCCAATAAAGACATATTTGCAAATAAAAAGATATTCATTTATGATTTATTTTAATACAGACATATTTTGTATATAAAAATCTAAGAATTTATGATTTATCCCAATAAAGACATATTTGCAAATAAAAAGATATTCATTTATGATTTATTTTAATACAGACATATTTTGTATATAAAATATAAGTATTTATGTTGTATTCCACTAATGACATATATTGTATACAAGATCATCATCATCAATCATTATCAATCCACTGCAGGATGAAGGTCTCTCCAAGATCAATCCATTTTTTCCTATCTTTAGCTTCTCTTCTCCATATCACCCCTGCAAACTTTCTTAATTCATCCATCCATCTCACATGTGGTCTCTTTCTGGGTCTTTTACAATCTCTAGGAATCCAGTTTAAAATTTTAATTGTCCATCTATTATCATCTCTTCTAACAATATGTCCAGCCCAACTCCACTTCAGTCTTGTGATTTTTTTAATGAGAAAAGTAACACCTGTTTGTTCTCTTACCCATACATTGTGTTTTTGATCCCTTCTTGTTACTCCCAACATGCATCCCTCCACACTTCTTTGAGTGATCTGAAGTCTCTGAATTGCTCTTCTATTAAGTGTCCAAGTTTCAGATCCATAAGTAGAACTGACAAAACACATTTATTAAAAACCTTTCTTTTCAAACATATAAGCATATTTCCTTTTAGTATCAAGTTATTTCTACCAAAAGCACTCCAACCAAGTTTAATTCTATGATTAATTTCATCCATTATATTTTCATTTGTATTAATAATCTGACCAAGGTATTTGTTAGTATTAACTTTTTCTAACTCATCATAATCAATCTTTATTTACATATTTTGAGAAAATCTATTAAACATTACTTTAGTCTTTTTAACATTTACCTTTAGTCCTACTTTCCTACTTTCATCTGATAACTCCTGCAACATTTCCTATAGCTCTAAAGCACTATTTGCAAAAACAACTACATCATCTTCAAAATCTAAATGACTTCAATAATCTCCATTTATTTTCATTCCTTTAGCTTCTCATTTTAATCCACAAAATACTTCTTGCAGCACTGCTATAAAAAGTTTTGGAGATATGGAGTCACCCTGACTTACACCCTTTTCAATGTTGATTTTTCTACTATCATTATGTAATCTAATTGTTGCTGTTGCATTTTTATAAATATTCTTTAAAAATATGACAATATCCTGGATCTATACCTTGATGATCCAATGCTTTAATCACTGAAGAAATGTTTATAGAATCAAATGCCTTTTCATAGTCTACAAATCCTAAGCATAATGGCAACTCATATTCATTTATCCTTTCTATAATTTCTCTCAATACCCAGGATATGATCTACTGTACTAAAACCACTTTTAAATCCAGCTTGTTCTCTTGGTTGGTGGAAATCCAGCGTTTTGTGTAAACAAGTTGTAATTATCTTGGTAAAAATTTTATATAAAACTGATAAAAAGCTGATAGTTCTGTAATTTCTAATATCTTCTTTATCACCTTTTTTAAATATTAATATTATTACTGCATTCTTCCAATCATCCGGGGCATCTTTATCCTTTAGACATTTGCTATATAACTTTGCTAAAAAAAATTATGTTTCTTCACCTGCTTTTTTTAATATATCAATTATAATACCATCATTACCTGGAGCTTTCCCTTTCTTCATAAATTTAATTGCATGTCTCACTTCTTCATTCAAAATTCTGGGCAATTCGGAAGATATAATAGGTATAGGAGGCACTTGTTTTTTATTAGTATATAATTCTTGATAGAATTCTGTCTTCTACATATTTCATGATGTCATCCCTCTTATTAGTAATAATGCCATCTTTTTTCTTATTCCAGATATAAATTTCCTACCAATACTAAGATGTTTTTTACACTCTTTAGACTTTTATTCCCTTCTACAGCTTTCCTTGCTAGTTCACAATTATACTTCCTTATATCATTTTCAATTCTTTCCTGCACCATTTTGCAAAATTCGAGAGATTCAAGCATTCTTAATGCATCATTGTTGTATATCCTCATATTTTTTCTTTTCTTCATAAATTCTCTAGTCTCAGTAGAAATTTTATTGTCCAATTGCCGCTTTTTTCTACCAGCTATCTTTGTTGCAGTTTTTAAAAGTGTATCGCTTATTTTCCTATTAATGTCATTCAAATCTGAATCATGTTCAAAATCTACTAATACTTGAAACCAATTTGTAAGTTCTAATTTAAATTCATTAGAATGTTTCTGAAGATTAGGAATATCAACTGTAAATATTGTTTTTCTTAATATTTTTTGTTTCTCTAGTTTTGCATTAACATGTATCTTACATCTTGCTAATTGATGATCACTTCCTGTGTTAAAGTTATTAAGAACATTATAATCTTGAAATATGTATTTTCTGTTAGTCAAAATATAATCCAGTTCTGCTGTATCTTCATTTGGATGCTTCCATGTCTATTTCCTTTTAACATTTTTCTCAAAAAAAAAATTCATAATATATTTTTTTTTCTTTTTATGGAAACTCAACAAGTCTATGTCCTCTCTCATTTCTATTACCATAACCAAAATTACCTACAGCACTTTCACCTTTCATTTGTTTACCAATTCTAGCATTAAAGTCTCCCATAACAATTTTAAAATGTTGATTACTCTGATCAAAAGCTTTTTGTACATCCATATAAAAATCTTCTATGACTTCATCACTATGAGAACTTGTTGGGGCATAAACCTGAATTATCTGCATTTGGTATCTGCTATTAAGTTGTAAAACTAATTTCGCCACTCTGTCTGATACACCATCAATTTCCACAATATTATTCTTCCATTTTTTATTAAATCCTACTCCACTTGTATTTCCAATATTTGTGCCTTTATAGTAGAATATACGTCCACTTTTTAAATCAATTGTTTTTTCACCTTTTCTTCTAACTTCACAAAGTCCAATAATGTCCCATTTAATATAAGACACTGCTTCTTCTAACTCTTGCAGTCTTCCTTCATTTGAAAGTGATCTGTAGTTGTAAGTACCTAAATAAAAAGTCGTCATCAAATGCCAGCCTGAGTCTGCAATCAGAAGATTCTTAGCACCAATCACTGCCTTGGTTGGTGACTTTACAGCCTCCTGGGAATAAGAGCCATGATTTATTTTTGTCTGTCATGATTGTATATACTGAAAAAATATTCTTAAACTCGGAGGTAAAAAGCCAATAAACTCACCACACTGGATAATGTGTGTTGGTGAGCAGCCCATCCATGTTCGTATACTATATGAATAATCACATAGTAATAACAGCTGCAATGACAAGAACATATGTAGCGGACATTAGGAATTTGCCCTGCTTGGTTACTTTAAGGCCTCCAAGAGAAATCAAAGGGTCTCCTTTCAGTTAATAACAAACTTCTTTCTGCAGCTGTTTATAAACCTATAAGAATTTAATATTTCATAAAATTTTTACCTTCATTTTACTCCAGTATGTTCATCCACTATAGGTTACTGTTGCTCTTCAAAAAGAAATTGGTTTATTTAAGCTGAATGGCATTATTTAATTTCCACATGTATTCACCCAGGCATTGCTAGGTGATTCATGGCTTCAGATATAGAGAGAAAGCTATTACTGATAAGCCTATCATTTTTATGCTTCCCATATTAATACTTTTCTTTAATCATCCACCAACTGTCAGGTTCCCACTTAGTAAAACTAGATTCCTCAGCTGGAATGAGCTGTGTGGCCAAAAATATTATTATTACAAAGGTGACTCTAAACTAAAACCACTTGGCAACTAAGCAGCTAAACAACTCATAGATAGCTCCCCTTATGAGCTTCAAGCTCCACTAATTAACCCTCATAAAGTCAATGGATTTGTCAAAATGCTTTCATTTAAGCCCATGTGTTTTACTCTTCTTGATGATTGGATCAATAAGTTTTAATGGAAACAGATGAGAAATTAGGAAGATAATGCCTTGTTTTCTAATTTGGTAAACCTTGCCCCATGTGATTATTACATTTTGCATACAACAACATTGTTTCAAAAATAAAAATATAATTAATATTTCAATAAATGCTAGTTTTATATGCTTAAAGATGTATTTATTTCATGATTTAAAAATTATAAAAATCAATGATGAAGATGTATATTTTTTTCTTTCAACTCTGAATTATGATTTTCTTTTAAAATTAAACATTTTGCTTTTTTATAAGATTATTGAAAAGTTGATTTCTTTTATATACCTCTATTTTACTTCAATCAATCACTTTAGGTGGAAGTGGGAAATCACTCTTAAAATATATTCATGAAACAACATGTCTGTTTCAATATATATAATTATTCAAAACAATACAATAATTAATACAGTAAAAAAATATTTTAAAAAACAAATATATAACACAATTTAATTTAAGTACTTTCAACTATCTACATAGTCGTTATCAACTAGATTCAAATTGTATTAGAAAAGAACTGTTACAAATTTAAACAAAAAGTAATATGTCATACAGTAATTTTCCCACAATTCATTAATTTTTATATTGGCAGCCTGTCTATTTATCAAATGTTGCTTTCACTTTTTATTAACATAGCTTCTTTAATTTTGCATTTATTATTATTTCTTTCAATACACAAAACCTTAACTTTATTAAGATCAAAATCAAAACCATAAATAATTACATGTTACATTATGATCAAAAAATACTGATGGTGATATGTCATCATTTCTAACATTCTCTCATCTTGGTTTTTGTACTCGTTTATATAACAACAAATGCTCCTGTGATCTTTTCTCCAATGTACATACATTGAGATTCACCTATATATGCCTTTCCACAAACACACAGCCATTTATATATTGCACAACTTTGATTTAAAATACTACATCTATTTTTTGAATTATTTATTAATCTATTTAAATTAGGAGTAGTATAAAATGTGACTCGACATATATTTTTATATATGTTTTATAAATTTCACTTGTTCATTATAAATAAATGGTATTGATATCCAAGTATATTTTCTTTTATCAATATCTATAGCACTTAAAATATTTCTATTACTATTAAACTTAGTAACAATATTATAAATTAATTTATGATCATATCCAACATTTAACAAATCCATAGTAAATACATTTATGTTACTTATTTTATCAGAACTATATTTACATAATTTGTTATTCCTAAATAAAAATGATTTTAAACCGGATAATTTATGTACTATTGACACATTTGAATACCAAGGAATATATTCTCTTTTTTCAATATCTTTTATTACTATACAATAATCTAATTTATTTTTATTATGAGTAACTCTAATATCTAAATAGTGAATTGACATTTTTTTTCAAAAGATTTACTCCATTTTAAACCTTCTAAACTATTTAATTCATTCAATAACACATTTATGATATCTAAACTTCCACAAACAAAAACATCATCAACGTACCTGTAATAAATTTTAATACCTTGGTAATATATATATTATTATTAAGAATTATATCTTCATATCTTGATACTACAAAACTACATATTTGTGAAACTACAGGAAGACTCATAGGCCATCCATTATCCATTTTATAATAATTTTCATTAAACATAGCATATATATTTTTATCAATAAAATATAATACATCATTTACAAATTTTACTTTCTTAACATCAACTTTTTTTAACATCAAAGCATCTAATATAATTTTTATAGATTTTAATCTATCTATTGAACTGTACATCTCACATTTATCAAATGTGCAAATACTATCATTTTTATTAATATTAATATTATGAATTTTCTTTGCAAAATCAAATGATTACAATTTTTATATAATTGTAAAATGAGTCATATTTCCCCAAACAGTTGCAACATTAAAATCAATAAGGAATGCAATTTGCCAAATACTAAAATACAAGATATTAAAATGATTATTTTACGGAATATAATTTGTCAATGCAAATGCTTTTTATTTAATCAGCATAAATATTTACAGTGTTTAAATTATTTTATTAATCTTCATGATGTTGACGAATGGTTTAATTATAAAAGTCAGTGTCAATATTATTTTAATAACTACTATATAAAAATTTATAAAAAATTTGATCAAAAACTTACGTTTCTATGTAATAAAAATGTAAATAGGAGAAAAAATAGTACCTATGTCAATTTATCTAACATGGATATTGATTTTCAACAAGAGTATATTTTAAATTATGGTTCTAAATACATTGGTGGTACGTGGGTTGATAGTAATTCAGAGTTGTTTTTTATATTTAATACAGCTGTTATATGCAATCCAGCATTTAATTTCAATTCAGCATTTACATTCCATCTTATAACCAATATTTTACACATGCACACATCCACATTATTGTTTGATAAGCATGTGAAAGAATATTAAATAAAGGTTATTTTTTTTAATAGATAGGATGTATTATTTTAGTTGTTTATTAACAGTTTGCATAGATACATACCTGTTAAGAGAGTCAGATGTGAATTCTTCCTGAGTTTGAATATCTGAGGCAACATTTTTGCAACGGAGTGGTGAGAAGTTAGATGAACTGATTTAAATTATATGTAGAATTGATGGATAATACTTAGGCTTGTCTATTAAAGATAGATGTAGTCATGAGTCAGGTACTTCATTGTGTTATCTCTAGCATCCTACATGAAGACCCTAGGTCTGACAGTAGTTAGATGCGATCTTGCTCTCTTTCTCTTATATATGTAAATGGCCCGGATTGTTACATTTGGCACTATCAACTTTAGGGTATGAAATATAGGTGTACTAATACTTTTAGATGAGGTGTAAGTTAATTATATGTAGTAGTCAAACCAGCTAGCTGATTGTTGAAGTTGATCTGTGTGTTCAAATATATTTGTGGACCATGACATCCAGGTATAGGCATTCATTTCATTACAATATATATATATATATATATATATATGTATATGAATATGTAATGAAATGAATATATAGTTTTATATATATATATATATATATATATATATATATATATATATATATAAAACTGGGGTGGAATGATAGCTCAAATTGAAAACACAAGATCTATATAAAATTTTTACTTGTTAATAAAATAAAAATTTGTGAAACAAAATTGTAAGACTTACTTTTATATATATAAATATGATATTATAAAATTATAACTTTGATCTACTCCACTGCAATTTAACCATCGCTCCACACTGGTCCCTTAAAGAGAGAAGCATAATATCCAAAGGGTACCCATGACCAATCCAGAGCTATATATAATGTAGATAACTCCAACTACATTTCAAGGCCACAGATCTTCTTGACTGCAAAATTCAACACCTATCATTCAAGGCACTTTTTTTGTTTTGGAGTAAATTCCAGGCACCAGCCAATTACACAAAAGGTAACTAACATACCCTGAACAACAGCAAACTAATTCAGTGCCTAAGAAATTCCAACTAGCTCAATCAAAAGAATAATATAATAAATTGCTTATATAAATTCTCTGCTAAATTGTTATATAGTAGTATAATTAAAAAATTGACTGACAAATACTAATTTTTAAAATAATTTATTTTAAATAAAATGTTTAATATAACTTGTAACTAATTTTATAATCTTTTAATTAAATATAAACAATGATTTATAATATCTCAGGCACACACATATTATAATAAAATATACAATAGTAATGTAAGATAAACATAAAGCATTAAAGATAAGTAAAAGCATGCAAACATGCACATAAATAGTTTATTTTATGTGAGCTATAAAATTTATTTATTAGGCTGACACTGTAAGGCTCCAAAGATTGTAATGGCTACCTTAATTATTTTCAAGAATTGGAATATAAAAATGTTATTACCTATAGGATTTTTGAACATGGTAGTTTCAAAATTATATCTGCTGCATATGTTTTTTTACTAACCAGTTGAATTTTAGGCTTCTGTTGTGGTCCTGATTATTGCCATTATGGGAAATTTCTTTTTCAGGCAGTTAGATATTCCTGGAAGCTTTAAATTATACAAAGAGCATTGCTTCTATTGAGAAAACTGCTGATGTTCTGTCAGACTGAGGCTGGAATCTGGACATATGCCCTGAACTGCTTAGCACTGCATTGTAGTCATAAAAATGTCTAATAAGTGATTGACTTGAGATATGTGAATGACAAATATGTCAATGACTGACTCTAAATATGTGTATGACTGACTGAATGACCTAATTTTTGGCCCTATTTATATGAAGGCCTTGTCATTTTTTATTAGTTTTGAAACTTGACAGCTATATTCATTGTTGAAAATTCATCTACTGCTTTGATTAAATTCTAGTTAAAATGCCTTTTAAATAACCCTGTTGTTGGATTTTAACTACTAGCCATTATTAATGTATCTTATGAGTATATGCAATCTTTGAGGGAAATTTTTAATTATATGCTTTCATTTGTTTTAAAATTTTACATTCACATTTTAATTTTTTTTACATGCACACATTTTATTATTTTTTTTATATTTAAATACAATCTTTATTCATACACATATATATTTATTTTAACTAAATAAATGAAAAGAGAGATTTTTCTTTTTTTAGTTTTTGAGACTTCTTTTTTTTCTTTAGCAGTTTAATTTTTTTTTAAATTAAATTTTCTTCTACATCTACTTACTCTTAACTTGTAAACCTTTATGAATTGACTTTTGGCAAACAGTTTTAAACTAATAATAAAACTCTTTAAACTTTTATAGATTAAACTTCTGTTTTTAAACTTTTAATTATTTGTTTAAAGAACCCCCTTTTTTCTTTAAAATCTTTGAGCTGTTTATAATTTAGTTTTATCTTAACTTTTTAAATAAAATTAATTTTGAAATCTTCACATTATTTAAATATAAAATTTTATTTTAATAGTTTTTTAGACAACAATTATTACTAATATGTACCTTGCCTAGTGGTACACTATATATTGTAAGGTGATAACTAATCTTTATAAAAATAAGTAATTGATGTTTTGGAATGACAAGTATAAAATTAGATAGGTGGCCAACCTTTAAAACATAATTTTAGGATATTTGGAGACACACATATATATAAATAACCATGCTCTCAGAAAGAAATGAATTTATATGTTGTTTGTTAAAATAAATGTGAAATAGAACATTTATACATACACATTTATGCATGGTATATTTAATAGTTTTAATCATAATGTGACAGATGTAATAGTAATCTAATGTTAAAAGAGGCTAGCAACTACGTTTTTTTGTTTAAAAGAGTAAAAAACAAAGTAAACATTTATTGATTTTGGAACATAAAAAATTAAGCAACCGTTTTTTTTAGTTTGTTGGTTGTTGTTAAAAATGGAATACAGAAAGTAAAACTTTAGAAGAAGAATATTTTTATTATTATATTAATTATTCTTTTATTTCATTTAAAAAAACTGTTTAATATTTTGAATTGCATTATGTATTAGTGCAAAATATTTTTAAAAGAAAAGAGACATTTTTGAAATGATGAACTTTCATTAGTTCAAATAAATTATGAGAGATTTTAATTTGCTTATCAACTACAAAAGTATAATTATTATAAAATGCTTTTTTTAAAATAAAAAAAAAAACAAAGTAATAATGAAATAGAATTTTAAAATACTAAATTGTATTTTTAAAGCAAAATATAGTATTATATGTCTTATGTATATATGACTGCATGTAAACAGCATTTCTACTTATATTATAATGCAAGCTGTGGAAAAAAAACTATATTTAGCTACTTATTTGCATGTATATATAATCTAATGATGCAATCTTGCTAATTTGTCACAGGATCTTTGTGCCTTTTTTTTGTGTCATCAGGTGGTGATAATGTCTAACCATTTGGTATACCTCATGTCTAAATAGGCATGGAACAATTTAGAGGTGGAATTGGAAAGGCAATGGCTAAACAAACAGGAGCTTTTAGCCATTCAATTTCATCATGGAAATTGTCTTAAATGGTTGGAGTTATAAAATCTTTCACATGTGTGAATAAAAGAAAGACACTGTCTGTTAAAAAAAACACTGAAGCAACTCTTACAAATTTTAACCTGTTATATTTTAAAGATGTCCAAGATTTCGTTTAATTTTGATGTTCTTCAATAATTTGTATTTGTATTTTTTTTTAGTGTAGACTGGGAGGTGAGTTGGAATTTTTCTCATCTTTTTATTCATTTGTAGAAAACATTTTTTTAAAGAATCCGTTTAAATTTTTATAGGGGGAGAAAGATACAAATATACAACTCAAGGTATACATAGATAAATTTTATATGTTTGTAAATAAAATATTAGCATAATTGGATGCATTAGATTGGACAATTACTTAAAAGACAAAAGGTAAGATTTTAAACATCTACACTTAATTAGAAATTTAATATATAAAATTAAATATAAATTAGACTTATTAACAAGCAATTATATATGAGTACATTTTCTTGTTTGTATGATTAACAGTCTTATGGATGAACTCTATCTATAAAACACAAATTGTCAATCCATAGATATAAGTTCAATATACATTTAGATGATATAATCAAAGTAAACATTGAACATCTAATAATATAGTTTGATCTTCAATGTAATAGTTACTTTATTCTATATTATGCATTGTGACTTTATAATTTTTATTTTGATTGATATGTTTAAGATTTAAATCACAACTAGTCATATTATAGTAAACACAAATCCATATTATATTATATTTATGTATATATTTTTATTGTTATAAATATTACAAATTTAATCCAGACTTTGTTAATAAATATTTGTTGTTGAAGTTAAAACCTTTGTTTTTCTGGTCTCTTGATTATCAAGCATCATTTATATCTATCACACATGTGTACACATTTTTTTTTATATATTCATTAGTAAAAAACCATTAGGGACCTATATAGAGGTCATATTATTGTCATTCTGTTTAAATCCATCCTTGAGTAGAATTAAAGGCAAATATCTTCACTGAGTTTGAACTCCGAGACATAATAGGACCTGTAAGTTGTGAAGACTCTGGGTAGACCATCCTAAATAGTTTTCGATTTGTTACAATATATTAAAGTCCACAGAGACTAGCTCGTTTTTGACTTCTTTTTTGCAGCCACATTTAACAGAAATGTCATCATATGTTAAAAATATCAACCATTTTCTTACACTTATCCGGGATATTTTCGTAAGTTTTGATATCATTTCACTTTTTACTAGAGTAGCTGTAAATTAAGCTATTCAAGTTTTAAAAAATATCCAATACCTAATTTTGCTGTGGTTTTGATTGAACACTGCTTATTGAATACATTTTTTTTTGTTTTTGATGGACAGATGTATAAACAAACATCAGATCTAGCTATGGGTTCACCAATTTCTCCAGCATTAGCTTCTATTTTTACGGAGGATTTGGAAAATAAAATTTTGACTTCAGCAATTAAAAAACCATCTATATGTCTGAGGTATGTTGATGATACTTTAGTTAATTGGCCTCATCGTAAGCATGCTCTTGATGGCTTTTTCATTTTATAAACTCTTTTTACAACAATATCAGATTTACTACGGAAATAAAAAATAATAACAAATTACCGTTTTTAGATGTTTTAATTGAAAAAAGTGAAGATGGTTCTTTATCTCAGAGTACATATAAAAAACCAATCAATATTTTAACTTTCTAGTTATTAATTGTATTTGCTTCTTTTATTGTATTTTGTAGTGTGTCTTGGAATCTTAGTTTTAAGATTTCAAGTTTGCTTTCAATTTTATTTATCAAAAGTGTCTAGTGAGTGTATATTTTTATATGTTTAACATATGTCTAATTATTTCACTAATCATTGCTAAATACTTTGGCAGTTCTCATAATTTTTATTTACTCACCTACCCGTAGTTGTTATTGTAAAATCGTTAATTTTAAACACGTTAAGTTTGCACTTTTTGCAAACAACAAAATCTATTGGCTGACTATTTATCATCTTTATTGTTCGGGTTTTCTGAAAGTAGAGATTTCTTTCTAGATTATGTAAGATCGTAATCATATATTTTTTGTTGTCTTGTATGTGAAATCAACCACATTTGCTTTAAAAATAGTATCACGCATGCAGCAGTCCTGCTGCGTTATAACATCAGTAGTTAGAATGCTAGTGATTGATTGTCTGTGCTGGTTTGTTGATTTTCTACAAGACCATAACTGTTTTCATATCTCTGAATCAGGAATTTAGAGGGTTTTTTGTAATTTTATAAATCTCCAGCAGGAAGATATTATCCAATCCACTTTTATATATATTTTGGTTGTCATCTGATCCTTCGTGTCAACCGCCAGAGGCGCGATTTCTAACTGAAAAACACATTAATATATAGTTCCCGAGATAGTGATTCTCTATTAATATTGACTTTTTTTTTGGTTTGTTTACAAAGTTTACTTTTTTTCGTTTCTGAATTATTTTTCCCAAATAATATTTTTGACGATGGGATAATAATAGTTTTTTTTTTTTACCAAAGGGTCTTTTTTGGTGTGTGTTCAAATAGTAATTTGTGTTTTTTTTTAAAAAAAATAATATTACTGTTTTTGTAAAATTGGATTGACAAAATTCAAGAGAGAACGGGGTTTTATGATGGATCTTTAAATAATAATTTACGTTACTTTGATAGGTTTATATTGATTGCCGAAAACAATTATTGGGAGAAGTGTTGTTGTTGTTTTTTTTTTTTGCGCGCGTGTGTTTATGTTTAAATAAAATTTAAAACCTTTACTTTTATCAGTTTACATTTGATGGACGACCGATTGGACTTCCTTTCATTTAGAAATTATGGTTTTGGTTCTACAAATAAATATTTTTGACAATGGGACGATAATAGTTATTGTTTGTTTAATTTTTATTGACAAGAGCGGGTGTTTTTTTGGTGTAGATTCAAATAGTAATTTGGGTTACATTTAAATAATAAGTTGTGGTCTTACTTTGATCGGTTTACATTTGATTCCTGACACTAATTACTGGGAAGGGTGTTTTTTTGTGTGTACGATTGTAGACAACAATTATTGGGAGAAGGGGTGTAACCATTTAAAGAATAGTAGTTTACGTTACTTTTAGTAGTGGTGTACATTTGATTGCTGACAATAATTAGTGAGAGGGGTGGGTGTTTTTTGGTGATTGGCGACAACAATTATTGGTAGAAAGAGTTTTGCATTTTGTTTTTGTTCGTGTGTATGTTTAAATCAAAATTTAAGTTACTTTTATCGGTTACCATTTGATTGAAAACCGATTTGACTTTTTTTTTTTTTTTCGTTTATAAATTATTTGGGTTTTCCCAAATAATATTCGATTTGACAATGGGACAATAATAGTCTAGGTTTCTTTAATTTTGATTGATAAGAGCGAGTCTTTTTCGGTGTATGTTCGAATAGTAATTTGGGTTATGTTTAACTAATAATTTACTGTCTTACTTCGATTGGTTTACATTTGATTGGCCAGGACAATTAGTGGAAGGGTTTTTTTTTGTTTTTTTCTATACGATTAAAGAATAATTGACGTTCCTTTTATTTGACCGTTTGATTGCCGACGACAACAATTATTGGGAGAAGAGGGGTTTTTGGGGCTATGTTTAAATAAAAATTTTAGTTACTTCTTTTATTTTACATTTGATTGCCGACACCAACAATTATCGGGAGAAGAAGGGATGTACGTTTAAATAAAAATTGAAGTTACTTCTTTTATTTTTGACATTTGACGAAGGTCATTTAGAATCCTTCAAACAAGCTTGCCTTTACGAAGTGAACCTTTCAGTCGGCAGATGTTTTTGGACCTCAAATCTGCATATATTTGCCGCACAATCCAATCTTTTCTTTCAGCAGCAGGATGTTTTTTTCTTTTTTTCTGCTGTAGAAATATTCCAGTGCTGGCCTGTGTCTGGCAATTCTCATCTTTTAAAGTTTTCTGTTGTGGGAATTAGCCGTACTTTTTGTCTCGGAAAATTTCTCGCTAAAACGTGACTCAAAGCGTGATTTTTAAATTTTTACACTATTCCACCCTAATCGAAAATTTAGGAGAAATACAAATTTATGAGGAACAATCACGATACTGTTAAAATTGATAAAATGTAACAGTGCATCGATTGGTCTTAAAAAAAAAAGGCACCGATGAAAATTTAAATAATTTTGACACGATCAAAATAAACATCCTAGTATGATATTGTTACATCAAATACATAACGCAGCATTACGATATAGTGTGTGACACAAACAACTACAGCATTCTCCTCTGCTTTTAGCATCGGAAAAAGCCACACCATTAGCCGCTAAACCGAATTAACACTCTTTCTAGATTTTATCGTAGAAAGGAGACTTAACTTCCGAGTTAATACTCTACCTTTTAGCGTAGAAAGTAGACTTAACTCCGAGTTAACAATCTTTCTAGGATTTCTTTTAGAAAGAATGCTTAAAGGCTTGGGTGCGGCCGCGGTAAACGGCATATTTCTAGAAATTTAGCTAGAAATCGTGCCTCTGGCGGCTGACACGAACGATCAGATGACAACCTATATTTTAGGTGAGAGAATTCTGCTGCCAAAGTGTTTAATGTTTTCATGTGTGCTGTACTCATGTGCGCTCTCTGATAAATATGTGAATTCAAATCTAAGTGACTTTGTATTGATGGCTAGATTTATTTATTCTATTGTCCAAATAGTAAATAAAATTTTCAAATTGTTTAAATGTTTAATAAAATTTTCAAACTGTTTAAATTTATTTGGCTGTTTGTATTAATGCTTTTATTTCTCAATTTTCTGAACAATATTTAAGATCTCTTGTTTCTCCCTGAGTTTAGTTCAGCGCATTTGGGTTCCATATCCTGTCCACCATTAAAATAAATGTTTAGTAATGTGATGTGATGTATTGTGGCTTCTCCTTAAATGAAGTCAAGAATATCTCAGCAATTATGCCCAGGTAAACCTGTTAGCCACTTTATTTTCCATTCCCCATTCTAAATTTTCCCATATTCTGCTCCATCCCATTTCCACAACATAATATTTGTCAACTCTATAGCCTTTATATCTAAATCCCCCTTATCTTTTCCCAAACCCAGCATAAAAACCAATAATTCACTTTCTGTATAATCACTTTTTTCATATTTATTCTTCCATAACTTCATTATATGTACCCTTTCTGTTTTCCGATTTTCGGACTAGTAGCGCCCTTGTGGTCAGTATATGCGAATTTGAAATCCTTTGTTCGTTATAATATATATATATAATGAGCCTGATAATAGCTCTAAACAAGCTTATTTATTTATTTTATAATAAATTCCTGTATTCCTTCAGAATATATGTAAAATTCAGTTTGATATATATTAAATACAGTAATATTCCTATAACTTTAACTTGTTCTGTTAGAAGTACTTTTGACTATATTCCTTTTAGTCTTTATCAACTATATAACAATATAATGTTGAATAATCAAAGACATTATTTTATAACTCCCATAATTCAGTTAAAATCTTCCACAATTCTACTATTTTAATGTTTTATGATTGTTAATTCATTAATATTTGACGAATTCTCATAATTAATATAGCTTCTTTTATTTTTATTTGGCAACGTTCAATTTGTATAATTTTTATGTTTTTATAATCAAATTTAAATCCTATTTACAAGTTTTCTTATTATCACATATAACAGATGCTGGAAGTCTATTGAAACTAGAGGATTTATCCCATATGAATCAAATGTAACTATAAATCATAAGTTGTCTGGATTGAAGTCATTCTTATTTTGTAATGAAAAATTAGGCAAATATTCTAGTGACAAAATAAAAAATGTAAATTTATTTATTAATGATGTATTAGAAATTAGTTAGAATAAAAATATTATTATTCATACTATTAAAAATTTTTAAATGAATCAACAATATAATAAAAGTAAAATAATAACAAGATGAAATGGATTGCAATATATCGGAGAGTCTAGAAGTGCATTAGAAAAAAATATAATAGGACATATGTTTTATATAAATAAGTTCAAAATGATAAACAATTAGGAAAAGATGAAAATAGACCTTCAGCATCTATTATATTTCATCATAATAAAACTTGTAAGTACGGATTTAAATTTGATTATAAAAACATAAAAATTATACAAATTGTACATTGCCACAATAAACTAAAAATAAAAGAAGCTATATTAATTTAGAAAAATCATCAAATATTAAAGAATCATCAATCATCAAAATTAAAATAACAGAATTGTGGGAGAACGGAACTAAATTATGGGAGTCATAAAATAAACATTATATAGTTGATAAAGTCGTAAAGAAATATAGTTGAAAGTACTTCTAACAGAATAAGTTAAATTATATAAATATTACTGTATTTAATATAAAGTAATTTGAATTTTACATCTATATATATTGTAACCTTCTCCCAAAGACCGCCGTACTATAAATGAATCATATCACGTTTTAGGCACCATAATCACTACTGTTCCCTAGCTACAGCCAAACATCATGCCATCCACATTGTTCAGCATAATCGCAACTGTAACCTGGCAACAGCCAGCCTTCATCTGCTAAACAGTCATGTCACGTAGGCAAGCACCATAATCGCATCTGTAACCTAGCTTCCTAATCTAGCTGGTCATCAACGAATCATACCGCACATTTTAGCGATTAAATTCTTTTATGGAACCTAATGTACTCACATGATCAATAATATAAGCATGAAGAAACGAAAATGCAAAACTAGCAAAATGATTCCTGGATTGAATAAAACTAGCATGAAACTGTCAATCTAAAGAAGATCACAAGACGACTAATAAAGATAAAAACTTCTGGTCAAACCAGCTTTGAAATCCACACAAACAAAAATATGATGAGTTAAATTTAATGTTCAGCAAATTAATACATAACTAACAATTTATATCTCTGGAATGATTATAAAATTAAACTTATAAATGAAATATTGAGTAAATTATAATGTAAATGATTAAATGGATGATGGAAAGAAGTAATAATTAAATAGTGGAATGAAATGAGTATAAGAATGAAGAAAAAGATGTGTGAGGATAATGAATAATTAAGATGATGATAGAATAAGAGTTAATGAATGGTTGATATGATAAAAAAATAAAAGTTAATGTATTAATCAATTATGATAATGAATTAATGTTAGAGGAGAATGAATAAGTACAACTATGATCAAGATGAAATTGAAGAATAATGTTAATGATGAAGATTGAAATCTTAAACTATGACCTAATATGGTATTAAGTGATAAAAAGATAATCTAAATAAATATAGGGATTTCAATCTTGACACAACCAGAATATTTATCCTGAAGTTAAAACAAATTATACATTTGAGTTCAAAATAACTAATTTACTTTAAGGTTTAGTTAACTTTCATAAAACAGTGAAAATAATCTATTTCCAAGTCCAACTATAATAACTGACTAGCGATAAAATTTACTACAAATTTAAATTCTATCTTGAAACTTAACAATTAAGTCTTCTCAGGGTTCAAACACTATAAATTGTTACACAACATATATTTGGGTCAGTAAGAGGGTTTTTACCACTACCCAAACATAATGCACAAAACAGCTCTCAATATAACTTAAATCAAGAATTATACTTAGCAGTCACATAAACTTTATAACTAATATAAACTTTAAAATTTATGAATGGAAATGACTTTTTAATAATTAAGAACTATAACTTACTAAATTCCTTTTCTCATATAATGCTAAACTATGTGATCAAGATCAGTGAATGATAGCTCTGTGGATTTGACTAAATCAATTAAATCGATATTATGTTTATCTTTTAATATATTGTTTAAAACAATCTGTACTACAAGTTATTGACATTTTAATTATTGTGTGTTAATGCATTAGATGTACCAATAAATTACAAGACTTACCAAAACTATTATAATATAGCATAATATAGTTAATAGTACTATACTGGTTGATGATGATTTTAATTTATGATCTTCTGATAGGTTAATAGCAATAACAATAATAGTGTATAGATGTGATAATTAGCAATAAGACTACAGGCAACTACATAAATTTTTAAATACAACAAACTTTATTTACACTATGTACAAAATTTTAATTTACAGATATGGCATGAAATAAAACTAATCTATTAAAATAATTTATGGATGGGACAAATACTTATTATCCCCTTGACCAGCAAATGATACAACCAAATAGAAAATAATGTTCAAAATATCATTTGTTACACTTTGGCATATTTTTAAGAATCAGATAATAAAACCTATTTAAGCTGCACTAGCACTTAAATTACATAATAGCAGTATATTTAGAACTCTAGGATATGCACAAAGTTTAAATTTAGAATTCCAACATTATAAAGTATTGCATTATCTCAAAGCTCTATCTTTTATCGGAATATGATAAGGGCAATTATCACATTCTGTGCAATTACTAACTTATTTAAATGAATATGATTAAACATTCAAAAATCAAAGACACCTAGATCTCATTAAGCATTACCTATGTCCACAGCTCAACCCTTGAATACATAACTGATCTTAAAATTTTATTGTCACATCATTATCTGATAAAAAAATAAATCCATTCTGCCAGTGTGCATCTCTTACTTTTACATTTTCAATTCTACAATTACAACTAGATTCTGGCTTGGTCTGTCAACAACTGATGATGATCCCACAACATCACAAACAATATTTCGATTAAGAAAACACTATGCTAGATGAGTATTCCTAAATTTAATATTATTTTATACTTGCTATATGATCTGGACCTAATATACTTCACCATATGTGGTGGAAAAACTATATATTATCATGAGGAATTTAACACTAAGATGGGAGACTTTATAAAAACAACATGACAGTTGTATAATAATATATGGCTGATTCTATACCTCTCGATGGGTATACATACGTGTGTGGGCCTTGCCTCACCACGAAAAGACTAGAATTCAAACCATAGATATCCTTTCTTTTTAGGATTATTTATACTAATGAGCATTAATTACTGCTCAGATTCTATCCATCTTTTCTTTCATAAAATTAGCAATAGGTGACACTTCATCAGCCTATGCTTCATATAAATATTAATATATTGGATGCCATTCAAATGGAACATCATATTACTAAAACTGTCACTAGTCTTTCTCAAATTATAGCAAGATAAAAACAATACCAACAATAACAGTGGAAGATATACATACTCCATTTTACACTATAACTATTAATGTCTCAACAGCCAAACCAAAATACCTATGTCCAATGATCGTTAATCATTTTAGAATGACAACTATATTTTATTAAAGAGAGCATGATGGATTTAAGCAATTAAGATCAAACCTGCATTTGTATTCAAAGTGGACATGTTCACTTCTATAGCAAATTAGAAAAATGAAAAAGGTTTATATCAAATTTTATTTTATATCAGAAAATAATTCAGTCATGCCAATATAGATATTTTTGATAAAATGTCTGTACATTTACCTTTTTATTAATATATCTTAACATTAGTTTTAAACTATGAGAGAAGCAAATATTTTATCACTCTCTAGATAAATGCTATATATCTATTTTCTGGTTTTCCCTTAACTAAAAAAAAATATACATAAAATAGATGTGTATATTTTACACATTTTTCTTTAACCCAATATATATATTTATTTTTCATGCCAAAACCAAAACATATACGTTTTAAAATAAATTTCCCCAAACAACACATTACGTAAGTAATATGTAACACAGCAGTAATAATATATATATATATATTGTGGCCTTTTCTATAGGTCAGTAATAGTTTATAACAGTCAATTACTAAAAAATTTTAAATTTAGAATGTTCTTTTAATATGGTAATTGTATTAAGTCAATTATATCTTTAAAGTACAATTTGAAGCTAAAGAGAATACGTAGTATATAAAATCATTTAAAAATAGTTATATAAAGCTTTAAATATTGTTGCATATGGTTGTAAAAGCTGGCCATATTAAATAACACAGCTATAAATAATTAAAAGTATATTTAAAAATTCAATTTTAATAGTTTAAAACGTATGATTTAATAAATGCTATATTTAAATTTGTAATCATATTTAAATAGTCAAAATTAATATAGTATATTTTTAAAATAAACTTTATGATGGTGAAAATTATATCTAATTCTATATTTTCTAAATTGTTCTTCCAAATTTTTTATAATTATTTTATATAATATAATAAGTGTATCAATTTTATTAGTCTAGGCAGAGAAATAGATTGAAAATCGTCTGTCAAAGTTATTAATCATGTGGCTTGTATACTAATACTTTCACACACATGCTTGTTTGTATTTAAAGTAACGAAGTTTAAAATATTTTAAAAGTTATATTATAGAATTGGATAGAATTATTGCCTATCATAAAAGCAAATAATAATAAATATTAAGTTAACTATCGTATAACATGCTTAAATGATGTAATAAAGATGAATACAGTTAATAAAAAAAAATTAAATATTTTATTTAAATAAAAATAGATAAATGGAATAAGTTATTAAAATTATTTTAAAAGTTATTTTAAATGTTTAAATAATTTTAATAAAATAATAATTGAAGTAAAAGTGGAATTTTAAAATAATATTTTTGAAATTTTATTACATCATAGTTTCTAATTTTGAAATTCACTTCTACTTGAAATTGAAAATATGTAAATTTGTTCTCAAGCTAAAGTAAGAATTAACCAATAGGAAAAGGTATTCTTACAGACTATAGATATCGTCGTAACTAAGTTATCGGAGGAGATTAATAATGTATTGAAACTGGAGAAAGGTAAATTATAACTATCAAAAAGATAGTATTTTAAAATTTTTATTTTAGTCAATTTTTTTTTGTACTTTATCATTTATTTTGCAAAAACTAATTGATAATTTTAAAGTGTTTTGCAAAAGAAAGTTTAAAAATAATATATTTGGGAACTTTGTGAAAATGATTTTCTAATTTTTAAAGTACTTACCAGTCATATTTTATCTAAAAGTTTAACCTAGACTATGCAATAAAAAAATGGATATACTATGAAATAAAATGGATATAAGTTGTAATGCTGAAAAAATATTTGAAATATTTATTGATACAGCTTTATTAATACTTCAACGGAGAACTGTTTTGGTACATAAAAAAAGACAGCTCGGACATTAAACGGAGTCTAAAAAAAATGTATTGAAATGTATTATAGATAAGTTTATCCAAGATTTATTTATTTTTAAATAGTAATAAGACAATTATATTTCATGAATTATTTTATATAATATGATATGCAAAGGAGTAAAATGTTATATTCTTTCTGAAGGTAACATTTTTAAAAAATATTTTCAAGAATTAAAGAAAGAACCCAGGAGAATATGTTATAGAAGCGTTTTGATATTAAAATATCCGGTCTTAGAATTATTTAAAATGTATTTAGAAAAGATTTGTTTAAAAGTACTTGAAGTTTTTTATTTTTAAAAAAGATTTATAAAAAATACCAAACGAAAGTTTAAATGTATCAAGAAGGAAACATATATAAAAAAGTGAACACATAGTTGAATAAAAGATGGATCCATGGAAATACAAATAGTACTTAAAAGTTTATAGAATATTTTAAAGTTAAATTAGATGGATTGATGCATCTGATACACAGAGAATATTGGTAGAGAAGATTAAGAAGCTTCACGGGATTAATTAATATTATGATTTAATAATTATCATCCTAAATACTAAAACCAAGGATTATTTTCTATAAATTTTACTAAATAGATTAATAATTATTTTTATTTTAAACTTTAACGTGCTTGGAGGAGAACATTTTTGAAAAACTCTAGAGAAAATAATAAGCATTTTGGACTTATCAGGAACTATCATCAAGAAAATATGTAATTATAGTTTTGATTCCTTTTATTTTGTTAACCTAGTTTAAATCTAAATTTTTTATATAAGATTAGGAAAAACATAAAAACATTAATTTATTAATATTAAAATTATATAATATAACAATCTAATAATTTAGCTAAAAATATTTTAATATAAAGTGTATGGGTGTGAATTTTTTTATATACCTGCAATGCTCAAGTGGATAAAGGAAGCCTACTAAACACGATGACTAGATAAAGGTTATTGGTAATAATAATAACTATTGATAATTTATAATGTATGTTTTTTTTCTTTACTTTAGATCATCCATAAATTGGAAGAATGAAGTGTAAAAGTTTTTTACTTATATGTACCGCATTTCATACAACATTTTAAAAAAAACATTATGAGATAGGATTGATTTGAAAATATGCATACGACAATTATTTTTTTTTATATTAGTGATATAATCCAACATATAACAAATAGTTATGTGATGCTTTTAAAATTTTCATGTTATTGGATATTCAAATATTGTCTAAGTAGATTGTATATGATTAGACATATAGAATAATAAAGTAAGCAGACTTTTCTTGTGGAACAGCTAGATTGTTTAACTATTAATGAATTTTATTTATTGTTTTGTAAATGCAGATAGTTATTTATCGATGTAAGATGTAGAAAAATCTTGAGAAATAATGTTGAGATAGTGGCTTGGAAGTACTTAGTGAACAGGAAACCAAGATGATGTTTTAACAAATAGGATGTTATAAGGAATGGAAATAATATTTAGTCTTTATGTGAATATCAGCATAGTTAACAAAGCCCTATGACTGATACACATTTTATTTGGACAGTGTTTATATTTCTTTAAATATTAGATGTTCTAATAAAGCTGAAGAAATAGCTTTAACATCGTCCCTGTACTAGAGGATATTAGGCAGGTAAATGTCATACCTCTTCGCACTGTGCCATGATTTTGAGATATGTTAAGAGTAATACTCTAGCTTTCTTCCTTAATCCTATGCATCTGTTTTCGCTATCTTTATTTCATATAACTGCATCGTTCAGTAAGATATGTTTAAGAGAAATGATAAATAATATAGAACTTATGTTATGCTATCGTTTTGTATAAGATTGGTTTATTTGCTTAGAAGGAATAGGATGTTATAACTTAAAATTGAAGATCCAAAATATCCTAAGGCAAGAAAAGAATCATAGAATATATTTTGAATTTTATTTCGGAAATGAAATATAAACTTTTTTAAAATAAGGTATCTAAACAAAGATATTTTTATTAAAGTGAGAATAATTTTAAATGCTTTAGTATTATTTTTTTCAAGAAAAAAATAAGTATTGCATATTTTAAAATACAATAGTACAAAGTAAATTATGTAAACAATATGCATAGTATATTTTTTGTTTATTGATTAACAGAAATATATTGATGATTACACTTATATCATACTAAAGTAAGGCTTAGAGAAGAATATATTATGATTAGTAAACATTGTGTGATAAATACTAAAATCTAGTACTGAATTTTGGATAATATTTTGTGTAACATCTTTGACTTTGCAAGATGAAATTTTTTTTAATATTTTTGAGAAATCCATACTCATTATAAAATTTTGTTTTCTATAGAATGTTTTCTAAGTATGAATTTTTTAAAATAAGATAGTTTAATAATATTAAGGATAAAATGCTGTTGCTAATAAAGTAAATATAGTTATAATAAGTTAACCATAATGAGAAACCAAATAGTAACTTTTTTTTTAATATTGTCCTAAATCTAAATAAAGATATAATTGAAATATAAATTATTATTTTTATAACCCGGTAGATCAAACTGTAAAGTAAAAAAGTTAAGGATATCCACTGTAAATAGTGTAAATAAATTATTTATTTGTTGTTAGTAAAAAAATTTGTTAAATTTTGTTATTTCAAAAATGTTGTGTCCGAGTTGTTTATTTCTCCACATCGCTGCATGAAAACACGATATATGCATAATAATTGAAACAAATATATAATTTTGCACAAAAAGATAAATAGATAATTATTTTTAAAATTTTAAATATTTTATTGGTATTCATTATAATTAAATAATCATAATTTTATATTATTTTATTGGTCATAAATCAGTTATCACAATATTATATTAAATTATATGCTATCAGTTGCCACACATATTTTGTTTGTCAGATTATTAAAATGCTACCACGTATTTATTATATCATTACATGAAGATATAAGATCATATTATATTATTTCATTATTTTATTATGGTAATAAAATTATAGTAAAAGAAAAGATATACAGAATTAGTTAAACAATGAAGAATATTATTACTGTTATTTATTATTATTAGTTTAAGTGTAGTAAATTATGACATAAAATCCCTTCTCATATTTTACTACCGTATTTTTATTAACTTAGAATAAACTTTATGAACCTGAGATTATTTTATTGAGCTAGATTATTACAAATAGAAGATTAAGACTTAATTATTAGTTTAATCTTAGTGAGTAGAAGTTATTAAAGTCGTAAGAATACTATGAGTTTGTTATTTGAAATAGTAATAAAGGGGGGATAGTGTTCTTATGCCATTGAGGTAGTATCCTATGGGATATTGGCTCAATGTAATCTATCTTGTCACCTGTATTTTCACTTCAAGTCTCATGAAAATATTAAATATTTATTTAATTTATTTTTATAAACTGAACCTTATTCGTATTTTAAATTTGAGCTAGTGAAATGTTTAATTTTAATGCTGAATATTTTAGTTATTAATTATTAACTGAGATAGAACCCGTTTTATTTCATATCATATACTATCTGGAAGAGAGGATGCACGAGATTACAGGTTAGAATACATTAATTATATTAAGTAAATTATATCTTTAAAGTACAATTTGAAGCTAAAGAGAATACGTAGTATATAAAATCATTTAAAAATAGTTATATAAAGCTTTAAATATTGTTGCATATGGTTGTAAAAGCTGGCCATATTAAATAACACATCTATAAATAATTAAAACTATATTTAAAAATTTGATTTTAATAGTTTAAAACATATAATTTAATAAATGCTATGTTTAAATTTATAGTCATATTTAATAAACAAAAATTAATATCGTACATTTTAAAAATAAAGTTTATGATGGTGAGAATTATATTTAATTCTATATTTTCTAAATTGTTCTTCCAAATTATATAATTATATTATATAATATAATAAGTGTATCAATTTTATAAATCTAGGCAGAGAAATAGATTAAAAATTGTCTGTCAAAGTTATTAATCATGTGACTTGTATATGACATACGTTCACACACATGCTTGTTTGAATTAATAATAAAGTTTAAAATATTTAAAAGTTATATTATAGAATTGGATAGAATTATTGCCTATCATAAAAGTAAATAGTATTAAACATTAAATTAACTATCGTATAAAATGTTTTAAATGATGTAATAAAGATGAATACATTCATAATATAAAAATTAAATATTTTATTTAAATAAAAATAGAGAAATTGAATATTAAGAAATGGAATAAGTTATTAAAATTATTTTAAAAGTTATTTTAAATGTTTAAATGGTTTTAATAAAATAATAATTGAAGTAAAAGTGAAATTTTAAATAATATTTTTTAAATTTTATTATGTCATAATTTCTAATTTTGAAATTCAATTATACTATAAACTAAAAATATGTAAATTTGTTCTCAAGCTGAAGTAAAAATTAACCAATAGGAATAGGTATTCTTACAGACTATAAATATGATTTGCATGGGGTTATCAGGGGAGATTAATAATGTATTGAAACCAAAGAAAAGTAAATTATAACTATCAAAAAGATAGTATTTTAAAATTTTTTATTTTAGTCAATTTTTTTTTTTAGTACTTTCTTATAACTTTATCTGCAAAAAAATAATTGATAATTTTAAAAGTATTTTTTGCAAAAGAGGGTTTTAAAATAATAATTTAGAAACTTCGTGAAAATATTTTTTTAATTTTTAAAAGTTACTTGCCAGGATTATTTTATCTGAAGTTTAACCTAAACTACGCAATAGAGATGGATATACTATGAAATAAAATATGTTTAAATTATAATACAGCTTTATTTATGCATAACCGAAGAACTGTTCTGGTACATAAAAAAAACACAGCTCGAACATTATACGAAGTCTAAAAAAAAAAAAAAATGTATTGAAACGTATTATTTATAAGCTGATCCAAGATTTATTTTTAAATAGTAATAAGACAATTATATTTCATGAATCGCTTATATAATATGATATTCAAAGGAGTAAAATGTTATATTCTTTCTGAAGGTAACATTTTTAAAAAATATTTTCAAGAATTAAAGAAAGAACCCAGGAAAATATGCTACAGAAGCGTTTTTGATATTAAAATATTCGTTCTTCAAATTGTTTAAAATGTATTTAGAAAAGATTTGTTCAAAAGTACTTGAAGTTTTTTTTTTTATTTTAAAAGAGATTTATAAAATACCAAACGAAAGTTTAAATGTATCAAAAAGGAAATATATAAAAAAAAGTGAACACATAGATGAATAAAAGATAGATCCATGGAAATACAAATAGTACTTAAAAGTTTATTGAATAGTTTTTCAAAATTAAATTAGATGGATTGATGCATCGGATATGCATAGAATATTGGTAGAGAAGATTAAGAAGCTTCGTGGGAATAATTCTTTAATATTATGATTTAATAATTATCATCCTAAATACTAAAACCAAGGATTATTTTCTATAAATGTTACTAAATGGATTAATAATTACTTTTTATTTTAAACTTTAACGCGCTTGGAGGAGAAAATTTTTTTAAAACTCTAGAGAAAATAATAAACATTTTGGACTTATCAGGAACTATCGTCAAGAAAATATGTAACTATAGTTTTGATTCCTTTCATTTTGTTAACCTAGTTTAAATCTAAATTTTTATATAAGATTAGGAAAAACATAAAATCATTAATTTATTAATATTAAAATTTTATAATATAACAATCCAATAATTTAGCTAAAAATATTTTAATATAAAGTGTATGGGTGTGAATTTTTTTTTATATCTGCAATGCTCAAGTAGATAAAGGAAGCCTACTGAACACGAAGACTAGATAAAGGTTATTGGTAATAATAATAACTATTGATAATTTATAATGTATATTTTTTTTTGTTTTCTTTAGATCATCCATAAATTGGAAGAATGAAGTGTAAAAGTTTTTTACTTATATGTACCGCATTTCATACAACATTTTAAAAAACATTATGAGATAGGATTGATTTGAAAATATGCATACGACAATTTTTTTATATATTAGTGATATAATCCAACATATAACAAATAGTTATGTGATTCTTTTAAAATTTTCATGTTAGGATATTCAAATATTGTCTAAGTAGATTGTATATGATTAAACATACAGAGCAATGAAGTAAGCAACTTTTCTTATGGAATCGTAAGATTGTTTAACTATTAATGAATTTTATTTATTGTTTTGTAAATGCAGACAGTTATTTATCGATGTAAGATGTGGAAAATCTTGAGAAATAATGTTGAGATAGTGGCTTGGAAGTACTTAGTGAACAGGAAACCAAGATGATGTTTTAACAAATAGGATGTTATAAGGAATGGAAATAATATTTAGTCTTTATGTGAATATCAGCATAGATAACAAAGCCCTATGACTGATACACATTTTATTTGGACAGTGTTTATATTTCTTTAAATATTTGATGTTCTAATAAAGCTGAAAAAATAGCTTTACCATTGTCCCTGTACTAGAAAATATTAGGCAAGTAAATGTCATACCTCTTCACACTGTGCCATGATTTTGAGATATATCAAGAGTAATATTCTAGCTTTCTTCCTTAATCCTATGCATCTGTTTTCGCTATCTTTATTTCATGTAACTGCATCATTCAGTAAGATATGTTTAAAAGAAATGATAAATAATTTAGAACTTAGGTTATGCTATCATTTTGTATAAGATTGGTTTATTTGCTTAGAAGGAATAGGATGTTATAACTTAAAATTGAAGATCCAAGGTATCCTAAGGAACGAAAAGAATCATAGAATATATTTTGAATTTTATTTCGGAAATGAAATATAAACTTTTTTTAAAATAAAGTATCTAAACAAAGATATTTTCTTTAAAGTGATAATAATCTTAAATGCTTTAGTATTTTTTTTTCAAGAGGAAAATAAGTATTGCATATTTTTAAAATACAATAGTACAAAGTAAATTATGTAAACAATATGCATAGTATATTTTTTGTTTATTGATTAACAGAAATATATTGATGGTTACACTTATATCATACTAAAGTAAGGCTTAAAGAAGAATATATTATGATTAGTAAACATTGTGTGATAAATACTGAAATCTAGTACTGAATTTTGGGTAATATTTTTGTGTAACATCTTTGACTTTGCAAGATGAAAATTTTTTAATATTTTGAGAAATCCATACTCATTATAAAATTTTGTTTTCTATAGAATGTTTTCTAAGTATGAATTTTTAAAATAAGATAGTTTAATAATATTAAGGATAAAATGCTGTTGCTAATAAAGTAGATAAATATATTTGTAATAAGTTAACCATAATGAGAAACCAAATAGTAACTTTTTTTTTAATTTTGTCCTAAATCTAAATAAAGATATAATTGAAATATAAATTATTATTTTTATAACCCGGTAGATCAAACTGTAAAGTAAAAAAAGTTAAGGATATCCACTGTAAATAGTGTAAATAAATTGTTCATTTATTTGTTGTTAGTAATAAACTTTGTTAAATTTTGTTATTTCAAAAAATTTTGTGACCGAGTTATTTATTTCTCCACATCGCTACATGAAAACACGATATATGCATAATAATTGAAACAAATATATAATTTTGCACAAAAAGATAAATAGAGAATTATTTAAGAATTTAAATATTTTATTGGTATTCATTATAATTAAATAATCATAATCTTACATTATTTTATTGGTCATAAATCAGTTATCACAATATTATATTAAATTATATGCTATCAGTTGCCACACATATTTTGTTTGTCAGATTATTAAAATGCTACCACATATTTATTATATCATTACATGAAGGTAAATATTATATAAAATTATTTTATTATTTTATTATGGTAATAAAAATATAACGAAAAGAAAAGATATACAGAATTAGTTAAACAATGAAGAATATTATTACTGTTATTTATTATTATTAGCTTCAGTGTAGTAGATTATGACATAAAATCCCTTCTCATATTTTACTACCATATTTTTATTAACTTAGAATAAACTTTATGAACCTGAGATTATTTTATTTGAGCTAGAATATTATTAAATAGAAGATTAAAATTTAATTATTGGTTTAATCTCAGTGAGTAGAAGTTATTAAAGTCGTAAGAATACTATGAGTTTGTTATTTGAAATAGTAATAAGGGGGGATAGTGTTCATACGCCATTGAGGTAGTATCCTGTGGGATATTGGCTCAATGTAATCTATCTTGTCACCTGTATTTTCACTTCAAGTCTCATGAAAATATTAAATATTTATTTAATTTATCTTTATAAACTGAACCTTATTCCTATTTTAAATTTGAGCTAGTGAAATATTTTAATTTTAATGCTGAATATTTTAGTTATTAATTATTAACTGAGATAAAACCCATTTTATTTTATATCATATATTATCTGGAGGTGAAGATGCATGAGGTGAAGGTTAGAATATATATATATATATATATATAAAAATAAAATAAAAAAAAAAATAAAAAAAATAAAAATATATATATATATATATATATATATTGAAACAGTAAGGTCTGCTTTGCAGATCTTCGTTTCACCTTTTCTCACCTACTTCCTATTCTCATACCTTAGTTTGAACCCCAATCTATCGTAGTGTGTCTGCAGTACACTTATATACTGAAAATCCCACCTAATTTTAAATCACGAGCACAATGCTCGTATTATATATACCTTATTCCCAAATAAAATAAAATATTATGGATTATGTCTTTGTTCACATAATTTACATTTATTAAAAGTAAGTTATATAAGTCGTAATTGCACACACACTATGATATGCATTTTAAACATATCAAAAGTATAAATTGTTAAAGTTATTTTGTTTGAATCTGTTTACAAATATATTACTGTCATAATATATTTTGATTTAAAATAAAATTCATTTAGTAAATATTCGTTTAGTAAATAGATTCAAATATTGCAATTTAAAAAGTAAAATCATTTTCTTTAATTTAATAAAAGTTATTCCAAATATTTCTGTTAAAATAAATGATGGACAATAGTTTAATTAGTTAATATTATATAAGTTTATCTAAAAGCAGCAGATGTCCACCTAAGGTTTTCTTTAATTAATAAAAGTAATTTTTAATTAAATCTAGTTTGTAATTCGAATGTTGACAGGGAAAGTAACAAAAAAAATTAATTAATGTTGAATTCCTTTGGACATTCGGATGATTACAGCTGATAAGTCCGATATATTTTTGTAATGCTCCCGGGCAGTTCTATTGTTAACGTCTACTATAAAAAGAAGGGTTTCCTTTTGTTCTCCAGTTAGTTTTTATTTTTCTGATGTTTCTAAGAGAAATCATTCTAAGTTCTATTCTAATAATTTGCTAACCTTGACATGACAGAATAGAGGCATTAAGATGGCTATGTCCCCCTTGGAATAGCCAGCCACTGCTCCATACCATCGAAAGCTATCACATAAGAAACCCCGGAACTGCTGCTGCTGCCAAAAATATGAACATTTCCAGATTTTGCTGCTGAATTATAAAACCTGCCGAACATCTAACTGAAAATGCTTCTCCAGAGGTAACCCTAAATTAACCCAAGAGCTCTTGTGATAACTAACATGCTATAGCTATTTAAAATTGTTTTTCTTATATTTCACATAACTTCATTATGTATTTCTTTAATGTGTTTAAATATACTCAACATTTTGCTCTCTATCCTTGGGTTAATATTTTCTATTTATAAAGCTTTCTTTTATTTTATTATGATAATGTGTCAGAACTGTCTTTGACCGAGTGAACTATTCCCTTTATTGAAAGTAAGATGCCGCTATTAAGGCATATTTTAAATTTATAATTTTCCAATTTTATTATCTTGCAAATCACTCATTCGAGGGCAATTCTTTTCATTAATATAATATAATCACATAGTTTAAAATCTACATGTTATTGATTTTAATCTAATATAAGAGTATGTGCGAGGTCAATGATTAAATGTGTCCCTTAATGCATGATTGCGTATATCAATCTATACTTACTTTTCAAACCTGCAAGCATGCATTTTCCTATTTTAATTACCGTGTTCTACTTTAATTACAAAGTTCATCATTGACGTCGAGAATGTGCAGACCCTTTTAAATGAATTTCGGGAAATTTGACTGGGCATTTCTCTTAATACAAGTAAAACCCATTCAGTATGTTTTATATACACTCATCTCGTATTGCTGGTAAATGAATTGGTTGTTGAGACCGCTTTGTTTTATTTTCCAAGGATTCTTTACATGGCTAAGGCCGTTCTCTCCATGCTTGCGGTTTCCAAACAAAGGGTGTCCCAAATGACACCCCTGGGAATTAAACACAATCATCACACAGCCGCTAAGTTTTGGCTGTTCATAAAATACTTTTCTATGGGTTAGCGACGAGATGCCCTCCATAATTATTCCAGATCTTCAATATAGTTTTATTTTATATTTATTTTACAAAGCATCCGTGACTTAAACGTGTCACACCCTCCAACTTTAATAAATTCATTATCAGCAATACTGACCTCCCAATGCAACTCTATTAATATTATTATCAAATAAATGCTTTGATCATATTCCCACTTTTTGCTTAGTAAGCTTTAGTCCGTACTATTCTCGAAATCAATAAATAGTTTAGAACACTTAATTTTCAAATATTTTCTTAAACTTGTATAATTACTCAAAGTACGTTGCACATGTTCCTATCTCATCAAGCACATTATCGTAATGTTATTAGCCTGAGGAATAGAATATATCACTTTGCTTTAAAACCTTTTGTCATTTATTGAAATATAATGCCAACAATTATTTAATAAGCATCCCTGTCTCATATAAGCAGACAGTGGCATTATATATATATTTATATAAATAAATTGTGTGAAATTATTTAAAACTAAATTTGATCTCTTATTTTATTTGATTCCTATCACTGTCTCGGTCTATATATATATATATATATTTTTTTTTCCATTTCTTTTGTAAATCCATAAACGTTAATTAGCCACCCAAGCATCTTTTAGTAGTCTTTTGTTTCTCCCTGACCACCAGGCACCGGTCAAAGGTTATACTAGTAGTGGCACCAGATATTATCACGTAGATAGCACTGTGAAATTTGGACTTTAGATTTGAACTTAGTATATCTAGAAGGCAACCCCTTCTAGAATGTTCAGTTTCATGTCTGGCTTTGAATTCTGCAGTGTGTTAGCAAGATAGATGATTCTGACTGTTACATAGTAAATTTTTTTTCCCGGGTCCATGGCTTGCCCAAACATGGAGCCTCGAATATTTAAACACCCACATCCCGTTAGATCTTAATTATTTAAACACCCACATCCCTGTAGCTTAATTTTAGCATTTTGTCTCGTATGTAATCACTCAAATCCTTTATATTTTGGATATATAATATTTTTCAAACTCTATATTATCTATTTGCATGTATATTTCATGTATTTTGTTTGACTCGAGCATTCAATTACTTATTCTATATAATCAGAACTTGTCCAAACTTGCTATAGTGTGATACGAGCCATCTGTATTTATCTGTATATATTGTTTCACTTAAATGACACTATGTATGCATGGCGTAAATTACTTAAATATTGTCCCAAGTCAATATTGTGACAATCTATGAATATTTCAAATAATGTATTTTACTTTCAAAATGAAATTTTATCGGCTCAATGCACAAGATAGCATAATAATAATTTTGCACAGTAATGACCTAGATATAATAGGCTATCTTATGGAAATCAGAAATAATTATAAATCAAATGTTGTAATCAATAAAAAAAAATGTGAATGTTTTAACAAGTGCCCGTAGTTAAATGGAATAGTTATTAAAATTAATTTTGGGATGCTAACAGTCTATGGATCCTTTTAACTGGTGACATGGTGCCCAAGAGTAATTTCATTAAATGAAGTTACTTCTAAAATAAATTTTGTTACCAGGCTAAATTCTTTTATATGTAATTTGTTTTTTTTCAACGTGTGTAAATTTTCTTAGACCAAATAATGAGACGTGAATCGGATCAGTAATTATGTAAATAAATATATATGTTTGCAAATCTTAAATAAGAAGGAACGAAATAATTATACCTGGATCTAGCAAAGGTTAACATATATAAATAAAATTGCTTGAGTTTCAAAATATATATGTTAGTGAAATATTTTGACAGGTAGAATTTAAGAGATTTTATATATACGGGCAGTTAAAAATATATGTTGGCAGCAGATTTAAGCGAGAAATTTTAGCAGTAGTAAGAGGGCAGTAGTTGGGGTTTTAGTGATAAATGTAAAAGCAGCAATTAGGCCAACAGAACCGAGAGGGAGATAACCTATTAGCCATTAATAAAATTTGAAGTCAAACGTAATAATCGCAGAGAATCAAACAAAGGAAAATAATAATAGTATTTTTTAATGGTATTAGTTTTAGTAAGCTCAACGTAAAACAGTTTAAAAATTTTCTTTATCAGTGCTATGAGTACACCTATTCGTTAAAAAAAAAAAAATTTTTTTTTAGGATATATTAAATAATTAGCAATAAAATAAAAGGAAAAAATCATCATCATCATCAATCACAATAATCATCCAACGCCATGGATAATATGGACAACAACCACGATGATCAAGAACTGGACCTTTCCGGATTTCTTGAATCTCCTCCAATAAGTATGAGACCTGTCCAGCAAACGAGTAAGGAAGATTCCAATCTGGATTATCTGGTGGAATTATATAAGAGAAGTGAAAAGAGGGCAAGAAAGCAGGAAGAGGAGGCCCAAACAAAAGAGACAGAGTATAAAATCTTTACCAGGATGATCCTCGATGAATTGGCACAAGTGAGAGAGAGACATAGGCTCTCCAATGGAAACTGGAAGAATACTGCTCAGGAAATCGAAAAAAAATGAGCGAATGCCGAGATCAAACTGAGTCAAAATTAATACAATACCTGGACAACGAAGTCCTGATAGCGAAAACAGAACCTGACGATACAAACAGTATCAACGAGGCAGTGGACCTAAACCAAAGATGTCAGACCTCTAACAATGATCTACCACCTCCTCAAGCACATAGTAGTAAGACAGATACAACCCACAGGACCTTAATTCCAGATTTCGTGGTTCAAACCCAACTTGCTAAGATATTGACTGTTAAATTTTTCGAGGAGAAATAGAAAAAAAACCCCACCCACACCTGGATAGCCTGCGTGATTTCTTTCAATTTTATAAGATGGATCCACATGAACAGACTGCTATCACTAGCCATCATTTATATGGCTATGCAAAAGATTGGTGGGGCATGTTGGCGAAAAAACCAAACAACTTTGCGAATTATGGTAGCCTGTTACGAAGATATTATTGGAGTGAGGATCGGCAGAGCGGAATTCTAAATACCATTTGCCAGGAGAAGTACGGAGTGATCAAGGAAACACATACGCAATTTTTCATTCGCCAGATCAATCGCCTTCGATCACTTAGCACATTTGCATTTTCTGACACTCATGTTATATGCACCGTTCAAAAGAATATGCCATTACTGATACAACAGCTGATGGTGGGCAGCAGAATCAAAGAGGTGGAGGAAATGGCTGAATTCTTAACCACTCTGGATTTCAGTCCCTGGGCTAAAAAACTGCCAGATAAGGTAAAGAGAACTGATAATCTGAGACTGCAGTCAACAAATTATCAAAGCAGTTTTTACCCACCAGACCCAGGATTATAGTATTTTTTTTTAAAAAAAAAACAACAAAAAGAAATGGACATGTCACAGGATAATATAAAAAGGAGATTGGATATAAACAGTGTTAAACTATTAGATTTTCTTAATAAAATTTCATTGAAAGGGGGGGATAAAAAAAATGTTCGCTAGATGGTAGATTTATTCATATGATCCGGATATATAATTCAGTTTTGTTTCTTCATTATATTTATATCCTGTACATTATGGGTTATCTTGTAACTTTTTTTTTATGCAGGCTTCATAGGTAGACACCTGTTGTAAGATCTTTTTTTTAACAATTTTTTTTGTTCCGTCACTAAGGAAATGTGAAACAGTAAAGTCTGCTTTGCAGATCTTCGTTTCACCTTTTCTCACCTACTTCCTACCCTCATACCTTAGTTTGAACCCCAATCTATCGTAGTGTGTCTGCAGTACACTTATATACCGAAAATCCCACCTAATTTTAAACCACGAGCACAATGCTCGTATTATATATAACTTATTCCCAAATAAAATAAAATATTATGGATTATGTATTTGTTCACATAATTTACATTTATTAAAAGTAAGTTATATAAGTCGTAATTGCGCACACACTATGATATGCATTTTAAACATAACAAAAGTATAAATTGTTTAAGTTATTTTGTTTGAATCTGTTTACAAATATATTACTGTCATAATATATTTTGATTTAAAATAAAATTCATTTAGTAAATATTCGTTTAGTAAATAGATTCAAATATTGCAATTTAAAAAGTAAAATCATTTTCTTTAATTTAATAAAGTTATTCCAAATATTTCTGTTAAAATAAATGATGGACAATAGTTTAATTAGTTAATATTATATAAGTTTATCTAAAAACAGCAGATGTCCATCAAAGGCAGTGGTGCCCAACCTTTAACTTGACGCAAGCCAGTTGAGAATTTAAAAAAATTTGGGGAGCCACAATTATATATTACATTTTTCATATTACATTTATAAACATGGTACTTAGGTACTAAACCTGCAATGTAGGGAGATAGGTGGGGGTGATGGCCTATTCACATTGGTATCAATCCGCCATTTCTAATGTGGCCAAAATAACGTGTACATGGATCTTTCTCGATGAAAACATCAATATATACAGCAAAATATATATGTGTACACGAATCTATCTCGATAAAAACAACTATTTACAGCACTAAACATCAATATATATATATATACAGCAAAATATATACGTGTACACGGATAAAAACAACTGTTTACAGCACTAAACATCGATATATACAGCAAAATATATACGTGTACATGGATCTAGCTCGATAAAAACTATTTCCAGCACTAAACACAATATATATACAGCACCAAACCAAACGTCTACAAGGATCTTTCTCGATAAAAACAACAATTTTTACAAGAGCACTAAACACAATATATATATATATATATATATAGCACCAAACCAAACATGTACAGCAAAAAAAAAAATGGTGTAATATGTTAAAAATAAAAAAAAATGTAAATACATTTTATTTATTAAAAATTTGGTAACATACATATAAATTACAATTACAGGAAAAATATATTTTATTTAATGTGAAACCTGACACTGCATATCGTTATTGTTTGTATTGTAAAAATGTTTATTTTTTAGTGTGTGCATGTGCCATCAAGGAACATAAAATATTTTATCAATTTTTTTGAAGAGTGCAATTTGAGCCACATTAAACAGTTACGCGAGCCACATGTGACTCGCGAGCTACGGGTTGGGCATCCTGATCTAAGGTTTTCTTTAATTAATAAAAGTAATTTTTAATTAAATCTAGTTTGTAATTCGAATGTCGACAGGGAAAGTAACAAAAGAAATTAATTAATGTTGAATTCCTTTAGACATTCGGATGATTACAGCTGATAAGTCCGATACATTTTTGTAATGCTCCAGGGCAGTTCTATTGTTAACATCTACTATAAAAAGAAGGGTTTTCTTTTGTTCTCCAGTTAGTTTTTATTCTTCTGATGTTTCTAAGAGAAATCATTCTAAGTTCTATTCTAATAATTTGCTTACCTTGACATGACAGAGTAGAGGCATTAAGATGGCTATGTCCCTTTCGGAATAGCCAGCCGCTGCTCCATACCATCGAAAGCTATCACATAAGAAACCCCGGAACTGCTGCCGCTGCCAAAAATATGAACATTTCCAGATTTTGCTGCTGAATTATAAAACCTGCCGAACATCTAACTGAAAATGCTTCTCCAGAGGTAATCCTAAATTAACCCAAGAGCTCTTGTGACAACTAACATGCTATAGCTATTTAAAATTGTTTTTCTTATATTTCACATACCTTCATTATGTATTTCTTTAATGTGTTTAAATATACTCAACATTTTGCTCTCTATCCTTGGGTTAATATTTTCTATTTATAAAGCTTTCTTTTATTTTATTATGATAATGTGTCAGAACCATCTTTGACCGAGTGAACTATTCCCTTTATTGAAAGTAAGATGCCGCTATTAAGGCATATTTTAAATTTATAATTTTCCAATTTTATTATCTTGCAAATCACTCGTTCGAGGGCGATTCTTTTCTTTAATTTAATATAATCACATGGTTTAAAATCTACATGTTATTGATTTTAATCTAATATAAGAGTATGTGCGAGGTCAATGATTAAATGTGTCCCTTAATGCATAATTGCGTATATCAATCTATACTTACTTTTCAAACCCACAAGCATGCATTTTCCTATTTTAATTACCATGTTCTACTTTAATTACAAAGTTCATTATTGACGTCAAGAATGTGCGGACCCTTTTAAATGAATTTCAGGGAATTTGACTGGGCATTTCTCTTAATCCAAGTAAAACCCATTCAGTATGTTTTATATACACTCGTCTCATATTGCTGGTAAATGAATTGGTTGTTGAGACCGCTTTGTTTTATTTTCCAAGGATTCTTTACACGGCTAAGGCCGTTCTCTCCACACTTGCAGTTTCCAGGCAGAGGGTGTCCCAAATGACACCCCTGGGAATTAAATGCAATCGTCACACTGTCGCTTAGTTTTGGCTGTTCATAAAATACTTTTCTATGGGTTAGTGGCAAGATGCCCTTCATAATTATTCCGGATCTTCAATATTGTTTTATTTTATATTTATTTTACAAAGCATCCATGACTTAAATGTGTCACACCCTCCAACTTTAATAAATTCATTATCAGCAATACTGACCTCCCAATGCAACTCTATTAATATTATTATCAAATAAATGCTTTGATCATATTCCCACTTTTTGCTTAGTAAGCTTTAGTCTGTACTATTCTCGAAATTAATAAATAGTTTAGAACACTTAATTTTCAAATATTTTCTTAAACTTGTATAATTGCTCAAAGTACCTCACACATGTTCCTATCTCATCAAGCACATTATCGTAATGCTATTAGCCCGAGGAATAGAATATATCACTTTGCTTTAAAACCTTTTGTCATTTATTGAAATATAATGCCAACAATTATTTAATATGCATCCCTGTCTCATATAAGCAGACAGTGGCATTATATATATATTTATATAAATAAATTGTGTGAAATTATTTAAAACTAAATTTGATCTCTTATTTTATTTGATTCCTATCACTGTCTCAGTCTATATATATATTTTCTGCATTTCTTTTGTAAATCCATAGACGTTAATTAGCCACCCAAGCTTCTTTTAGTATAGAGTCTTGTTTCTCCCTGACCACCAGGCACCGGTCAAAGGTTATACTAGTAGTGGCACCAGATGCATTATCACGTAGATGGCGCTGTGAAATTTGGACTTTAGATTCGAACTTAGTATATCCAGAAGGAAACCCCTCCTAGAATGTTCAGTTTTGTGTCTGGGGTTTGAATTTTGCAGTGTGTTAGTGAGATAGACGATTCTGACTGTTACAATATATATATATATTACAGATATATAGTATATATATATATAAAAATATATATATATATATATATATATAAGTGTACATTTTTATCCATTAACTTTTATACTCTGTTCCAAGTTATTTATCCTGGTGAGTTAAAATAATATAAATGGTTATTAGGATGAGCAATCAGTCTAGATTAAGCATAAGCATATATATTTCGTTATCCTGTTGTATTTATAATAGAACAAAATTCAACACTTATACAAAAGTAGAAATTATTTGAGAGTTTCCGTGGCAATAATTCATCAGGTAATTAACATCCACGTTTCTAATTGTAGCAGATTTAAAAAGAAAAATTTATCTAATTTGCTCTAGATATTTCAAAACAAACTTCAAAACCAACTTATTAAAATCTTTATTGATTTATTCGGTAAGCATTTCAAATGACATATAACAAAATCATTGATTTACATTTAAATCAAGATAATTTTTCCCTGAAAAATTAGTGGAATTTTATTACTTAGTATATTTATCTTTCCTTTTTCTTTTAAAACTCTTTGTGAATTTTATTTCTCTCAGGATGGCAATCCATATATGTGTATCAATATTTAAGTAGTAGGACATTTTTTTTAAAACCGTAAGTATTATTACGACGTATATTTTTCAATAAGTAATTAAAAGCAAACATTTATTTATTATATCTCCATTGGCAAAATAATAACTGTTTACTAATATTAAGACGAATTTATCCAATTATCATGTTGACATATTTAGCATTTTAATCAACTACTAATTGACTATTTCTTTCATTACATGGGTTCCGGCAATAAAAATACACAGACTATAGAGAATAACATTACGAAAATATTTTCATATTTACTTTATTAAAAGTTAGATTATTTCAAAATGACTTTTAAATTTATTTACAATATACCATATATAACACTTGTTTTAAAATCATTTCGAATTATTATTATTTGTTTCTTGATATTTTGACTTTTTAAGCACAATCTTGTTCTACTGGATAACAAGACTAGCGTGCAAAATATAAACATTATCAATTTTTTTAGTCTATTTATAAATGATTTGTGTGTCATTTCCAAAGAAGATATTTTAAAAATATACATAACATAAAAGCAAAGGCTTACTTTTGCTTGAAATTTCCTGAGTTTGAAAGAAGATTTATTCAAATAAAAACTTATCTCCATGGTTTTAATTTCCTTATCCAGTGTGAATCCTAGGAAATATGCAGTCGTGGAAATGGCTTAAAATATAGCAAGGTTTTTAAGATTTCTTATTCAAACATCTTTAGACAGCAAGGTATTCTACTTCCATACAATTAGATTTCAGAATTTTGTTGATTTTTAATTTTTTTTCTTATTTTAAATCAGAGCTGAGGTTTGTGTTTGCTTGGTTCTTGTTTTTCTTAATTAGTCCACCCTCTATAGCTATGTTAGAACATATATAGCTTTTATTATACTGCACTCTGGGAGAGAATTAGCCAATAATTTTGGTGTGCATAATTAGTATTACCCCCTCTGTCTTCATTTTTAATAACTACCCATTTTTATTTAAGACATTTCTAGTTCAGTACTAAAAAATATGCTTAAGAAATTTACTGTAATGATTTATTTGACAAGATTTAACAATTTGATTTAATTATTTATTTCTTCCAATTGCTATTCAAAACTAATAAAATAGCAATGTATTTATCTACCAAATAATAATATTACTTTTAAATTGTTATTTTAGTCTAGTCAGAGCCTAGACTGGGTTTGAAATCTTATCTCCACTCAAGCCAATTTCCCATTACATTCAAAATAATCTCTATTGAAAACCTCTTTAGTAATATTTTGATGTTAAATATATTATCATTTAAAATTTTGGAATTATTATATTTAGGGACCTAAATAAAAGGTCACAATATATATATATACATATATAAATAAAAGGTCACAATATATATATATACATATATTGTAACCTCTGTCTTCTTCACTTATTCACTTTATTAGATTTATAAATGTCCAGGTGCCAATTCTCTACAAGATAGAATAAAATTTATAACTGTAATTGTTTTTATAACTTATTTAAAAGATTCTTATACTGTAATTATTTTATGGCTTAGTTCAGTTGAGGATATAGGTTATGGTATTCATATAGGATGCAAATAAGAGTAATAGAACATTTATGGATAACAATTCTGTAACACTAACTTAATCATATTCCACACATTTATTCAATTATAAAACTACTGCAAAATTATCAATTATCACATTTATTACAGGATAGACAATGATGAGTATTGGGTACCTTTATATCTACATCACCATCTATTCTAAGCAAAGTGAAATATAATATTGGGATCTATTAACTCCAGACAAATTAAATAAATTTGGCTTCTACTGGCAAGTCTAGATATTCTAGAACTATACTATTTTAACCATATATGTGTGTGTGTGGAAATGGAGAATCAAACATATATAATAAAACAATTCATATGGAATATTAATTCAATAAAATATTTATTGAAAATAAAGACAAAATAACAAAAACAAAATATATTATTTTATACATCTTGCTATTAACTCTAACACTTCCCTTCTTACTTAGATAAATTACACTTCTCTTAAACCAATATCTCATTTATACTGAAAGAAATGAAATGTTAAAAGATGAAATGATTATGATATTAATATGATATGTTATAAAGATTTTAGAATGATTTCTAAATCATGTAAGACAATATATTGTCTTACATAAATAATAACCAGTTACATTACTTTTAATATATATAAATATTACATTTCTAGTATAAACAATATATATACATATATATATATATATATACTTATCAATATTTAATCTTTAGGTTATGAATTGTTATTAACTTGAAATTTAAAATTTGAAGATGTCAATGAGGTATACGCTGCTTTTATTAATCCAGAAATAGTTGTAATAATTTTTCACTATTTTAGAAACTTGTAATGAACATTATAAACACATTAGCATGAACTGGAATTATTTTATTAATTAGCCGAAATAAAATCTCTGACTTGGTGAAATAATCCTAGTGAAGTTTTATGGTTTTCTCCCTTCAATTTTTTTTAAACATTTAATATAATTTTTTTATTTCCATTGTTAACAATTCCTTCACGACAGTATACTTTTTATAAGCAATTACTAACTGGCATTCCATGATGCACTTTATTATTCATTTATGTAGACACATAAATAACAAACTCCTTATTTATAATTTTTTTACTAAGAAAACAAATTATATTGGATAAATTTTTTTTGTAATTTTACTTTATGTAATATTAAGAATAGGCTTTTAAAAACTGAAAATATATAAAGCGTTCCACAATAGTATTGAATATGTTTTTTCACAATCATTTTCATTTCTAATATTTTTCTATAATTCAAGTATTATCGATTTACAACAAAGTGTTAAATGACTTATAGTGGATATTTTTATGTGGTATTCAGGCATTTTAATAGTGAACTCAAATTGCTAGCTGGTAAAGTCAGAGCTGAACCTCGCAGGTTTATTTTTCCATGTTCATCTTATTTTTTTCTTAAGTAGTCTGTTCAAAACTCTCTTGTCAACACACACTCACGCCCTCTTTTTTTATTATTATTAATCACTTGGCAACACTCCAAAACTTGCTTGCTTTTTAAAATGTCAACAATAGAGTATTAAAATATAAGGAAAAAAAATTAAATATTAAATATTAAATATTGATTTACAAATACAGAGATAATTTTTACAATTCCAAATGTAATATTATAAACAATACATAACCAGTAAATAAAAAAAATATATAAATAAGAAAATCATTTTAATCAATTATATATGAGTATATCTGTTTTATTTAGTATACAAATTTTACTATTACAACCTAGACATTATAAGTAATTATATAAAAGATGGACAAAGTGTAAGATGATGCAAAAATGAGCATACATCCATATATACAAGCTAAATCTTGGATTGGAATAGACAATAATTTAAACACCAATGAACAACACCTGCTATAACCCTCCTATTAATTTTATCATTATACCAACATTCCCTGATGTTTTCCTGTCTTCCACTACTAAATATATAGCTTAAAATTCTATCAATTGGTACATCCAACTAAAGTTTAATTTTTTAAATCTACTTTCAAATAGCATATCTCATCACAATTTAAGTTTAATTTTCCTAAAACTCAATTTTAAATATTAAATTATATCACAATTCATTTTTCTAAGATAACTATCTTTAGCCATTATTAACACAAATGTGAACTTTCCACATTTCTTCCTGGTGCCAACGTGGAAGGTCACAATATATATATATATATATATATATATATATATATATATATATATATATATATATATATATATATATATATATATATATATATATAAAAAAAAAAATCAAAACTACCCCAAATCTAAAATTAAACCAGACCAGCATAAAAATAATATTAAAACACAACCTAAGGTTTCACTGCTACAAGCAGACTTCTCAAGTGTAAAGAACTACAAAAAAAACCACACATTATATATACTATTAAAAACTACCCACAAATCCATTCACTTCCCATCCACCCTTAATATTAAAAGAACTCTTAAATAAGTTAATTGCTTCAGAATAATAAATTTTCAATAATAAAGACTCTTTAATTCTTCTTTTGATTTCATTTCTCTCAAAGAAGACAACCTTAGCTTCATCAAAATCAATAGTGTGGCCTGTATCCTTTTCATGGACATACAAAGCAGAACTAAGATATCTATCTTTAACTCTACTTTTATGAACCTTTATTCTTTCATTTAAACTCAAACTACTCTGACCTATGTAAACCTTCTTACAAAATAAACAAGGAATAAAATATACCACACCAGGAATAGTCTTTCTATCAAAAACTTCTTTTGTATTATTTAATAAATTATTCAATGTAACACCCCTTTTCCAAGCAATTTTCTTATTTCCAAACAATTTACTATTTCTACACACAATTTTATAAGAAGACAATTTAAATGGCAAAGAAATAAAATCATATTTTCCTTTAACCTTTACATCCTTACAAATATTACTATTAAATAAAATACTTTTAACAAATTTATCAGAGTATCCAACACTCAAATAATCTTTATAAAATTGATATTTCTGAAACAAAGCTACCCCACTAGAATTATTTAATTTAATATTCCTATGACAATAATTCCTTAAAGCAGCTACTTTATGAGATACAGACTGATAGCTATCAGGTTTAATTATAGATCTTAATTCTTTACTTTTAACTAAATGACTGCACAATAAACAATTAGTTTCTATATTTCTAATCACCAAAAGATCTAAAAATTTTAACTTACCAAAAATCTAACCCCCCTCCTTCTAACACAAATTTTATAGAAGGATCAAAACAATTAAACTCATTTACAAATTCCTTCAATTTATCATTCTCAACTACAAATAAACAATCATCAACATATCTGACAAATAATTTTACATATAAACAATTCTTTTTAATAATAATTTCCTCTTCCATAAAACTAATATAAACTGAACATACTAAAGGAGAAATAATATAACCTATTATCCACCCTTCCTTAATCTTATAAAAATTACCTCTATAAGTAAAATACATAGAATCTTCCAATAACAAAAGCAAATCTTTAATTACCTTAATTTTATTTTTTGATAAAGAACTTTTCTTAATCAATACAGACAAAAGAACATCAATACTGCTTAACCTATTAACAGACTGATACATATTTTCAATATCCAAACTTCCAAATACCCAATTACTTTCCATTTTAAAATTATTAATCTTATCAATATATTATTATTTTATTATTATATATAATTATATTATATATATATATAAATTAGTATTGTAATTTGATATATATTGATTTGTGTACATATATATATATATACATATATATATAATATACAAATCAATATATATATATATATATATTACATTTAATGTTTTCACGGTTATATGATGTAGATAAAACAATGTTTTGGGGTATGAACTGTGTATTATTTTGCATTACAATCCGATATTTCGATGGACTAGCAACCGCCATTATCAAGGTTAACTTTTGAAAGAACAATCGTTAGATCTCAAAGAATAACGTGACTCCTTGTGAGATGAGAAACCTATCATTTTATCTAATATTAACTTGAAATTAATAGGTGAAAAAACTGAGGGAAAAAAATTTTTTGATAAGCCTCATATTGTGAATGCTGAACTACTTCAAGTTGAATCTCACTTTTCATTGTTTTATCTACATCATATAATCGTGAAAACATTAAATATATTATTATTAATCTTTATGGGGATAAAATGTTTTATCGTTTAAGAACTTTTGAAAAATCTTGCGTGAAGAAAGAAGTTGCTGTGCGATCTTACATTTCTGATTCATTGTAGAGATAATGAAGTAATTCCAAAATGCTGCAGATTAAAGTTTCATTCAAACTCTTTTAAAATAAGAAATATTCTACAGGTGGTGAGTAGGAAAATTTTGATTTTTTTTTATTCAAAATATTAGAAGGAAGTTAAACTATATTGATTGTTTTTTACTGAGAGAAGGTATAACATTAAGCAATATTATCCACTCCTTTCTTTCATCTATTTTTTGATAAAATTGTTTATTTTAGATCCACTAAAGATTCAGAATTTAAAACTTTGAAATAAAAAAATTGCTTTATTAATAACTAGAAAGGAAAAACAATTTACTTATAATACTGTAAGTGATTCACATGTAAAAAAGTTATCCCTTTGTCAACTTTCTTCGAATGAAATTTCTCTGTTGGCGAAAGGTTTTACTAATGCCATGGCTTTTAAATGGGTTCCAGTTGGAAATATTATATGCAATATAAAATTTTCCTTAAAAATATATACTTACACACAGGTGATCTTATTAGATTTGAAGTTTGTGATGTCTTGAAAAATATGAAACCACCAGAAAATAATTTATCTAAAGGAGAATTTATTGCACTTCAAAATTTAAAAAAAGATGATTCTATTGTGGTTATTTCAGCAGATAAAGGGATTTCGACATTTTTACTTAATCATTTAGATTATAATAATAAAATTGTAGATTTATTAAATGATGGAACTTATAAAAAGATTATTAAATACTCGCCGACATATTTAGAGAAATAGATAAAATGTCTAATCAAATGTTCTAGTATAGATGAAGATATAAAAATTAAAATTTCTTCAAGAGAAGGTTCTTCATTATATCCTAAATTTTATGGTTTGCCTAATATTCATAAACCTGAGAAACCATTGAAACCTATTGTGTGTGCTATAAGTTCTCCCACACATGCTTTGGCTCGATATTTAGGCCAATGCTTACAACGTTTGACAGAGAGGATTCCATCAAGAATTAAATATTCAAGTCATTTTATTTCTATAATTAAAAACTTTAAACTGACTGAAACTGATTTATTGGTTAGTTTTGATGTTTTTTTCTATATTAACTAATATTCCTGTTGAAGAAGCATTAAGTATAATAGCACAATACAATGATGTACCTGATTTTATTATTCCATTAGCGAAGCATTGCTTAAAAATACATTTTTTGTTTATAATTCTCAAAAGTTTAAACAAATTAAAGGACTTTCTATGGTATCTCCACTGTCACCTGTAATTTCTGATCTTTTCATGGATAATTTTGAAAGTCAAGTGTTAGGTGCAACTACTAAAAAACCTTTTATCTGGCTTAGATTTGTGGATGATACATTTGTCATATGGCCTCATGGAATTGATGCCTTAAATTTTTTTGTTTTTATAAATAATTGGCATCCAAATATTAAATTTACTATGGAAGTGGAAAATAACAGATCACTTTCTTTTCTAGATGTTTTAATTGCAAGAAAATGTGATGAAACATTATCAATATCAGTTTACAGAAAATCTACCCATACTAACAGATATCTTGATTTTAATTCTCATCATCATCCTGCACAAGTTTTTTCTATAGCAAAAAATCTTTTGAGTAGAGTTTATAATTTATGTGATAAAGAACATCTTACTCAAGAAATAGAACTTACAAAAAATATTCTACTTTCTAATAATTATAATAAAATCATCAAAAAAAGCACATGTACATTAGCTTGAAATGCTGATTTTTAGTTTATTACAATTTATATGCATCGCGCTATATAAATAAATATCTCATAACATTAATACTAAAAAGAAAAAAAGATAAAATTGATAATTCTTTTAACAGAGTAATTCTACCTTGCATTAAATGTTTTACTGATAAAATCAGCAGAAGTCTATCTTGTTTTAATATAAAGACTACTTTTTCTATTGGCAAAAAAATTGGTGATTTTTTATATAAACCTAAAGACAGAATATTTTTGGAATGCCAAGGAGTGTATGAAATTCCATGTTTGCAGCGCTCAAGAAGCTATATGGGTCATTCTAGTAGACGAATAAATGTCAGAATTAAGGAACATAGAAATGCTTTTAATCAAAAGATTAGCACATCAGTTGTTACTTCTCATTTTTTTAGAAATTTGTCGCAAACGTGATTTTGACAATACAAAAATACTTGCTAATTTGGAAAGATATGATTTAAGAACCATGAGAGAGTCAATTAAAATATTAAAAAGACCTACTGGTTTAAATAGGGCTGAAGAAGCACAATACATTCCAGCTATGTGGAAACCTATCTTTTTATTTAATATTAACTTGAAATTAATAGGTGAAAAAACTGAGGGAAATAAACATTTTGACCAACCTCATATTGTGAATTCTGAACTACTTCAAGTTGAATCTCTCTTCTCATCTCAAACTGAGTCATGTTATTTTTTGAGATCTAACAATTGTTCTTTCAAAAGTTAACCTTGATAATGGCAGTTGCTAGTCCGTCGAAATATCGGATTGTAATACAAAATAATACATGGTTCGTACCCAAAAACATTGTTATATATATATATTTTTTCATAGGTTACAGATAGAAAAAACATATTTTGTGGGTCACCCTCAACTAGGAAATAAATACTACATAATTGTTGAGGTTCTGTAAACAATGTATAATAATAGAAACATTGTAAACAATGTTTACAATTATTGTTAAAATCCACAATTAGAAAAATCAGATGTTTTAAATTGAAAAAATTGAAAAATAAACAATTAAAAATTCAGGGCATAATTTGTCTTTCAAAAAATTTCCAAATAGGATGAGGTTTACATGTGTTATCGCATTTGTTGATACAATTTGGTCTTTTTAGTATCTCAGTAGCTTCTCTGATCTTATATTCGTAAATGTTTTCACATCCGGATACGATCCTAGTATTAAAATAATCGGTATTTCAATATTCTTTTCAAAAATCTTTAAGTTTAATACAAATGTTATTCTGGTTAGTTTCTAATGTTGTCTCGTTATTCACAAATATTCTAGTTGATAAAACATTGAATATCATTTTTCAACATTATATTTTGCTTAACTATAATTTTGTTTTGACTAAACATTGTTTTTCAAACATATTTCATATATGATGGACAACATTAACAACAAACTTTGGTACTCCTTTGAATTCTTCTATTTGAGAAATAATAGCTGATTTGTTTATGGAACATATAGAAACTCATGCTGTAGAATCAGCACGTTTAAAACCTGTTGTTTGATTTAGATATGTAGATGACATTTTTTTTCATCTGGCAACATGATAATAATTGGAAGATTTTTTTTTACATTTAAATAATATCCATCCTAATAATTATATTTACAATGGAAATAGAATCCGATGGGAAATTTCGGTTTTTTTTATGTTCTTGTCATCAAGAAACAAAATATTATTTTACATTCTCAATTTCAGAAAAACTACACATATTGATAGGTACCTTCTATTTTTTTCTCATCATCATCCAGCTCAGGTCTTTTTCTATAACCAAAACACTATTTACCAGAGCAATTAACCTTTAGTTAGATCATATCTAAAAAAAGAAATATATCATATAAATAATGTATTGTTAGCAAATGTTAAAATAAAAAGATTATACACTGATCCCTAAGTCAAGCAAAAAATTCCAAAAATGAAAAACAACTATTAGGGTTTGTATTTTTTATATAAAAGAAACCACAAACAGTATCAGCCACATTCTATGATGCTACAACAACAAGACAGCATATGCTTCTTATTAAAAAATTACTAATTTTTTTATCAAGCCTAAAGATTCAATTTCTCTTGAAAGTCAAGATGTTTATGAGATCTGATGTGGAGTTTGTAAGTCTTCTTATGTGGGTATGAGCAATCATCACACATCAGTAGATTAGAAAATGAATATACTAATACAGTGAAACAACATTCTTCATCCCCAGCTCTCTCAATCCATGCTATGGATTCAGTTTACAATATTGACTTTTCTAGGACCTTGATTCTATTCAGATGTAAAAACCTAGACAAATATAAGATCAGAGAAACTATTGAGATACTAAAAAGACCAAATTGTATCAACAAATGTGATGACCCATGTAAACTTTCTCCTATCCGGAAATAATTTTTTGAAAAAGAAATTACTTTGAAGATTCTCTAAATTTTTATTGTTTTTTATTTGTTTTATTTATTTTTCAACTTTTTTAATTTTATACATATGTTCGTTGTAGTTGTGAAACTTTAACAATTCTTGCTAATACTATTTATAGTACTTCTGCAATTATCTTTATAGACATTGTTTACAAGGCTTCTACAATTATATAGTATTTATTTCCCAGTTGGGGGCGTTATAATCAAGTTGAAATATTGGAATATCTAACTAAAATCTTACATGGATAAACCTGCAAAATACGTTTTTTTATATTTAATGAATATTTATATGGTTACATAATAAAAATAAACTCTTTTTATGTTGCAACATATTATTTCTATATAGAGATATTATCCCATCCAGCACACAAAAAATCCTCCAGTAAAGTTGCTAAAATTTCCAAAAGCAGCGTAGCGTCATTTCCTATTCAGAAAATTCCTGTTCTGAATTACATTGACGGAATTTTCATCAAATTGCATTCACCTTTGGTAAGGCTAAGAATGTAATAAAAAACAATTGTATCTTACGTAACAATAAAATTGTGATTGGACATGGATATATATATATATATATTGTAACTTTCTTACTAATCTAGCTAGTCAGCATACACGTTTGTGAGCCATATTTTCCTCTGTAAACTTCTATCAACAACTGTCTAATCAATCTAGACTCATGTTTTAGGGCGACATATCCTCCTCTGTAACCTTCTATCAACAACTGTCTAATCAATCTAGAATATACGCCTAAAAATAAATGTCAAACTAAAGAGAGGATTTCTTTATTGACTAAGCTTGCATGAAACTATAAACCTAAAGAAGATTACAAGGTGATTAATGAAAATATTAACTTCTGGTCAAACTAGCTTTAAAATCCAAAAACAAACAAACAAAAGGTTATGACATAAATTTAATATTCATCAAACCAATAAACAAATAATAATTAGATTGATGGGATGAATATGAAATTAAAATTATAAATTAAGCCATATGTAAATTAGGATGTAGATAACTAAACGGATGATGAAAATAAAGAATTAAATAATAAAATGAAATGAGTCTGAGAATGAGGAAAAAAGAATGAAGATGTATCAGAATAATGAATGATTAAGATGATGGTAGAATAAGAGTTAACGGATGATGAAGATAATAATGGAATAAGAGCTAGGGAATGGTGAGTTAATTAGGATAATGAATTAGGACGAAAGAAGAATAAAGAACTAAAGAAAGATTGAAATGACAGATGAGAAGAATGATGATGATGAAAGATGATGTCCAGAACTATAAATTGATATTGAATTAAATGATAGTAAGCTTCACCAAATAAAATAGGGATTCCAAGCTTAACAAAACCAGAATATTCACCATAAAGTCAAAACAAGCTATACATTTTAAGACAAAAGAAGCAATTTACACCTTAAAGTTTGGTTGACTTTTATAAAACAGTGAGTATAACATAACTCAAATCCAACTACAATAAATAACTAGATATAAAATGTACCATAAATTCAAATTCTACATTGCAAATTACTAACTTAGTCTTCTCAGGGTTCAAACAACTTAAAGATTGTTATACAAGATATACTTGGGTCAGTGAGAGGGATTTTGCCACTACCCAAATATAATGCACAAAACAGCTCTTAATACCAAATCGAATTAACAAACAATATTTATTAATTTCAAAGAAACTTTATAAACTCCATAACTATTATATACTTGGAGCTTCAAGAAATATGAATAACTTTTCAATAGCTAAACACAATAACTTATCAACTTCTTTTCTCAATTAATTATAAACAATGTGATCAAGTTCAGCGAATGATAGATCTGCTGGTTCAAATAAACTGATTAAACCAATATTAAGTGTTTATCTTTTAGTATACCACTTAAAATAATATGCAGTCTAGGTTAATAATATTGGATTATTAAGTAATGATGCCTTAGATGTATACATAAATTATAGGGCTTAACAAAATTATTATGATATACCAACATATAGTGACTTATACAATATTGATCAATGGTGATTTCCATATAATCATGTGATATTTCGATAGCAATAACAATAATAATGTGTGGGGGGGGGGGGGGGGTAGCAATAAGAATACAGACAACTAAGATTTATTTACATTATTTACAAATTTATTTCAGAAACATTGCATGAAATAAGACAAATACATTAAATAAAATCAGGGATTGAGATATTAATTGTATCCCATTGACTATACACATAGTAACTACAACAAACTAATACAGTGATATTCATAGTATCACTATTATTATTGGCTATGTTTCTATTATTATTCTATCTTATAGAATAAGATAGTTAAACTTTATTTAAGCTAAATTAGTACATACATTACAAAACAAAAACTGTATTTAGGTCTTTGGGATATACACAATTTTTTTTTAATGTAAAACTCAAGTTGTAATTTAGTGTATTAAACTATAGCTATTTTATTTATCAGAATGTGATAAGGACAATTATTATCATTTACTATAAAAAGATTCATTGTATTGGTGTTGGGGATAAACATCATAAGTCAAATGCACACATAGCACCAAAACATTGCCTATGTCCACAACCTAATCATTTTAATAGTTAACCTGTCTTACTGATCCATTAGTGAATTACTGTATGATGAAGATACATCAACATTGTCCATGTGTATCTCTTGCTCTTTCATATAGAAGTTCTACAATCACTAGTAATTTTAGGTTGATTTGTTTATAAACTGATGAAGATCCTACAACATCATAAGGACACTATTCCAATTAGGCAAACACTATAGATAGATCAGTGGCCCTTAATCTAACTTTATCTTACCCTTAATATTTGATTTTGAAATTCTAAACTTCACCATACATGGTGGAAAACAAACTATATAACCTCATGAGGGACCAAACAATAAAGGGAGGCTCTACAAAACAACATGATAGTTGTACAATAATATAGGTATAAAAGTGTGGGCATTACCTCATCACAGGGAAATAAAATTCAGACCATGGGTATCATCCTCTCTTGGGATTAACTATACTAACTAAGCACTAACTATTAATCAGCCTCAACAATATCATCCTCTCATTTAATCAGCAATGGGGTATTTTTCATCAGCCCATGTACAATATTAATATTCTATTTGATGCCATTATATGTAAATACATATCAGCTGAAAGCTGTCACAAATCCTTATCCTTACAATAGCAAGGTAAAGTAACACTAACAATAAAAGTGGAAACAAATATTCCATTTCATAATGCAGAAACTATTAATGTATTAATAAACAAACCACCAACATATAAGTCAAATGACCATTAATTATTTTTAAATAATAATTATACTTTTGTTATAGCAAGCCATACACATGAAGATCAACCTACATTTTATATTTAAAATGGTTCATTCATAGGAAAACTTAAGAATGAGAAATGCTTATGTTAATTATTTTATATAATAAAACAATTGGGTCATTATGTGTATAACTGTGACAAATTTGGGTCTATTTGTTTACCCTTCAAGAAAATATTAAAATCTGTTTTAAAAAATTATCAATACAATATATTTGGCATTAATAATCTGCCATTTTTCTATTTTCAATAACTAAGCAAATTCCTGCTGAAACACCATTGGGCAGACGAGTTTTCTTCTTTAATGAGAATAAGAAATAAATTCATGCATTTTTCTTAAATTGATTAAACTTTATATGACTTTTTAAAAAAAACTGAATTTTTAAATTTGTCTACTTGATATTTTGACACTTTTGTTCAAAATTATTTCAAATTATATTTTATAAAGAGTACAATTTATAAGCAAACATATTTTTTTGCTTTATAATAAAAAAGCACGAAAACCAAAACATTTTAGTCTTTGTCTTTCAAATTTAAATAATTTACACTCATTTTGAAAACTGAAAATTGATTGATATAAACAAAATAAAAGTAGTTGCTTACATTTTTTGGAATTGTTCTTCATTTGAAGTAGTATTTGTGAGGAAAATAATTATTCATATGGCTGTTATTCATCTTCTCCAGTATGCATATTAGGAATTATAGAATTGATGGGAAATAGTGTTGAAATAATACAAGGTTTTAAAGTTTCTACTTCATATTTTTAACTCCAAATAATCCTGTAATTTTGTTCAATTTAATTCACAAAGTTATTACTTTTCAGCTTTTTCTTTTTACTTTATTTTATAAGTGTAGAATTGAAGTCTTCTTATTCTGATTTTCTTCTCTTAGTCACCCCCCTACAAACTTTATTATATTATTTATACCTTGTATTACAGTGTATTATGGTACTAAATGGGCCAATAACCGAACAGGGTGAATAAATTAATTTGTCCCTCTAGTGACGATCACTTAGACTTTCATATCATTTTAAATTGCAATACAATATATTTAAAGATTGTTTTAAAAAAATTTAGAAGAATTATAAATTGATTTTGTTTTCTTTAAATTACTGTTTAATAAAAATAATAAAGTGCTAAATATTTTCATACTTCCAAATTGGTTTTATACTATTAAAATATTATTTGAAATGGAGCTGCCACTAGACCTTCTCACAAAATGTTTATGAGATTCATATCCACTCTATCAGATTTTCTAGTGCATCACAAACAGTCCATGCCATCATCACTTTCAGGATATTTATTGGTGAGCTTTTGCTTAATTGCAAAATTATAATCCAACAAGCATTTCAATCTATAACTGATTTTTATACACTGATTTTCAATATATTAATAAATTATTACTAATTAAAATTTAAAATTTTATATACTGGATTACTGAATAAAGCTTACTATCATTGAGCCAAAACACATGGTTACTATATATATATATATTTTTTTTTTTTTAATGGGATGTACCATTTTCCATATATATTTTACGCACATATATATAACCTTGAAAGATTGCGTTATGCATATATAACGATACACGTATATGTGTAATTGTTTAAAAAAAAAATATTTATTATTAAATTATTCCATTTTATCACCCAGCATATTTATGACCATCACTTCATAACCTTAAGTGCCAATCCTATATTTCAATAAGAATTATGCTGGGATAGCTGGAATACCAATATGGAAATGCCCCTGGACTAGCTCTGCTCAGGGCTGGTGGTAAAATTTACTGGCAGTAGATCTAACCCTCTCTTTTTTTCTCCCTTTAAAAAAAAACTCACAACACTAAAAAAACCATTCATTTTAAACATATTTATTAATAATGATATTTATGTATCTATCAAAAAATATATATTATTTACACAAGTTAAATTAAAGTCTCTTTTCTTTTTTTTCAAAGATTCATATCATTTTCCCGTTTGTGGGTTTGCTCTTTTCTCTCTTTACCAAAACCCCCCACACACACAAATACGCTATAATATGTATTTTGCACTGATGATTTAATTATGGATTCATTTATACACTAATAAATTCCATAGGAAATAATTTTCAACTCTCCATGCAAAAGAAAAGAAATTTTAAGTTCACAATTGTCAAATAACAGTTTTCTCAGTTTCGTGCAGTAAGCTTACTAAAAGTGACATATATATGCAAATAGAGAAAAAGTACCTGTGTTTCCCCAGGGAATCTCCATTCCTTTGTCAGTGAATGAACTTTTTTTAAAAGTTCGGGTGCCCTGGCTAAAGACCATTTATTTATTTATTTTCTTCCTCTTGTGGCGATTCAACATTGTTGCTTATTGAGGTGAATTCTCTGGGCTTTGACGTCCCTTCTCCGATATCGACAGCTGCTATACCTTTGGGGGAAGGATTCGAACACCTTGCACGTTGAAGCTTCTACCCTAGCCTGACCATATTTTATCAATATATAATATGATTTCTGGATTCTTATTTCGGTATATCAGTCTAACATCTGCCTTCTTCTCCATCCAAATTTATCCTAATCCTTAATTTTTTTTTTTAATTATCGAATTTATCTTTCTCTTCATTCATTTTAAATTATATTTCCATTCACATTCCATATGCCTTTGTTGGAATGCACCACAAAAGCTTTTTACACCTATTTCTTTCCTATTAATATTTAATTAGCATTAGACATTCCACGATTTTTATAATAATTACTTCCATTGTTCTGCAAAATCAGTGTCTTCCATCTTGACATTTATAGTTCTTTTGTTAACTTAATATGTATATATTTAAAAATTTTATCAAAAAAAATGTTTTTTTTTAATTTTATTTTGTGAATGGTCATTTTTAATGGTTCAAAACACACTCACACATATACATAGTGATGTGTAAAGCTGGGTTTGGCAAAAGAAAAAAAATCAGAGCAAGTGTATAACCCCCATACCTCTTTTTTGAATTCTTTTTAATTAAAATAACTAAATCAATTTAATATGATCACGCAAATGACCGTTGATTGTACATCAACTTGTAAATATTAGTTTTGTTAGTAAAGTAATATATATTTTTAATAATACATTAGTAATAAGATATATATATATTTTAATAATGTGTTAAGTATACGAAATGTATTTGTCTAATTATCACAACAGGGTTTGATTATACCTGCCCTGTTGCAATACCCCCCTCCTGGAAGCCTTTAAATATGGTCTACATATTTGAATGGCTCCTGTCTAAACCAATGGAACTATCCATATGTCCTGAAATCAATTTTTTTTCGACTTTCACCCTGTAGCTATAAAAATATAAATGTAAGCGAGCACCAGCCCAATGATATACACTGGGTCTGACCACAACTCACATGCATATGACATGCTACAAATGAACACAGCCAACTTCACCCCAACTTACTTGGTTGGACGACTACAAAATATCAAAAAAAAATGTAAAAAAGATTTCCTTTTTTTTTTAACGAGAAGGCATTCCCTAACCACACTCTGCTGCTTCCAAGTCTTATGGGTGTGGGTAACTAGAACAAATGCCAGATTTTTATTTGGAATTTTCCAACCATGTCAGGAATAAAAAGCAGCTATACACAGAATGCAACACACTATATGCCTGATCAAGCAGCCAACCCCATATTCCACAGTCAGACTTAGACCGCCTTTCTCCCATAGCTTCACAGCTACAACTTATTTACTCTCTATGCTTCTAGATTCTGAACTTCTAAACCCCCAAAGCATAGTGCTGCCCACTTCCTGGACTTCCTTACATCTTCAATATTTCTTAAGTATATATATTTATAATTTTACTGTGGACCGATCGATATTTCACTATGTTATTTTGACTTACTTTTGTTTTCCACCTTTATAAAACTTCGCTTTGAAAACTAGTACAGATTTATCAAAACCTTCGTTTCAAAGTTAGTTTCAAATTCAGAAATTGTCATGATTATAAAAGTAAAAAGTGTAAAATATATAAAATCATAGCTACTGTGTGGGTGTAAATTAAATATAATTCATTACTCGAATTTCTTTTAAAACGACATTAATTTAATATATATATATTATTTTTGTCTGGTTATGACATCTTATAGTAATAAGTGACAGAAAGTGAAATAATTATTTTGTATCTAATTAAAATGGATTAATTATAAAATGTTAACCACTTAAACACTCGTTTACTTTTTTCTTTTAAAATATCTGTATTACTTTTTTTTAAAAAAAAAAAAAATCAATCGCGAACAAGAAAAACATTTACGTTCGTTATTTACAAAAAAAAATCCATAACAAACTGAAAGTTCTTTAAAAACCAGTCTAATCTAAACTGATTACTTTATGAAATGCTTTTATATTCTGCACTCAATATAGCCTAAAAATGTTTTTTTTTCTTATAAACTTAATATAAACTACATCCAATTCTGCCAATATAATATAACTTCCATTTTCCTAATTTTTTCTTTTAGCTAAAACAATAATGATCTGACAAAACCGATATGTATATTTTTATTTATTTTCTCAAAAAAATATTCATAATAATTTCTTTTTTTTTCTTTCCCTCATTGACCTACTTCTCTTTGTGCCCTTTTGTTGGATCACCATTATAACAAGATGTGCCGTTTTCCATATATATTTTACGCACATATATATAATCTTGAAAGATTGTGTGTATGTATATATAACGATACACGTATATGCGTAATTGTTTAAAAATATATATTTATTCTTAAATTATTCCATTTTATCACCCAGCATATTTATGAGCATCACTTTAAGACCTCAAGCACCAATCCTATATTTCTATAAGAATTATGCTGGGATAGCTGGAATACCAATATGGAAATGCCCTTAGACGAGCTCTGCTCAGGGCTGGTGGTAAAATTTACCGGCAGTAGATCTAACCCTCTCTTTTTTTTCTTTAAAAAAAAACTCACAACACAAAAAAACCCATTCATTTTAAACATATTTATTAGTAATGATATTTATGTATCTATCAAAAATATATATATATTATTTACACAAGTTAAATTAATGTCTTTTCCTTTTTTTTCAAAGATTCATATCAGTTTTCCCTTTGTTGGTTTGCTCTTTTCTTTATTTACCAACCCCCCCACACACACAAATATGCTATAATATGTATTTTGCACTGATGATTTAATTAAGGATTAATTTATACACTAATAAATTCTGTAGCAAATAATTTTGAACTCTCCATGCAAAAGAAAAGAAATTTTAAGTTCACAATTGTCAAATAACAGTTTTCTCAATTTCATGGAGTAAGCTTACTAAAAGTGACATATATATGCAAATAGAGAAAAAGTACCTGTGTTTCCCCAGGGAATCTCTGGTCTTTTGTTGGTGAACAAACTTTGTTTTTTTTTTTTTGAAGTTCGGAGATCGGAAGAGCACACGTCTAAAGTCCATTTATTTATTTATCTTTCTCTTGTGGCAATTCAACATTGTTGCTTATTGAGACGAATTTTCTAGGCTTGATGTCCCTTCTCCGATATCGGCAGCTGCTATACATTCAGGGGAAGGATTCAAACACTTCGCACGTTGAAGCTTCTACCCCAGCCTGACCATATTCTATCAATATATAATATGATTTCTGGATTCTTATTTCGGTATATCAGTCTAACGTCTGCCTTCTTCTCCGTCCAAACTTATACTAATCCTTAATTCTTTTTTTTAATTATCGAATTTATCTTTCTTTTCATTCATTTTCAATTATATTTCCATTCACATTCCATATGCCTTTGTTGGAATGCACCACAAAAGCTTTTTACACCTATTTCTTTCCAATTAATATTTAATTAGCATTAGACATTCCACGATTTTTATAATAATTACTTCCATTGTTCTGCAAAATCAGTGTCTTCCATCTTGACATTTATAGTTCTTTTGTTGACTTAATATGTATATATTTAAAAAGTTTATCAAACAAAAATGTTTTTTTTATATTTTATTTTGTGAATTGTCATTTTTAATGGTTCAAAACACACTCACACATATACATAGTGATGTGTAAAGCTGGGTTTGGCAAAAGAAAAAAAATCAGAGCAAGTGTATAACCCCCCATACCTCTTTTTTTGAATTCTTTTTAATTAAAATAACTAAATCAATTTAATATGACCACGCAAATGACCGTTGATTGTACATCAACTTGTAAATATTAGTTTTGTTAGTAAAGTAATATATATTTTTAATAATACATTAGTAATAAGATATATATATATTTTAATAATGTGTTAAGTATACGAAATGTATTTGTCTAATTATCACAACAGGGTTTGATTATACCTGCCCTGTTGCAATACCCCCCTCCTGGAAGCCTTTAAATATGGTCTACATATTTGAATGGCTCCTGCCTAAACCAATGGAACTATCCATATGTTCTGAAATCAATTTTTTTCCAACTTTCACCCTGTAGCTATAAAAATATAAATGTAAGCAAGCACCAGCCCAATGATATACACTGGGTCTGACCACAACTCACATGCATATGACATGCTACAAATGAACACAGCCAACTTCACCCCAACTTACTTGGTTGGACGACTACAAAATATCAAAAAAAAATGTAAAAAAGATTTCCTTTTTTTTTTAACGAGAAGGCATTCCCTAACCACACTCTGCTGCTTCCAAGTCTTATGGGTGTGGGTAACTAGAACAAATGCCAGATTCTTATTTGGAATTTTCCAACCATGTCAGGAATAAAAAGCAGCTATACACAGAATGCAACACACCATATGCCTGATCAAGCAGCCAACCCCATATTCCACAGTCAGACTTAGACCGCCTTTCTCCCATAGCTTCACAGCTACAACTTATTTACTCTCTATGCTTCTAGATTCTGAACTTCTAAACCCCCAAAGCATAGTGCTGCCCACTTCCTGGACTTCCTTACATCTTCAATATTTCTTAAGTATATATATTTATAATTTTACTGTGGACCGATTGATATTTCACTGTTATTTCGACTTACTTTTGTTTTCCACCTTTATAAAACTTTGCTTTGAAAACTAGTACAGATTTATCAAAACCTTCGTTTCAAAGTTAGTTTCAAATTCAGAACATGATTATAAAAGTAAAAAGTGTAAAATATATAAAATCATAGCTACTGTGTGGGTGTAAATTAAATATAATTCATTACTCGAATTTCTTTTAAAACGACATTAATTTAATATATATATATATATTATTTTTGTCTGGTTATGACATCTTATAGTAATAAGTGACAGAAAGTGAAATAATTATTTTGTATGTAATTAAACTGGATTAATTATAAAATGTTAACCACTTAAACACTCGTTTACTTTTTTTCTTTTAAAATATCTGCATTACTTTTTTTTTTAAAAAAAAAAAATCAATCGCGAACAAGAAAAACATTTATGTTCGTTATTTACAAAAAAAAAATCCATAACAAACTGAAAGTTCTTTAAAAACCAGTCTAATCTAAACTGATTACTTTATGAAATGCTTTTATATTCTGCACTCATATAGCCTAAAAATGTTTTTTTTTTCTTATAAACTTATTATAAACTACATCCAATTCTGCCAATATAATATAACTTCCATTTTCCTAATTTTTTCTTTTAGCTAAAACAATAATGATCTGACAAAACTGATATGTATATTTTTATTTATTTTCTCAAAAAAATATTCATAATAATTTCTTTTATTTTTTCTTTCCCTCATTGACCTACTTCTCTTTGTGCCCTTTTGTTGGATTGCCATTATAATGGGATTTACCATTTTCCATATATATTTTACACACATATATATAATCTTGAAAGATTGTGTGTATGTATATATAACGATACACGTATATGTGTGATTGTTTTAAAAAAAATATATTTATTCTTAAATTATTCCATTTTATCACCCAGCATATTTATGAGCATCACTGTAAGACCTCAATTGCTAATCCTATATTTCTATAAGAATTATGCTGGGATAGCTGGAATACCAATATGGAAATACCCTTAGACGAGCTCTGCTCAGGGCTGGTGGTTAAATTTACCGGCAGTAGATCTAACCCTCTCTTTTTTTCTCTCTTTAAAAAAAAATCACAACACAAAAAAACCCATTCATTTTAAACATATTTATTAGGAATGATATTTATGTATCTATCAAAAAACACATATATTATTTACACAAGTTAAATTAATGTCTTTCCTTTTTTTTCAAAGATTCATATCAGTTTTCCCTTTGTTGGTTTGCTCTTTTCTTTATTTACCAACCCCCCCCCACGCACACACAAATATGCTATAATATGTATTTTGCACCGACGATTTAATTAAGGATTAATTTATACACTAATAAATTCTGTAGCAAATAATTTTGAACTCTCCATGCAAAAGAAAAGAAATTTTAAGTTCACAATTGTCAAATAACAGTTTTCTCAATTTCATGGAGTAAGCTTACTAAAAGTGACATATATATGCAAATAGAGAAAAAGTACCTGTGTTTCCCCAGGGAATCTCTGGTCTTTTGTTGGTGAACAAACTTTGTTTTTTTTTTTTTGAAGTTCGGATTTCCTGGCTAAAGTCCATTTATTTATTATCTTTCTCTTGTGGCAATTCAACATTGTTGCTTATTGAGACGAATTTTCCAGGCTTGATGTCCCTTCTCCGATATCGGCAGCTGCTATACATTCGGGGGAAGGATTCAAACACCTCGCACGTTGAAGCTTCTACCCCAGCCTGACCATATTCTATCAATATATAATATGATTTCTGGATTCTTATTTTGGTATATCAGTCTAACGTCTGCCTTCTTCTTTGTCCAAACTTATACTAATCCTTAATTCTTTTTTTTAATTATCGAATTTATCTTTCTTTTCATTCATTTTCAATTATATTTCCATTCACATTCCATATGCCTTTGTTGGAATGCACCAGAAAAGCTTTTTACACCTATTTCTTTCCAATTAATATTTAATTAGCATTAGACCTTCCATGATTTTTATAATAATTACTTCCATTGTTCTGCAAAATCAGTGTCTTCCATCTTGACATTTATAGTTCTTTTGTTAACTTAATATGTATATATTTAAAAAGTTTATCAAAAAAAATGTTTTTTTTTAATTTTATTTTGTGAATGGTCATTTTTAATGGTTCAAAACACACTCACACATATACATAGTGATGTGTAAAGCTGGGTTTGGCAAAAGAAAAAAAAATCAGAGCAAGTGTATAACCCCCATACCTCTTTTTTGAATTCTTTTTAATTAAAATAACTAAATCAATTTAATATGACCACGCAAATGACCGTTGATTGTACATCAACTTGTAAATATTAGTTTTGTTAGTAAAGTAATATATATTTTTAATAATACATTAGTAATAAGATATATATATTTTTTAATAATGTGTTAAGTATACGAAATGTATTTGTCTAATTATCACAACAGGGTTTGATTATACCTGCCCTGTTGCAATACCCCCTTCCTGGATGCCTTTAAATATGGTCTACATATTTGAATGGCTTCTGTCTATACCAATGGAACTATCCATATGTCCTCAAATCAATTTTTTTTTACTTTCACCCTGTAGCTATAAAAATATAAATGTAAGCGACCACCAGCCCGAACGATATACACTGGGTCTGACCACAACTCACATGCATATCACATGCTACAAATGAACACAGCCAACTTCACCCCGACTTACTTGGTTGGATGACTACAAAATATCAAAAAAAATGTAAAAGAGATTTCCTTTTTTTAATGAGAAGGCATTCCCTAACCACTCTCTGCTGCTTCCGAGTCTTATGGGTGTGGGTAACTAGAACAAATGCCAGATTTATATTCGGAATTTTCCAACCATGTCAGGAATAAAAAGCAGCTATACACAGAATGCAACACACCATATGCCTAATCAAGCAGCCAACCCCATATTCCACAGTCAGACTTAGACCGCCTTTCTCCCATAGCTTCACAGCTACAACTTATTTACTCTCTATGCTTCTAGATTCCGAACATCTAAACCCCCAAAGCATAGTGCTGCCCACTTTCTGGACTTCCTTACACCATCAATATTTCTTAAGTATATATATTTATAATTTTACTGTGGACCGATCGATATTTCACTATGTTATTTTGACTTACTTTTGTTTTCCACCTTTATAAAACTTCGCTTTGAAAACTAGTACAGATACACTATTGTTATATCAAAACCTTCGTTTCAAAGTTAGTTTCAAATTCAGAAATTGTCAACATGATTATAAAAGTAAAAAGTGTAAAATATATTAAAATCATAGTTACTGTGTGTGTGTAAATTAAATATAATTCATTATGCGAATTTCTTTTAAAATGACATTAATTTAATATATATATATATATATATTATTTTTGTCTGGTTATGACATCTTATAGTAATAAGTGACAGAAAGCCAAATAATTATTTTGTATGTAATTAAAATGGATTAATTATAAAATGTTAACCACTTAAACACTTGTTTACTTTTTTCTTTTAAAATATCTGCATTACTTTTTTTTTAAAAAAAAAAAATCAAAAGTTCTTTAAAAACCAGTCTAATCTAACCTGATTACTTTATGAAATGCTTTTATATTCTGCACTCAGTTGGTATTTTTCATATAGCCTAAAAAGGTTTTTTTTCTTATAAACTTAATATTAACTACATCCAACTCTGCCAATATAATATAACTTCCATTTTCCTAATTTTTTCTTTTAGCTAAAACAATAATGATCTGACAAAACTGATATGTATATTTTTATTTATTTTCTCAAAAAAAAATTCATAATAATTTCTTTTATTTTTTCTTTCCCTCATTGATGTACTTCTCTTCGTGCCCTTTTGTTGGGTTGCCATTATAATGGGATTTACCATTTTCCATATATATTTTACACACATATATATAATCTTGAAAGATTGCATGTATGTATATATAATGATACACGTATATGTGTGATTGTTTTAAAAATATATATTTATTCTTAAATTATTCCATTTTATCACCCAGCATATTTATGAGCATCACTGTATGACCTCAATTGCCAATCCTATATTTCTATAAGAATTATGCTGGGATAGCTGGAATACCAATATGGAAATACCCCTAGACTAGCTCTGCTCAGGGCTGGTGGTAAAATTTACCGGCAGTAGATCTAACCCTCTCTTTTTTTCTCTCTTTAAAAAAACTCACAACACAAAAAAAAAACGGTACTTGAGTATTAATTAAGCTATGACGTACTACACAGGCCACCAGTAGATAAGATCAATGATCAACCAAAACAATGTCATGGCAACTGAAACATTGGCATGCCTAATCGATAGAAGTGATTAAGGTATTTTCGTGGTCACCAACGAGATTATGTAATATTGCGGTGAATTGTGGTAAATATCTGTCTTTTACCTGCTGTCATATTGCAAGCAAGAGGTGTTTTTTCTATTGTCTGTTATACGCCATTTTGTGAGATTTTCATTTTACATTTTTCTAATTGAGAAATTATTGCTTATTTTACATTTTCATTGCTGAGATTTGGATTACTAATTTCTGTGATTTTTAATTATTGCTATTTATTATTTTTATTACTAATTTCAATTTTGATTTTTATTACTAATTTACATTTTGATTGCCGTGTTATTTTTATTACTAATTTATTACTAATCAACAGAAATTATTGCTTATTTTACATTTTCATTGCTGAGATTTGGATTACTAATTTCTGTGATTTTTAATTATTGCTATTTATTATTTTTATTACTAATTTCAATTTTGATTTTTATTACTAATTTACATTTTGATTGCCGTGTTATTTTTATTACTAATTTATTACTAATCAACAACTTACAAGAAAATGTCGGGACTTACCATCATGTGGAGGCGATGCTTCAAAAATGACACTTTTACTGCTATTTTGGAACATATACGTGAATTCAGTCCACCACAGTGACTTTTATTTGTAAGTACAATTTATTTAATATACCTTTTTACTTTTGTAATTTTGTTTCATAAACGGTATGGGGAAAATTGCTTGTCATGGCATCATTTTTCCTTTTTCATTATCGCAGTAGCTGAGAAACGAAATTGTTTATAGTTAAAATTTTGATAATATTTTTTTTGCTTTTTTTTTTTTTTTTTAAATACCATCCCCCAAAAAAATATGATTTTTTACCTGTTATTGTAGCTTTATTTCACGATTACTGAAAAATTGTTTATAATAATATTCTGGAAACATTACGGCTAAAAATTGATTGTAAAATCAGCCATTTTACGTTGTTCAGTATCGCAGCATTTGTGAAAGACAGTTACTTGTAGTAAATATTTGACATCAATTTTTCCTAAATATAATCAATTTGGATTTATTAAATACCATGAAAAAAAAAGAATTATTTTTTTTACCTATTATTGCCTATTATTAGTTTGTTGATTACTTAAATATTGCTTATAATTAAATTTTTGAAACAGTACGGGGAAAAATTGGTTGTAAAATCTGCCATTTTACCCTTTTTGCAGTATTTATGAAAGGCAGTTACTTGTAAGTAATGAATTTGGGTTTAGCTATTACTTATTTTGTTTGAATATTAAAATATTATTGAAAATACTGATTTTTGATTAAAATATAAATGAACATATAGATTTTTAATTATTTATATTTACATTTTCATAATTATTTTACCGTAGCAAATTATTGTTAAATATCGTTAATAATTTTAGGTTTATCCTATTTTTCATATTTACATTTGTTTGAATATTGAAATATTATTTTACCATAGCAAATTATTGTTAAATATCGTTAATAATTTTAGGTTTATCCCATTTTTCGTATTTATATTTTCATAATTATTTTAATTAACATTTTAGTCAATTTTACTTATTATTCCATTTGTTTGTTTCAGGGTTTGGCCAACATGGTGGACATCTCCCTCTCCTTCTTTGATATTAAGTATGATATGATGTACTGCCCCGAAAGCATATTACTCTAATCTTGTGATCTTCACGGTGACTTCTCCACGTGATCTGCGGGCAAATTTTATCGATTAAGTTTGTTCGCAAATCACTAGGAGACGTTATCTTAAAGATCGTAAGATTAGAATAGTATGCTTTCGGTGTAATACGTCACAGCTTAGTTAGTACTTAAGTACCAAAAAAACATTCATTTTAAACATATTTATTAGGAATGATATTTACGTATCTATCAAAAAAAACATAAATTATTTACACAAGTTAAATTAATGTCTCTTTCCTTTTTTTTCAAAGATTCATATCAGTTTTCCCTTTGTTGGTTTGCTCTTTTCTTTATTTACCAACCCCTCCCCCCCACACACACACAAATATGCTATAATATGTATTTTGCACCGACGATTTAATTAAGGATTAATTTATACACTAATAAATTCTGTAGCAAATAATTTTGAACTCTCCATGCAAAAGAAAAGAAATTTTAAGTTCACAATTGTCAAATAACAGTTTTCTCAATTTCATGGAGTAAGCTTACTAAAAGTGACATATATATGCAAATAGAGAAAAAGTACCTGTGTTTCCCCAAAGAATCTCCGGTCCTTTGTCGGTGAACAAACTTTTCTTTTTTTTTTGAAGTTCGGAATCCCTGGCTAAAGTCCATTTATTTATTTTCTTTCTCTTGTGGCAATTCAACATTGTTGCTTATTGAGGCGAATTCTCCAGGCTTGATGTCCCTTCTCCGATATCAGCAGCTGCTATACATTCGGGGGAAGGATTCAAACACCTCGCACATTGAAGCTTCTACCCCAGCCTGACCATATTTTATCAATATATAATATGATTTCTGGATTCTTATTTTGGTATATCAGTCTAACATCTGCCTTCTTCTCCATCCAAACTTATACTAATCCTTAATTCTTTTTTTTTAATTATCGAATTTACCTTTCTTTTCATTCATTTTAAATTATATTTCCATTCACATTCCGTATGCCTTTGTTGGAATGCACCACAAAAGCTTTTTACACCTATTTCTTTCCTATTAATATTTAATTAGCATTAGACATTCCACGATTTTTATAATAATTACTTCCATTGTTCTGCAAAATCAGTGTCTTCCATCTTGACATTTATAGTTCTTTTGTTAACTTAATATGTATATATTTAAAAATTTTATCAAAAAAAATGTTTTTTTTTAATTTTATTTTGTGAATGGTCATTTTTAATGGTTCAAAACACACTCACACATATACATAGTGATGTGTAAAGCTGGGTTTGGCAAAAGAAAAAAAAATCAGAGCAAGTGTATAACCCCCATACCTCTTTTTTGAATTCTTTTTAATTAAAATAACTAAATCAATTTAATATGATCACGCAAATGACCGTTGATTGTACATCAACTTGTAAATATTAGTTTTGTTAGTAAAGTAATATATATTTTTAATAATACATTAGTAATAAGATATATATATTTTTTAATAATGTGTTAAGTATACGAAATGTATTTGTCTAATTATCACAACAGGGTTTGATTATACCTGCCCTGTTGCAATATATATATATATATATATATATATATATATATATACATATACATAACATATATATATATATATATATATATATATATATATATATATATATATATATATATATATAAATTAAAATTACCCCAAATCCAAAATTCAACTAGACCAGCATAAAAATAATATTAAAACACAACCAAAGGTTTCACTGCTACAAGCAGACTTTTCAAGTTTAAAGAACTACAAACACTACCTAGCAATATATATATATATATATATATATATATATATATATATATATATATATATATATATAATATTAACGGTACATTACCCACAAATCCAATTCACTTACCCATCCACCCTTAATATTCCAAAAGAAGCTCTTAAATAAGTTAATTGCTTCAGAATAATAAATTTTCAATAATAAAAATTCTTTAATTCTTCTTTTGATTTTATTTCTCTCAATGAAGACAACCTTAGCTTCATCAAAATTAATAGTGTGGCCTGTATCTTTTTCATGGACATACAAAGCAGAAATAAGATATCTATTTTTAACTCTACTTTTATGAACCTTTATCCTTTCATTTAAACTCAAACTACTCTGACCTAGGTATACCTTCTTACAAAATAAACAAAAAAAGGCTAATCTTCCCACAATTCCACGATCTTAATGTTTGCTGCCTGCCTGTTAATTAAGTCATGTTTGCATTTGTATATTACCATAGCTTCCTTTATTTTCCTTCTATTGTTATTTTTCAATTTGCAATATTTCTACATTATTATAATTGAAGTCAAAACCAAAAATACATGATTTATTATGGTCAAAAAAACAGATGCTGAAATATTATTATCTACTTTACAATAAAAATTTTAATTATTTAATTACTGTATTTATAAATATTCAATTATATATATATATATGTTGTAACCTCTTATCACTGACCACCAATCTTTCTCCTACCTTTCCTAACCACAAATACCCGGGGTGCCAATTCTATGAATCAGAGAATAAACTATTGATCTAATTTTACCCTAAAACTATTAATGAGGCTCTTAAGTGAAGTTTTACCTTAGCTTAGCTCAGCTGAGGGATTCAGAGGTCAATGAGATGTAAAATGTACATTAGATGTGGGAGGAAATATAATTAATATGAACAAAACATCTATTAAATTCTAAAATAAATAAAAATTAAATTGGTAAAATTCAACCTTTTAAATTAATAAGTTTTAGTATATACTTCACCTCCTCCCATCATCCACATGCATTGAACAACCTCTACCATATTAGAAAATTAAATTAATAACTAAAATGTACTATTGAGTAACTATACAGTATCGCAAGTTGGAACTGAACATAAAATAAAGCTAACATTACTGAACTTTTAATTATACGATAATCTAAACTAGTTAACTGAATAAATATTTAATCTAAATTAATAATTGAATGTCTCAGGGAATTAACTTATTGCATAGCTTAATTTTAAATCTACACTGCTCAACAACTACTGTTTACTATTATAAAAGTAATGATATAAATTAAGCAATACCCTAACAAAATAATGGTAGTTAGATAATGAAAGAAATAGGGTACATTTTGATTTCAATTTATTATCTAAACAATAACTGAATGATAAAACTTTTAGAGAATCAGTAAATAATTAATATCTCATACAATTTTTGGATCAAGGAAATCAACATCATCATATCTGGACATGTTCATCATAAAATTAAATGAAAAGTGCAATCATATCATATTAGATAAAGTAAATGTGTGTGCATATGTGGAAATATAAAATACGAATATATGTCAAAGAAGAATTTGGAACACAAATTTGAATACTAAAACATTTATTCACAAAATAGTTAAGCAAAATTTTGATTTCTTTTCAAATTTGTACAGGTATAGGTTATAGATGTCTTTAACATTAATAGTTAAATAGTTTACATGATAGCAGGTAAGATAAGATAACTTTCTATATTCTGTTCTAACACATCCTAGCTATTCAGGCATTCTGATAGACTTATGGATAACACATTATATTTTAAATACTAAAATAATACACCTTAAATAAACTCTTCACATCGTTATTGCAAAATTGTTTAAATTATCAGTCAATTCTGATACACGTATGGTGCTGAAGCAATATAATCCTACACTTCAGACAATAAAATACAAAATTTACTTTACATTTGGCATCTTGTTTTTCAGCACTCCTAAGATATCAATTAAGTTGATAGGTTCATGAGAAATAAAATACTGTTAAATATTTACACTAAATTATATGCTAAAACTAAAAATTTTGGCATTTCACTTCAAATACACATTAACTAAAATAAAAGGGGTTTGAAACTAAGAATAAGTATAAAATAAGAATAATATCAAACTATACTTTGCAAAATTGAAGTACATAATTCTATTAATTAGCTATACTTTGTATTGAAAAATAATTCTATTAATTAACTATACTTTGTCTTTACAAAATAAAAATAAATAATTCTATTGATTAACTATACTTTGTCTCTTTTGCTTGCTCACTCAAATGATGATTGAATATCATGAAAGTTGATGATATGAAATTTAAATGATAATATAAAATGATTTGAAATAATAATTAAAATTATGCATTAATGATGGATTTTTCCATATCTTTTAAATTAATACTTTATGCATGTGTCTAAATTATGCTGTCTGTCATAAATAAATAATTAACTTTAATCAATCCAATCAGTTTACTTATGAACTTGTAATAAAATCATAATATGGATAATCACAATGGCCAATCAAGCTTTAACACTTATCCTACTACAGCTGTTTTGTGAGAAAATAAATTCTGCTTTTATTTTTATTTTTTATCAACAAATTATCTGGCACTTGGCTATGAGTAACAGATGAGAAACATTCCATAGGGCACATGGGGATAAAAGATTTTCACAATTCTAATCATATAAATACCAATACAATAACTCCCAAGTCTAACTTCTGAGACTAAAATAAACTGGTGGGAACAAATTTTCATCACTAAAAACAAGGAAGATAAAATACTTGGCTTCTTATACTCGAATGTATAAAATACAACTATCAGAACTGGAGGATTCAATCTACTCCTAACAAAGACTTCAATACACAGAGGGAGAGTTTACTCTATCCCATGCAATATACTATGTAATCTACCCATGTCAAATATTCAAATAACTAAAAGGGGAGAGATTACTCAATCCCATAAGATACTATATAACATAACCAACTTCATTCTACAAATCCATTAAATACTTTTCTATCCAATCATAATAAAGAACAATAAATTAATACTTAACTAAATTTCTAATCTTTCAATTTCAATTGGCACATTCTCACTCTCCAAAACCAATAGCATTATATCATTTTTACTTTCAATTCAAACATTATCATAGCTGGATTCAATAATAGACATGCATATATAAGCATAATAATGCACAGACAATTTCAAATCTCAGTAGGTAAAGAACTACTGTAAAAATACCAATTAATAATTGTACAAGAAATAATGAATAAGTACTCCATATCTGATAAATATAATATTTTAACTTGGAAATATACTAATTACGATTGAAAAGCAAGGCAAAAATAATTTCTATTGGCAAGGTAAGACAAAATAATCTTTTTTATAGTGCATTTGCATTATTACAAAATTAAAGTAAAAGTTTGGTTTAAGATAGATGAAAAAATTTTAAAATTCTAGGTTAAATAATTATTGAACATAATTATTTTATAATCTATTAAAAATGCAAAGACAAACTATAAAACGTTTATATAATGAGCTTCTTTTCAAAATAGCTGTTCCCCCTTCAACATTAAATGGATGTTTCTATTTCTAACATGCACAATAGAAACATTAGCACACAATAAAAATTATATTAAACTAATAATAAAAAATTACCTAGCATAATATTTTCATCATATTATACTTTTAATGAGATGTTCTTGTAGAAAACAATAATAAATATAATAATAAAAATCATAAAACAACCTTTAAACTATCTATTTGCTGAATACCAAATAATAATAATCATTAAAGTTTTTTTTTTTCTTCTAGGTTGAAAAACAAAAAGTTTATTTACAGTTTGTAAATGATGTCTCTTGGTCATGTATTAAATAACGATAATAAATGGTATAACTATAAATATTGATGAACACATAGCAAATTCCTGTAGGAAGACAAATAATATTATTTTGGGATCCAGAATAGTGTATTCAATGTTCTTAGCAAAGCTAATAAAACCACTGTTAACATTATGTATAGGAGAATTCTTTATTAAGCAATAAACATTTAATTATGATGAATGTAAAGCAATAATTTGTTATTACATTAATGGGATATACTTAAACATTTGTTTTATATTTTTCTCGGCCATTCATTAAAACATATAACTAGTTAACTTATAAATTTACTTTAATTCCTGTGAGTTGTTGATAATATTTAGATAAGCAAATCCCACTACACATGAGGAGAACAATTGATAAAAGAAAGTCATATTCAGTTTTATGCTATTTTTGTAAGTTCATTCCTCAAAGCATTTGGAGAGAACTAATTATACAATCTGTTGAATTACACATTTATTCTTCTTTTCAAATAGACACAAATATAAATAGTCAGGCAAGTGTTCCAACAATAATGATAATAAAATAACTTTCTTCTTTCATAACTAGCAAAAATTTAACACTAAGAGTTCTTGATATGTTTAATGAAAAAGTTTGCACATTTTTCAAAATAATAAAAGTATTCCCACATTTCAGCCACTCCATTAATATTATAATTAAATTTTAGGAAAAATAATCTTGAAACATAAACAGACATTTTTCTTACTTCTTTACAATTATGATTAAGGTTTAAATAAAACAATTTTAAAATACAATTATGCATTTCTATTCCTTTTTCTGTATTAGCAATCAAACTTAAATAATTTATAGTGTAGACACACATATGCATTTTAAATTATGATTTGAGAATTTAAACAATTAATTAAGAGTAAAGATTAATGTACATCCTATGGTAGTTTATGTTCTCATATTTAGAAACCAATAATACTTTTTCACTTTCAAACATGGTTTTGGAAAAATCAGCTTATAATAAAAAAAATTGTACTATTAAAACTTTGTTCAGGGAGTGAATTGGAGTTCAATCAGTACTAGAAAATTTAGTCAACAGCCCAAAATGGAATGGTAATCAACTTTTTTATAGTTCCCAGAACATTACTCAAGCATCTATTCTTACAATAATCCAAGGTCATTTGAAAGTTCAAAGGTCACCAGATGGAGAACTACTCCACTCATTGCACTAAGATTTTGAATTGGGAGAATTTTATGCAAGAAACTTTCTTATCTTGAAAAAGAAAGAAAGAAGAAACAAAAAAACTATTTTGTCTGTTAAATTAAAAAATATTAAATTAAACTATGAATAGAATATTCTGTATTTTTAAAGTAACAGAATAAAATTGATGACAAATATTTTAACAAATAAATTATTTTATAGCATAATTGTTGTTTAATAATTCACCAGTCCAGTAATCTATGAATTCATTTAAAATATAATTAAGCTGTTTTTTAAACTATTGGTTGCAAAATTAAATATTTGCTATGAGATATATTTGATGGTTTAATGAAGTTCATGAATAAAAAATGAAGTTGAACAATGGCATAGACATACATGAATATTTACAAATAATATACAACAGGTACTAAACTGATATGACTGAAATGACAATTTTAATGATGATGAGTTAAACATATTTCACTGTTTATACTATAGATTAAAATATTGTAACAAATAAACTAGAGAATTATTCAAACAAATCTTAATACTGTTCTGCAGACAAACAAAATAAATTAAAATTAACTCAAACTAGACTTACTGCTTTTGTAACAAGCCATCCCCTATCCTATCATTAATTATACACTAAAGTAAGATATTAAACACCTAATAATTTTCAAATTATATCTACAAATGCTTTTGAGCATAGTTTTAAGTTATTAATAAAAAATTGTAAAAATTTCAAGTTATTTCATTTTTTTAATATGATGACATCAGATGTTACTAATACTGTATTACATAATTATAATTAATATTTCTGGTGCCAAACCAGAAGGTTACAATACATATATTGAAACAGTTACATCTGATTCACCTATTATCTTCGATAATAGTATATATTTGTTGTACTCACATGGTGTGTATTTCTTAAATTTTAAAAAACTTTGTGCTTATATTGTGAGTATGTGCATATATAATCGTCCTATTAATTATAAATATAAAAATACAGTCTCAAATATTTATATACGAGCATATTCAGTTTAGATTTGTTAAAACTGAAATAAACATAACTGTGTAATTAAAATTTATCTATATAGCAGAATAATAAGTTTAAATTTATAATATTACACCTGGGTCTCTTTTTATGCGGACTTATTTAACACAATTTTGAAGTTACGCGATTCGTGTTTCACCGGAAGTCAAACTCCGATATTGCGCTATTACTTTAAATAATAAATTTCACGCACTTACGTTTAATGAAAGTAATAGCACATTATTGAAATTCGACTTTTAACTTAGTAATTTCAATATTTTCAGTGCTTTATAATAGTAAGATTTTATGCAATAATGAAATTAAAATCATGATTTCCACATTTTATGTATACACACATTAAATTTTACAAGATTATAATGTAAATTTGTTCAAACATTGTGTGTGTTAATTTTGCATTTTAAATCACATTCTGTTTTTGCTTTTTAAAAAAGAATGTAATTTTATTTTTAAAAGGTGAGTAATAGCAGTGGGCACAATTAAAATTGAAAATTAAAGACAAAAATAAGAATTTAATTTTTAGTTGTTAGATTAATTATTAATTACGTTGTCACCAGAAAACCATTAATTAACACAACATGAGAGTGACATTGGCACTAGTTGTATTTCATCTTGTGAATAATCCGATTTTTTATCAGTTTGCAAACAAACCTGTTTACCGGCAAATAGCGATAATAATTAAAATGTGTATAAAAAAATATAAATTACTGTAAATTATGCATAAAAATATATTGTTTTGAATAAAATTAAATATTATAGTTAAAAAAAGTTTGTCTTGTATCAATTTTTTTCAAATTTGAAATTTTTTATTAGTCATAGTTTATTTCCTTATTTTTTGCACGAATTTTAAAGTAATTTTATGTTGATGCTTTGATTTTATGCAATTTTTGAAAAATCACAGTCCGTATCCCCCCCTTTTTCAAGGTAAGTTACTTCTATCTTTGCACAATTTCGTTTGCATGTGTTTTCTGAGGAACCTATCTATCGTGTAAAACGAGACCCAGGTGTACTTATTTTGCAATATTCGTTCTAAATAATTATTTTAAGTCAGTATTCATTTTAAATAATTTCCAAGTCAGATAATTTTCAATTCTTTTGTTTGCTTAAAATTACAAGCAGAAAGTTTTATCAGTTTTAACACTTCGTTCTAGAAATAAATCTTTGGCCAAAATTTGACCTATTTAAAAATTATAACTAAGACCAATTATAATATTCAGTCAGGCATAAATCTATACAAATTTTTTGTGACCATTCTCTTGAAAATATATCTATTAACTATGATGTCAATTAAAACAATAGAGCCTTTCCAAGTCTAGATTTAGCTATACTTAATATTTTACTAACTGGATATTTGGTTAAAGGCTAGTTCGAACTAGTCATCAGGTGATGTGGCATGACTCAAAGTAGGAGGTTACTACTGTCAAAAATACAGTACAAAAAAAGAGCCTAAATAGCCATCAAGGTCCTTTTCCATCCATCCATCATCATCCATCTTAATTTTTCCTGTTGCTGTTGCTGTGAAAATTGCGTTATTGCTCCTGAAATTATTTCTGAAGACCAGAGCTGAAAGTTAAGAAGAAAACTGTTCCTGCTATTTAAGAAAGCTGAATCTTAGAAAACTACCATCCAAGCTGCTACAAAGATGACCGTTGGCTAGAAACAAAAAGACAGCCGTTTGCTCTTCCATGAGTGGCTACCAATGAGATAAAACCTCCACCATGCCCAGCCCAGTAAGAAAGAAGCAGTACCTGAGATACCAGAGAGTTCCTGACCAGAGAAATGGGGGAAGCTGCCACAGAAATAAATTTGCGAAGCTACATCCAGACTAAAACCTAAGAGAAGCCCAGCCTGACTGAATAGAGAGAGAAGCATATTGAACAATGCCTTCCAAATATTAAAGTTCATAACTAAAACGAAAGCTAGCTAACAAATCAATCCCATAATTAATTATATTTTCTAAATGTTCAACTAAACTGTCTACCTTAAATTTGTTTAAATCTTAGAGCACTCTCAAAATTCTTGCTTGATCATTAATAATTTTAAATAATCCTAAACATCTAGTTTCTATAAAACCATACAACAAATTCACTTCTATATTATTATCTTATTGATCACTACGCAATTTATTCTTATGTCATCTATCTATAGTTTTAAGTTCATGTTTATTGATTTACGCTAGAGTGAATCGTTATTTATAATGCCCGAACAAGTTATTTAAAACACATCTTTGCTAAAGTTATTTAAAATGATAATCTTTTGCTAAAGTTATTTAAAATGTATATTTTGCGTATATTATTTAAAAGGCATCTTTTCTCAAGTTACCTAAAATGAAAATGTTTGCTAAAGTTAGTTAAAACGTATATATTGCGTATGTTAAATTATTTAAAACGCAGATTTTGCCCAGATTATTTAAGAAATATATGTGCGTAAGTGATTTAAAATATGTATTTTGCCAGTTTATTTAAAAAGTATATTTTACGCAAGCTATTTAAAATGTAGGTTTGCATTCGTTATTTAAAACACAATTTGCATTATTAGTAAGGTCTATTTTGACGTGTTATTTAAGATAAGTAATTTATTTAAAAATCAATAATTTGTGTGAGCTATTTTATAACTCATATTTTATTATTTAAAAATCAGTTTGATATTAGATGTAGGTTATACTACATATAATTAATGTTCCCAGTTCTAAAAATATTAAGTTTGCTATAACTTCGTTTAATTAGAGAATAAGTAGCTATGCAGAAAACCTTAAATCAGATTCTCATTATCGCCTTTATCGTGTAATTTAATAAGCTCCTTTATGAACTGACCGGTGGTAGTAGCACTGAAGAAGCTAAGATTTTGGCGTAATTAATTTATAAAATATTAATTTAGCATTGCGAATGTATTGCTAATTTGCATAAATATGCATATCTACTTGCTATGTCTATAATGGCCCACCTCAAGATTGTTCCACGTCAAGTCACGCCTCGAAAGTTTAGGCCACTGCAACATTTCTTCATATTTCATCAAGTCACGCCTCGAAAGTTTAGGCAAATGTGACACTTATTCGTACTTAATAAAAGGGACTTCCATTATAGCAAGCAGATCGGTTAGGGGAACCATTTACTATGTAATAAACCTCAATTAAGAATGCATTCGAGGTGCACTTATCTGATACTATAGTTTCTAGCACCCTAGAATCTGACATTCAACTACCACACTTCAGTTCAGTTTCCCTAGAAAGTAACTTTGGCTTTGATCCGATCTAGAATCTGAGTTAATGTGTTTATCTGTATAACAATTATATATCACGCAAATGTCACTATAATATGATTTTAAATATATTTATAATATAATCTTAAACTTAGTAATTATAATATGAGCTTGAACTTAGTATTAATAACATAACCTTAAATTTAGTAATAATGATATAACATTAAACTTAATATTAATATAATCTCTATCATTTACCAATAAATCGATCACTCTAGCTAACTATAACCGACTTCAAATATATAAAACATAGCGTAAATTATGACATGAAAGATGACATAAGCTTATTAAAAAAGTCAATGCTTTGTAATATTATTTTATAACCCTGAGAATCCTCTCATTGCTTTGTAATATTAATTTATAACCCTGAGAATCCACTCAATGCTTTGTAATATTATTTTATAACCCTGAGAATCCACTCATTGCTTTGTGATATTATTTTATAACCCAGAGAATCCACTCACCTGCGTGTGAGCCAGCCATACACAATCTACTATGGTTTAGTATCTATTAAATATTATATTAAATTTATGAAATATAAATTTGTCTCTGTCTCATTACTTGCTCATTATCTTATGAATCACTAGTTAAGTTATATAATAGAAGATGTAATAGGGGGAATGTCTCATGTTTCACTGCTTTGCTATTGCTGGAACACGATTAAAGAGATATCGAATGTAACCTCAGGCATGTCATTTGCGATGGGTTGACTTGGAAGCACGAGTGAGAGAGTTTAAGGTATGATCAGACGTAGGGTATTACTATCCCGACTTGGTCAGCTGGCCGTTACAATATATATATATATCATCATCATCAACCATTATCAATCCACTGCAGGATGAAGGTCTCTCCAAGTTTAATCCATCTTCTCCGATCTTTAGCTTCTCTTCTCCACAACACCCCTGCACATTTTCTTATTTCATCCATCCATCTCACATGTGGTCTCTTTCTGGGTCTTTTACAATCTCTTGGAATCCCGTTTAAAATTTCAATTGTCCATCTATTATCATCTCTTCTAGCAATATGTCCAGCCCAACTCCATTTTAATCTTTTAATTTTTTCAATAAGGTCAGTAACACCTGTTTGTTGTTCAATTAGAATCGAAGACGAATTAATAAAACAAATTGCATTTCCTTTTGTTCAGTTAGTTTTTTAATACTGATTTTAAACAAAGAAAGATATAAAATAATGGGCTTCGGTAGTGTTGCAACATGCTGTACTTTATCATATTTATTTAAACTGTTTGGCCTTTTTGAGATTTCAATAGACTTAAAGATTTTTTCCCATAATCCTAAAGACTGAGTGTCTTCTGAACACCAAAGAATCTATAAAATTCCATGTTTACTGTGTAGGTCAATCAAATAGACTTATTGGTGTCAAAGTTAAAAAGCATAAACACGCATTTTATGAAAAGTTGATTACGTCTGCTTTTAAATCATATTTTTTAGAAATTCGTCAAGGTCATGAGTTTGATCATGTTAAAATAATTGTTACTTTTTTAAAATATGATATAAGAACTAAGATAGCATGTTGAAATCTTTAAATGACCAAATAGTTTAAATATGATGAAATACAATATATCCAAGCCTTGTGGAAGCTGTCTATTTTATGTCCCCTTCTTAAATCAGTTTTAATAAAGCAACTGTTTGTAAAACCCAAAGGAAATAAAGAACTTTTGTTAGTCCAGCTCCTATTAGGAATCAACAGTCATCCAATATCCATATGAATGGATGCAATCACAATCTTGTTATTACTTGAGACATAATAGTTCTTGATTACAATCATAACTTTGACAATGATGAATGTGATTTTAGCCAAACATTGGCAATTGAATTCAGCAGTAGATAACGGCCTTTGCTGAGATTTTTAAAATCTTAAATATTAAGATGCAATGTTAACTAGTGAAACAAAACAATTATTTAACCTACGATTTTCAAATATCAATATATAAATAAATAAATAATAGCTATATTTAGTTTACGATATGACTATAATTTTGACTAGCATTTACAAATAAAATTTTAAAAAATCAAAATCTGATTAACTTAAACAACATTAATGTTTTATTGTGAGTGTTCAGTCTTCAATAATTTGTATATATTTATACAACTGTTTTACTTATTTCATTTTTATAAACTCCTTATTTAGTAAATTATCAATAATATTTATAAATTATGTTTCTTCCCTCAAATATATTTTTCCCAAGTAAACTAGAACAAAAATAAAAGGAAAAGCTTTGATTGCAAATAAAGCATATATATTGTAATGGCCAGACAATAATATGCAGGTATGACTGACATTGGCAACCAGAGGGCGCCAGTAGATTTAGTGAAGTTTTAGGAACTGAATGAGGCAGGGAAGAAATTGAGGTGGTAAAGCAAGAGGTATTAGATGGGTGGCAGCAGAGATGGTAATGAATTTAGAGTGTAGGGCAAAAGTAAAGCTATTATCATGTTTTAATAAGACGGCACAGAAGAGAGTTTTTCCAGGTAGTTGGAGTAATATGAAAAATAAGATTACTATTTAAAGGAAAGGGTAAGAATCATAGAAAGTTAAACAATTTATAGACCGATAGCGATAACATCAGTTTTTACAAAGTTTATTCATGTATGGTGGCTGGAAGAGTTGCAAAATAGATGGAAGGAAATAATGTAGTGGGTGAAATACAAGGAGGTTTTAGGTCAGATAGGCGTATAGGAAATAGTTTATTTGTAGTTACACAGCTTATGGATATGAGTAGGAATTCAGGTAGACAGTTATATATGACTTTTATAGATATAGAGAAGGCATATGATAGAGTGAATAGAAATAGATTATGGATAAGTTTAGCAAATCTGAGAATGGATGAAGCTTTAATGGATGTTCTTAAGAAATTATATGAAAATAATTACGATATATATCGATTAGGTAATATAGAATCAGTTAAACTTAAAAATAAGGTGTGACTAGGGCAAGGATTCCCTATGTGTCCTATTTTGTTTTTGTTGTATTTGAGTGAAATGGAGAGAGCAATAGAAAGACTAGGAAGAAGGATAGAGATACAGTTAATAGGTGGCAAGGAAGTATATATATATTGTAGGGTCTTTTTGTGGATGATGTCTTTTTGTGTGCAGAAGGAAACGAATATATGGAAGTTGGGCTAAGGACATGTGCAAGGATGGGTAAAGATATGGGAATTAAATTTACTGAAAAAAAATCAAATATAATGATGATGAATACTGGGGAAAGAGAAGACAAAGATTTCGTATTGGTGGTTATAAAATTAAGTGTGGTGAATAGATATAATTATTTGGGAATCATCTTGAGTAATCAGAAAAATTGCTTGGATGAATGGGAGAAAAAAATGATAAATGAAGCAAAGAAAACAAAGGGATTGATAAAGATATTAAGAGTGCTTTCATATAATAAATATGATGTAGCTAGAATTGTATGGAAGGGAGTTGCAGTAGCAGGCTTAACATATAGTGGAGGATTAACATATAGTAATGATGTGTTCTGTGTTAGTAAAAAGGTAATAGATTACTTTGAAAAAGTACAAAGGGAAGTAGGAAGACATGCAATAGATGCAGATATGTGGACAGCAAAGGAGACGATTCAAGGAGAAATGGGACGGATAAGTTTTTTAAATGAGAGATACAAAAAGTAAAATGAAAATATTAGATAGATTGCAGTTTATGGATATTAAAAGAATAGCCAAAATAGCATTTAATTGAGTTAGAAGTAAAGGGCAGGCAACAAGATGGTTGAGAAAGGTAATGTGGTATGCAGAAGATTTGGATAAAGAATTTGTGTCAGTATATTTGTACAAGAGGTAGGATGATTGTGTTAGAAAGATTGTTGAGTGTTATAGTGGTAAGAAGTGGGATAGAAGAATAGATGCAGTAATAAAGAATAAGGAATTGGAGAGATGGAGAATTAGTATGGAGAGTAATAAACACTTGGAGTCAGTGAGAATAATAAACACTTAGAGTCAGTGTTTAGATCTAGTTTCTAGCTCTATCCTTCACTGATGATAGCAAATTAGCTTGAAATCAGCTGATCTGAGGGTGGCAAAAATGAAAAAGATAATTAATTCTGACTCTTTTGTCATTTATGTAAACAAACGTATGCTTGGTCAGTGTTTTTGGTAAAACGCCATCTATTGATCATAAATACAAGTGATAGCAAGTTAACGTGATTATAACTTGTTTTTGTTTTTCATAAATGTACCTTGAAAGGTTTTTGCAATGATATATATTGCAGAGGTTTTGACTACGTGGTGAAACTGAACTGAGATGAGACCCATATAGCTATCTGGCTTGTTAGGCTGAGTTTGAAGACTTTGCCAGTCTGAAAAATTTCATGCTTGCAAACTGATAGAAACTTTTTGCATAAACACTTGGAGTCAGTGTTTACATCTAGTTTCTAGCTCTATCCTTCACTGATAAGGGCAAATTAGCTTGAAATCAGCTGATCTGAGGATGGGCAAAATGAAAGAGATAGTGAATTCTGACTCTTTTGTCGTTTATGTAAACAAACATATGCTTGGTCGGTGTTTTTCGTAAAACACCATCTATTGATCATAAATACAAGTGACAGCAAGTTAACGTTATTATAACTTGTTTTTGTTTTTCATATATATATATATATATATATAGAGAGAGAGAGAGAGAAATAAATGGAACATTGGGTGTGAGTTAATTTATGATAATAGTAATGAAAGTTGTTTATTGTTTACGGCTCAAATGGGATCTTTAGCAACAAAGGAAAATACACGTAAATGGAAAAATATGGGTGATTTAGTCTGAAAGTTGTGTAAGGAAGGAAGAGAAAATATTAGGCATCTGTTAATTGAATGTAAATGCTTGAAAACAGAAAAGGTACAAATAATGAAGTTATGGAAAATAAATATCAAAAAAGTGATTATACAAAAAGTGAGATAATGGATTTTTATGCTGAGTTTGGAAAAAATAAGAGAGATTTAGATATAAAGGCCATAGACTTGACAAAGCTTATGTTGTTGAAATGAGATGGAGTAGAATATGAGAAAACTTAGAGTGGGGAATGGAAGGTAAAGTGGGTAACAGGTTTCTCTGGGCATAGCTGCTGAGAGAATCCTGACTCTGTTTAACGAGAAGCCACAGTGCATCACATCATTCAATAGCCAAAATAGTATTTAATTGGTATGAGTAAAGGATGGGCAACAAAATGGGAAAAGAGGTAATGCGGTATGCAAAAAATTTGGATACAGAATTTATATCAGTATACTTGTACAAGAGGTAGGATGATTGTTAAGTGTTATAGTGGTAATGAATGGGATAGAAGAATAGATGCATTTATAAAGAATATGGAATTGGAGAGATGGATAATTAGTATGGAGAGTAAAAAAAAATTTAAGTATATATAGAAGTAAACAGAACATTTGGTGTGAGTTAATTTAAGATAATAGCAAGGAAAATACTTTACTGTTGACGGCTCCAATGGGATTTTTAGCAATAAGGGAATATACACGTAATGAAAAATATGGGTGATTTAGTCTGCAAGTTGTCTACGGATGGCATAGTAAACATTAGGCGTCTGTTCATTCAATGTAAATGCTTGAAAGCAGAAAGGATACAAATAATGAAGTTATGGATGGCTAAATATAAACAAAGTGATTATACAGAATGTGGGTTATTGGTTTTTTGTGCTGGGTTTGGGAACAGATAAGGGGGATTGAGATATGAAGAGCATGGAGCTGACAAAGATTATGTTGTCGAAAAGGGATGTAATAGAATATGGGGAAACTTAGGAGAGGGAATGAAAAGGGAAGGTGCAGTGGCTAATAGATTTCTCTGGACATAGTTGAGAGATTCCTGACTCTATATAAGGAGAAGTTACAGTGCATCACATCACATCAGAATTTTTTATATTACAGCATCAGCATTCATTGGGTATTTAACATAAAAGAAAATTATAATTTACTGGTGAGGACATCTAACTATAAATTTCTACAAAATCTCAACCGTTATTACAATTTATGTTCATTAGGTTGCAAAGAACATGATACTCTTGAAATATTCGGTTAGCCCAAGCATATGATGGTACATTAATAATTCTGAAAGATAAAAATTACTTTCTGAAATAAATAAAATGTTATTATAAATTCATTAGAATAAATGAAACATACATTAAAACAGCAAAAACTTTCTATACAATAGTTCCATCCAGTGCAAACCTTAGAAATCAATGGTTGAATAAAATACCTATCTAAAAACTATTATTCAATATCTCCAGAACTACTTATTAGCTTATGGGTTTCATCAATGAGGGACCTGTGATCTCAGAGTGATCTTAAGATGACAGCTACTAGTTAGAAACAATTCTGGGGATATTGGATGAATAGGCCTTCTTTACAGATTTTGTGTCCAAACCTTTTTGTACCCATTAATTACTAAGGCTTTCACTGTTTTTCACTAGTGTATTGAGCGTTTGTCACTGTTTTAACAGTTTGTGTATGCATGGGAAATAGTGATCATGTAATGTGTTAATAATCTTAAACATACATTATGGATATTTGTAATTATTGTATTTTTATAATTAGCTGGGTTAATTTAGCAGCTATGTATTTTGTTTCTCAATGGATTGTAGTCATGTATATGGCATTTGTTGTATTTTTCTGAATACCAGCACATTTCACATTTTAATAGTAAATCAATAATATCAGTTATATAATTAATAACAGTTGTTTATATATGTTATAGCTAAGTTCCATATGTGTGCATATATTCCTTTGCAATTGTACTTATCAGGTGACAGTTAGAAACACTTCAATCAAGCATTTTATAATAATCATGCATTAGAATATTATATTATTTCAAGTATTCCAAACATTCAGTATGACTCCAGATGATTATCATCATACAAATTAGTCACATATCTAATTTATAAATAGTTCCGATACAAACAAAAATATAATTGTACAAATAATTCATTCAAACAAAATTTCTACTTCAAAATCTGAAAAATAAATGTGCAAATCATTAGTAAAGATGGTTATGCATTAAAAATGTATCTGTAAAATAAACAAAATTTTGAAAATACTTTATTAACCTTTCTACCATGCATCCTTTTACTCTCACATTTCAGGATTTTTTGATGTTTTGCATTGTCTCACAAAGCAACTTACAATATATGATTAAATGATTATTACTGATCAGAAAATAATAAATTTGTCTTCATTTGATAGATATTTTTGTTTACTACTGAAATAAATTTTAAATGTTCACATTTTGTTTCTGTAAATATTAAAAAAATGAGATCATTGTAATCAAAACAAAGAGTTTACACATAATCATTTCTAGAAAGATTATTTTCAGTTTATAAAATTGAAATATTTCTTAATTCTTTTTTTTAAATCGAAATGAATATTTATTTATTTCCCTTATCTCTAAAGAATTATGCTTTAAAAGTTTAAAATATTTGAATATTTATTGCAAAATTTGCGATATTTTCATACTCGTAAGTATAAATAGGGATATTTTCATACTCGTAAGTATTTTGTGATATTTTCATACTCGTAAGTATAAATAGGGATATTTTCATACTCATAAGTATAAGTAGATTGCTTATGTAGAAGCTAAGCTTGTAATTTGCTTTATGCCATGTTTACATTCACTGCTAATATAACATTATATTTTTGAAATAAAGTATTTCAAGTCAAAATAAGTTAATAGTAATTTATATTTCTTGATATCCAATAAATATAATGTAAATTATTGTAAAAAATAACTGAAACTAATAAATTCACAAACATGTTTTTGTCATTGGAACTATTTTCTTTAAACAATGTTGTAAAATACCGAACGTTTTACAGCCTTGGCAACAAGCAATGGCTGAACATGTCAGGGCTGGGCTTATGTCTATTGTAAGAGTGAGAATTTTGTATTTCCTGCCTTCTAGCCAAATTTTTCAACAAAAATTATATATAATAAAATATACCGTTTTCCATGCGTTTTCAGTATGATACTTACAAAATAATTCATCAGGGGACGAATTGGTCAAAAAACTAAATAATTCGTGAGAATTGATCCAAAGGATTCCAGATGATTATCATCATACAAATTAGTTACATATCTAATTCATAAATAGTTCGAATACAAACAAAAATATAATTGCACAAATAATTCATTGAAATAAAATTTCTACTTCAAAATCTGAAAAATAAATATGCAAATCATTACTAAAGGTGATTGTGCATTAAAACTATATCTGTAAAGTAAACATAAAATTTTGAAAATACTTTATTAAATGCATATAAATAATCCTATATTTACTTATTGTGTAAATGCATCTGTGACATTTATAAATATAACTAGAATTTGTTTAAAATATTTAACTTAAATGTCAAGTCCAGCGTAAGCAACTACAGGCTGCAAAAAAGTCTGATAATATTTAGATATATTAATTTTGAGTAATAGTTACCATTAACATATTTATATTAATTTATGTTTTATATGGTTTTATGTAAATAAAATTATCTTCTAGTAAAGTATGATCTGTGCAAACCAAACCATTCATTCTTGTTAAATATTTTAAAGCAAACAATTGATTATGAAATTTCTCTTCCACAAATCCTACTTTTTTCTTTCTAATTCTTAAAACTAACATTATAACAGTACAATATAATTTAAATTATTAACTTTAATTTAGACCATATTTGTTAGTTTAAATATAAATAATATTTTTAAACAATATCAACTAGTAAATCATTGGTGAAATAGATAATAATATGATGATTTTAGAGAAAAAAGAAAGTTCATTTAAGAATTTAAATAAATTAAAATGGTTTTTATATAATTTCCTTGAAACAACCTTTATGCAGTCCATCAGTGATAATAAGAATGTTTATCTGTTTTACCTATATTTATTTCATTTTAAAAACTCTATATAGAAATTCAAAGTTTAAATTGGTGTTCCTTGGTTAATTTTAAATATTGAGTCATAGTTGTTTTTCCATATGTATTTGTACTGTTTACTTTACATCATTTGGTTTCTATTATTGATAGGTATGGGTTTTTAATGAAGTTGGTACATAGTTGATTTAATCTAATTACTTCAAGAGTCAAAACATTCCAGTAGTCTGGTTCGATATACTTAGGAAGGAGTTGCTAGTTGTAAAATAAAAAAGCATGGAAAGTGTTCTGTGCCTGGAAAGATTTTTGTCAGTTGCAGATTCAATGGAAAAGGATCTGTCTATTGACGATCAGCATAATAAAAGGAAAAGAAGATAAAATTGATTTCTGCAGCCCCTTGTTTTTATTCAAACTTTTTTTCTAACAAATTTTAATCTCATTATAGGAAACAGACTTAATGAAAAAATATTTTCATTTTTAAGCAAAGCCAAAATTTTGAGACAATGAAATAAAATGTATAACATTGCTTATAAATATAACTGCTTACGTTAAGAGTTATTAATTCTGATAAAATAACAATGCAGTACAAATTTTATTTCTGATTTTCAATTTATTTTAAACAAGCCCATAATGTAATATCATATAGTTTCTTTTCTTATTTGGAATGAATTAATTAAAATTCTGTTTAAGTAAATAATTTTACTTTAACAAAGGTTTAATCTCATATAAAATAATAGTTTCTTAATAATTCAAAATAAAAGCATATTTTATTTAAACATAAAAGTATTTTTACTTGAATATAAATATCTAATGTCTGTGCCTAATTCTGGCCTAAAATAAAATGTAACCTATTACGTTATATTTATTTGACTATACTATTTTTCTAATATGAAATCTACTATTTGAACTTAAACTAAAATGTAACCTATTACATTATATTTATTTGACCATAATTCTAATATGAAATCTAATATTTTAACCATAAAGTAATCTCTCTCTACTACTATCACCCTAAAACAAACTTGAAGTGGTTTATTCCATTTCAACTCTCCATGGATAAGCTAGAAATAAAATAAAATTTCATTAATAGTATCTGAATTAGAATTCTTCAAAGAAAAATGTTTTTTTTTCTTAATAAACAAAACAAGTAACTCATTTATAAGAATCTTCTGTTATTATTGTTTCATTAATCATTCAATGTTTTTTTCTCTGACCTCTGTCAGAATACCTCCAATAAAATCTTCTTCATTGTCATTTGGGATCACACTTATATAAACTATGTTTTGTTCTCTTCTTTGTGTGACACAGTGATGCATTTAGTAACCTTTCTTCTTCATACTATGCAAACATTTCACACCTTGCTTTTAAGTGTTGTAACTATTTCGATAATCTACTACGACACATTCATTCTTCCTTTTGTAAACTCATTTTATAGGACCCAAATTGTTTTATGGTTTCTTTTGCTATTTTTGCAATTTTCGTAATGATTACATTCTCTACTATCGATACTAACAATTTTATCTAATTTCGGTCTAACTCTAAATTTACAAGTTTTGTTGTATACAATAATCTGAAAATTTTCACTTTTATCTAAATTTTTGTGTTCTTCTTGTACCAACTTTTTATTCTTTAAATGGAATGTTCTATCTCAGTTCAGCTTCTCTGAATCATTATTTGCAAATACTATTTTGATATTTTCCTTAATGATTTGTTTTTTAATTCATCACTAGTGTTTTTACTAATCTTTGTTTTTTCAGTAATAGTTCAAAATTTATGTATGTACAATATCTTCTACGTTTTTGATTATCACTGCAATCACTTGGACTTTTAACTAGTAGTAGACGATTCTCATTTTTATCATAACTATCAGCATCATTTTCATCATCCCAATAGATTGATTTTATTTTCTTAACTAATAATATAGAATCGACATCTACGATGGAGGTGGCCAAAAAGAACTGGAATTGTTCTCTTGTAAGTTGCACCTGTTATCATGCTTTTCCTATTACATTCCTCTTATGGGGACCCTGTTTCATCAATCTGCCAAATTAAGCTAGCGTGTAAAATGGTGATACCACATAGCATATTTTTTTGTGATGTAAAGTGCTGTTTTGCGTATTTGCCAATTTTTTGTAGTGGTTGAAAAGTTGAAATAATGTCCAACTCTGTTTTTTTTTTTTAGGGAAAATAATTGTAATCCTAGAAACAGGTTAAAAGAAAGCTGTTCTGGAGAAAATACAAGTTTACGAATGATTTAATGAAATTGTTAAATTCACCATATTTTTTTCTTACTGACACAAACGACATTTTTTTTTCAGAAATAGTTTTTAACGGTCATGCATTTTATCAATTAATTCTAAAATGTTTGTATACAGTAAAATGTAAACGTGCCGTTTTGTGGCCAAGTGAGGAATGGAAACTTCACTACAGCAATTCCTCTATGAGCAGTCTTGAGTGTGAAATCAATTTAATTGAATTCAACATGACCCAGCTTATTAATCAGTCATATTTTCTCAATCTCTGTCAATGTGATTTCTTTCTTTTCTCTCACATAACAAATGTCTCAATATTTTTTGCTAATTTAAAAATAATGAAAAAACAACTCAGGTGTTAAAAGGCTGTGTTTCCGGGCTAGTTCAAAAAGTGAAAAACATATTTAGACTGGTGTATTATACAAAATGGAAAATACTTTGAAGAAGATTAAATTTATAACAATTACAATTAAATAAACAATTTTTATTATAATATTCTGGTTATAGTTCGGTCCGCCTTTATATATTAATATTTATTTATAGCACCAATATCAGTGTTTACTTTACTTGATCTTTATATACGTTTTTCTACTGCGACTGGCCAAGTTTAATATTTAACTAATGTGCCCAGGTATTCATTTGAATATTATTAATGTTATCCATACTGAGATTAGTTTCTGCCTCTTGTAAGGACAGTATTGCATTAAATTAAGTATTCTGTTGGTTATCATTTGTTAGATCTCCTAATTTTTGGTTTTCTAGCACTTGATTGTTGTCCTCATGGTGGCTTTTATGTTGACACTTATCTCTTATGCTCTAAGATGGTTTCAACTGCATTACCTTTTATCACCTCATGCTTTTAAACTTTCTTTTACATCTGTATGTAGTTCTATATCTCTCTCAATTGTATGGTATTGTCATATTCTTTGAACCATCTAACACATCTTTATTATCTTCAGCTATTCCCAAATTTTCATTTCTTTTTTTATGGTGTCTTGTTCAATTGAAGTTTTTTTTATAATTTTTTTACTATCTTCATCATCAATTATATTATCATTGTATTATTTGAGCTCTTCAATGGGTTCATTATCAAATATAGAAACTTCATCATTATCATTTTCATAATTTTTAGTTTATATTCTTTTTTTTATAATTTTTCGTTTTTTTACCCATTTCTCACAATTGTCCTCCATTCTCTAAACACTATTATTTTTTGCATATCATTTTTAAATTTTTATCCCAGTCTGTACTTCATTTTTTTTATTTTCTGTCTTATAAAATATGATTTTTTTTCATAACTTTTCAATATTAAGTGTTTTTTATTTCTTAAAGGCTTCTTCTAGGTATATCTCCAAACTTCCCAGAATGTCTCTTCTTCTCTTGTAGCATTCATCCACCATCGTCTTTTGTTTAAGTTATTTTCTCATGACAACTATGTAACTATCATTAATTCAATGATATTAATTTATTTTAATCTAGGTATAATCTTTTTGCTTGTAGTTTAAAATTACAACCTGTGATTACGACATTTCTAAATTTATATGTCAACTGGTAATTCGATATGTCAGAGCATGTTTTTCTTTCCAAAATCGAGTTTTATATTGACAACCCAAAAGTATTCAATAAAAAAGTATAATGTGGGAGATATTTACTAACAAATTGTGACATGCTAGCATTGTATAGAAAGTCTAGGGATTCTATACAATACCTGATGTTTTTGAGCAAACTATAAAGTTTTGTTTTTATTTTAAGATTTTAACATACTTACCTGGACATTGTATAGAATAACTATGCATTATAAAGTATGCAAATACTTTTTGGCAACGTATGTAGAAGACTTTTATTGAAAATATAAATGTGATAATTTAACAAATAGTCAATAGGAGATATTTCTACATAAAGAGAAAAAGATCGGTGCAGAATTACTTGTTGCTACAAGGTATGCCGGAATGATATTTGAATTGTACTTAAATGCCCTTTTCATCCAATAAAACATTTTAAATTTTGGCACTTGGTCTTGCAAGTGCACCTCACAAACACTTGGCCACTATCCATGCACTGAGCACAAGAGGCTGACCAAAGAGCTAGTTCTTTATCATAAACATCTCCAACTCTCTGTAAGGTTTTGGGACATAAAGTGAATTATGATTTAGAATAAAATTGGTTCAAAATTCCTACAGAATTTTCAAGTTGGTTAAAATCATCATCGTTTACACTCATAACAGCCAGCATACTGTATGAGTCATCCATCTCATGTCTATATCTGGGATATGAACTCACACAGAAATCCCCAAAAGTGCAAAAGGAAATTTTGTATCAGAATCCATTTCTTTTTTTGGTTTTGGTCAGGGGTGGGCAAATAGCGGCCTGAGGGCCACATGCGGCCCTCTAAGAGTTTTTATGCGGCCCTCCAAGACAATCAGGAAAATCCATTTTGAACTGAGATTTCCTTCCTGTGCATGACTGAAGATTCATCTCTTATTTTCCACTAGGATGGCCACATCAATACACATGCACAGTGTAGATACTATGTGCAGGGCTTTTCCAGTTGATCTACTTAATTTCAATTTTGTCTTTGCATTAGCAAATATATACATTTCCAACTTTAGTGAAACCATGAACCCTCCAAAAAAATTGGTGATGAATGTCATGTGTTTAATGAAAAATGGACAAACAAATATTTTTTTGGTAATACAGGGAATAAAGCAGTGTGTTTATTGCATCATGAAAAAAGGTGCGGCCCTCCTCTAACCTTCACTTTTACAAAGTAGCCCCCGATGTGGCCCTCCACCAACCTCTGTGGCCCTCGAGCCAAAACAATTGCCCACCCCTGGTTTAGATTAAAACGTTGTCTTCAATAACATTCTCAATATTAAAGCAAAAAGTAAACAATACATTAATATCACAAATTTCTATGGTCTGCCATTATTCTTATATCAACAGGCAACATGAATGTGTCAGTGAGGGTTTATGCATATCTACACACCACTATATTGATATAACAAAAACTATTTACTAAATATAAAATTGTTAATTTAATAAAAAAAATTATGTAAAAAAGAAAGAAAAGGAAAGACAAAGTTAATAATTTTCGCTTTTGTGTAGCATATTTTAATTCGCCAATCTATAAAAAAAAAGGGAAATGACAAATTAATATTTTATAAACGTTTCTATAATTATTTGTTTAATGAAACATAGTATATGTATGAAATTGCAAACAAATGTTAAATTAACATTTCTTTAATTTAACATTACATTGCCGACAGCGCATTCAAAAAAATAAGCATAACCTTGAGCTATATAATTAATTAGGTCGATGCACGTAAAAACACATGGCAATAGAAAATATGATTAATTAGTTTGCTATTTGCCATAGAAGCTGGACTAACTTTCAGTAATTGTGTGTTTTTTAAAAAGCAGTCTCCGAGAATAAATAGGGCTGAAAAAATAATGGCAACGTCAGTTTACTAGATATAGAACCAATTCCCCAGTTGCTGTTGTGAAGTGGATTGGATGTTTTCAAGAAGGGCTATCAATGAATACTATGGACTTTCGAACATAAAAAATGTCAGATGCAGCATATTGACACACAGAGTGTTGAAAAGTGTATATATATTGCATTCGTTTAAACACATGCATGACTGGATAATTTAAAAGCAGTTTTTGATCAAATGGAAAGCTAAGGTAGTTTGTGGCTCCCTGTCAACTAACCCAATCAGCTCAAAAATGTAGTATCGTGTTTTCCTATATCAAGTTCGAAAATAAGAATGACTTGAATTAATTTTTAAATGCACATTGTTGAATTGGCTATCTCTCGCTTTCTTTTGTCATTAACTATAATTATGAAGTAAAAAAAATGTTTAACAAACTACAATAAGATATTGAACTGTAAGATTTACAAGTTTAGCAACAAACAAACTTTCATTAAAGGCAAAACTCTCCATGCAGTAGTGCCACTCAGTCATGGGGATCTTGTGATGTTTAGTGGTTTAAAACAAACTTTCCAGTATCAAAGTCAAAGCATTTTTTTTTTAAAAAGCAAGTCATAATTTATCCAATTGAAGACTTTGTATTCTCAAAATAGATTGTATTGACTTATAACTAATAATCATCGTGATTTCTTAAAAATGAGATTCAAAAAAATGGATTTTAAGAAATGAAAGTTTCATAATTACAGAATTATGGATTTATAAAAGCAATAAATTATAACCTTTATATTTCTAAAATAACTCTTTAAACTTTGGATTCACAAAACTGAAACTTTATGGATTTTGTAAACTGCTAGATTAATATTTCAGCAGAAATAGGATCAAAGAGGAACAAATGTTTCATGAACACAGAAAATGTATATTAAATAATTATGCACTCTACAAATAGACCCCTACATGCATTGCATCTCTAAAGACAAGAATCAAAGATTAAGAATTAAACCATACGAATGGACAAATAAATCAATAGCAAGTAAACAAAAGAAAATGAAAGAATTCACATAAGAATTACTTTACATTATATTTAGTTAATCATGATTAACCATATATATATATATATATATATAGCTTATGATTTGTGTTTTGTATAATTATATGTGCATAATACAAGTGGTCATCCATTTGTAATAAAGGGATAAACTATACTGGATTATCCATTATAGTTAGATATCAAATGCCTTCTAAAAGGGATATTTTATTTTTGTACGTTATTTTCTAGTTATTACATGATGTTGACACATATCGCATATTGTTATTGTGAAATAAACACTAGTTAACTACATATTTCTGTGCACATTTTTCAATTCATGCATTCCATTCAGAAGTGTCAATTGTGCAATGTCTCACCTAATATACATTGCTTCCTCAGAAACATAATCACCAATTCTTATTTTGTATGGAAAGTTTTGCTTCCTCGGATATGTTGAGTTAACTGAATGTCATCCATAAAAGGATATAGTTTAAACCTGTGTTCTATTGGTATCATTTTGAAGCTTTACCTACTCAATACGAATAAATTCCTAATAACTTCAGGCCTTATAAAAATTATATCCTATAATGAGCAGAAAATATTGTTGTATGGACTAAACATTATAAGTTATATTATTTATTCCTATAATATCCTACAATGTTCTTTTACAAAATACTGTAGTATATTGACAACGCCAATATATTGACCACAGTAATACGGATGGTGGTACAGTGGATTATACCATTACAATATTAACAGTGATAACAAGTATTAATATTAATAAAAACATAAAATTGCTTTTATTTGCTTTCACAACTGTTCACAACTGCTATAAAACTTTAATGTGTTATCTGTGTGTTCATATATTGCATTATCAATATTTACTATTACCATGAATGTTTATCAGTTTTGCATTTGCTTGAATGTAAAAATTAAAACTTAAACATATGTTGAATTAGTAATTTAAAAAAATATCTAGATATTAATAGTAAACAGATAATTTAATATATTAATTTCAAAGTAGTTACTATCCTTACTTAAGTTGATTTTTATTAAGATCTTCAAAATAAAATTAATAAAAATATCACCAATACAGTCTCCTTTTCAAAATAATTCATAAAATTGAATATATATAATTCAATACACCAACTTTTTTTAAATCTTTTTATATGATTATTATAAAAAATATCTTAATATACACCAACGTTTCGACTATTCATTGAATATATGGCTGCTAAGATCAGATATTGATAACCATAGTAAAATAAATATTATTATTAATAAAATCGAATGAGCAATTAAATTATGTTCAAATAATGATTTGTTTAAGAATGAAATTAATATGGTAAAACATGAATGTTATGTAAATGATTATTCTAATGAAATTGTTAAAGATTTGTTTTCTAATGAAAATATTGATGAAATAAATGGGAATAATAATAGTAGAAAGATGTTTTCTCAGACTAAGCATTTATCACAAAGCTTGTTGAGCAATTGGCAATGCTCATTGTTTATATCTTACAAGCTCAAGAGAATTGGGTCATGTGATCTATGACTCTTATTTTGACTATTTATAATTTATATTGGTTTCAGTATTTCAAAGGACTTATTTGTCTGAAAGTTTGTGGTGATGGTATATTATAAGATGTGATATGTTGGACTATTTCCACCATTTATGAGTGAATGTTGAATGTATAGAAAATTTTAAACTTTATTTAAACTTTCCAAATACAAAAGACTTGTTAGTAATAACACACAAATAGACAACACAGGTTAGTAATTACACAACGTTTACAAGTTTTATTATTCTCCACTCTTCATCAGGTGTTGCTGGCTTAAATAGATCATTAAAATATTATTTAAAATAAGACATGGGTTTAAGATCTACAGTAATCTAATCAATAAGCCATAAATTCTAAATGTACTTTAGAATGTAAAAGTTTACCAAAATTATTATGATATATTAATGCATAATAAAATATACTGTATTAATTGATGATGACTTTAAGACAATAAAATAATGTGTTGATAGCAATAACAATAATAATATGGATGATGATTAAGAATAAGATCACAGGCAACTAAATATATTTTCAAAACAAGATTAATTTACACTATTTACAACTTAAAAAAAAAAAACAATAATAAACAATTGGATATATATATATATTAGAAACAATATAAAGCAAGGTATATTCATTTGGTTACAAGTATATTCTCTTTAAATTTACTAACAATTTGGATGCACTGATATATGTAGTAACATAACATCCATTTATAATATGCTATTGAAAGCATTTAAAATATAACTAAACTTTATTAATCAATAATTTGATAATGGCAATTATCATATCAAGCACAAAAGACAATTATTACTGTTTAGCATGAAGAAATTTATTATATAAATATGGAAACAGAGACCAGAAATCAAATGTATGCAGGACACTAAACTTTACCTATGTCCATAAAATAAATCATTCTAAGTATGGAAAGGTCTTACCGATTCATCCATTGGGCGACCAATTGCTTGATGGAAATAAAATGACATTACCATATATAAGATAAGTTATAAAATTACTAGTAAGTTTTGTTGGTTTGCTTGTAAACTGTTGACAAAGTACAACAGCACAATACATGCACTATTTTACTTAGCTAAACACTATAGATAAACGAGTATCCCTGAAGCTAACTCTACCTTATCATTGCCATATAATTTTAGAACATCACGAACTTCACCATACATGGAGGAAAATAACTAGACATCATCATGAGGATCAGACAATAAAGAAAGGCTTTCCAAAACAACATTATATAGTAATATGGCAGATACCAATCCTTTTTTTCTAGATACAAATGTGTGACGTCGTCTCAATACATTGAAATAGAATGCATGCCATAAAAATAATCCTCTCCAGGAATTAAACTATGCTCGTTAAGCATTAACTAATTATTAGCCTTGACAACATAATCCTCTCATGGAATAAGCAATGGGAGAGTATACTCCATCTACCCATGCACACTGTCAATGATAAAATATTTGATGCAATTATATGTTTCTCACATGTATAAGATGAAAATTAGCGCAAATCCTCATCAAAACAATGGCAAGATAAAATAATTCTCACAGTAAAAGCTAAATGGTAAATATCCTACTTCACAATATACATACTAAATAGTGCATGGAACCAGCAAAGGTACTGTAAGTCAACCGACTATAATACATTTTTAAAAGCATAATAAAAATTGCATTAATAAGAAACACACAGTCAATGAAAAATAACAAATTCTATAAACTAAAGTAGACATATTAAATTATGGCAAAATATAATAAGATATAATATGAATGTATACCTGTCTGTATGGAAAACTCCATATAATAAAATAATTGTGTCATTAAGTAAATACTATTATGTCTGCTTATCCATAAATAGAATGCCAATAAACTATTTTCATAAAAGAGATTAATATCTCTCTCTATCTACAAACTGAATTTAATATTACATTTTAAACCAACCAATAAAAATAAATGTATATAATTTTACCGTAATCTGTTATCAAAGTAATTGCATATTCATACCACAAATAAAAGAAAAATATACCTTACTAACATATTCAAAACTAACATAATAATGAACATGAACCATAAAAAAAATCATTATTACTACATTTTACTTTATACCCATAGTTCGTAATTTAAGTTCTTTCACTATGAGCTCACTGATTGAGGAAATGACGCCATTGCCTTAATAAATATTACTAATGTAATCAATGTGCGTTAAATAAATTTACAATTACAACTTTAAATTATCATAATAGATTTCTAACTATAAGATCTTTCCATTGACTTGTTGTAAATCGAAAGATTTCGCGAGTACTAATGTATAATAGGAATTGTGGACTTAATCAGTGAAGTATTGAATAGCTTCATGCTCGCAGATCTAACTGCTTCAGCTTCACCTATTTATATAGAAAGTAGTTGAAGTAAAGAAGGGTTTCCCTCTTTTCTTCCAATGCATAAACTTGTGGTTAAGCCGTGTAGAGGTCCCTACTTTCGCATTTTCAACCGCACATGCTTTCTAGGGAAATGATGCCATTATGGGCAAAACATTTTACGAGCGATACATCCATATTGTTTACATTTTATCCTAATACGGTAAAATAAAATCAAGACTATTGCAATAAAAATAACAATGTAATCGCGCTTATAATTATTTTCTGCAAAATTTTGGATCCATCTTATTTAACAAAATTGTAGCTTTAATAATAGCTTCAAGTTTGATAGCAAGAGAAAACTTTTTCAAAAGCATTTTTTATATTACCCGCTGTATATATTTTAAATAGTTGGCAACGACTTCAGCATTTCAAAACATTTTGAGATCTTTTGTTAATTCTTAAAACTAGTGGTAACTCTAGCGTTCCACAATAGTTATTAAGAAGTAGTTAATTATTACTATTTATGTTTTTATATCAATAATATTAAATATTTTCTTTAGTAATATAATGAATGGTTATTGTCTTTTTTTCTATCAGGATTTCCATTAAATATATTTAATAACCATGAGTTAAACATTTTCTTTTGCATTTATCAGTACAGTAAACATATTTTAATTTTAATTTTTAATGGACGAAGCAAGCTAGCGTTCCAAAAGATTTATCAGCCCAATCCTATAAAATCAATAAACTTTATTATTCATTTATAACAAATTTTACTTTGTTCAATTTGAATTTTAAAAGCTTTGTCCAAATTATTTTTTAGATCAGATTTTTATTACTATTTCACATAAAAGTCAAAATATATTTTATCTTCACTTTATAAATCAATACTCAAAATATTTTTTCCTTCTTTTTGTCATTTTAAACAACTGATGCATGATTTTTAAATGTCCATAAAGATTATAAAGATTAAAATTACAATAATGTATAAATTACATTCATATCGGCCTTTCAAGCCAATTGTGCAAACGCTTTGCGAGTGTTAAATAATAAATGAATACCCTCTGACCAATACAAGATACAGAATTTATGCAGGAATAAAAAGAATCCCTCTTATTCCTACGACTCAAATATTTATATATGAGCAAATCTGAAGTACTGGCACAGAAGGTGTGACAATATAACGATCACTTTAAATTACTATATACAATGTCTGAATGAATAACGCCGATGAAATTTTCTAGAATTTACTAAGCATCATTCCAACTGAAACTTAATCATATATATATAAATAATCATTTATTTTTATAGCGTCTGTATACAATTTGTAATTACATTCATATCGGCCTTTTAAGCCAATTGTGCAAACGCTTTACGAGTGTTAAATAATAAATGAATACCCTCTGACCAATACAAGATATAGAATTTATGCAGGAATAAAAAGAGGGTATTCATTTATTATTTAACACTCGCAAAGCGTTTGCACAATTGGCTTGAAAGGCCGATATGAATGTAATTACAAATTGTATACAGACGCTATAAAAATAAATGATTATTTATATATATGATTAAGTTTCAGTTGGAATGACGCTTAGTAAATTCTAGAAAATTTCATCGGCGTCATTCATTCAGACATTGTATATAGTAATTTAAAGTGACCATTATAGTGTCACACCTTCTGTGCCAGTACTTCAGATTTGCTCATATATAAATATTTGAGTCGTAGGAATAAGAGGGATTCTTTTTATTCCTGCATAAATTCTATATCTTGTATTGGTCAGAGGGTATTCATTTATTATTTAACACTCGCAAAGCGTTTGCACAATTGGCTTGAAAGGCCGATATGAATGTAATTACAAATTGTATACAGACGCTATAAAAAAATAAATGATTATTTAAATAATGTATAAAATAAAATATCATACTTACAATTTCTTGGCCAGTTTTAGATGTGATGAATTCCTTTGTGAAATACTCATTTTCCAAAATGGTTCCAATTTTTTTCCCCGTGTAAAATCCTGTGATTGTTGATCGATGATAAGTAGGTCATAATGCATATAAGAAATTAAGAGTCTCTACTCTATAATCTAAGGGTTACAATATATCTTGATTCAAGTCAAATCAAATCCAGTGTTATTATTTTTTAGGTCCTTCTTGGTTTTTTCAATTTTGTTGTTTCAGTTGTTAATATCTTTCCTCTTGTTCTTTTTATTAATAGTTCCCTCCTATTTATTATGTTAAGTTATTTATACCTTTTTTATTAAATTGAATTATGGCACAAAAAATAAACCAATGACAACATTGCATGTGCATATAATTAATACTTCTCCCCCTATAGTCATTAGTAATAATTAATAAGACTGTTCAATAATATTTTGAATCACAATAATATATATGCTTAAGGATTGATTTATTTGAATTTATAGATTATGAAAAGGCATTTGATTCTATAAACATTTCTTCAGTGATTAAAGCATTTGATCATCAAGGTATAGATCCAGGATATTGTCATATTTTATAGAATATTTATAAGAATGCAACAGCAACAATTAGATTACATAATGATACTGGGAAAGTCAACATTGAGAAGGTTATAAGGCAAGGTGACTCCATATCTCCAAAACTTTTTACAGCAGTGCTGTAAGAAGTATTTTGTGCATTAAAATGGGAAGCTAAAGGAGTGAAAGTAAATGGAGATTATTTAAGTCATTTAGATTTTGCAGATGATGTAGTTGTTTTTGGAAATACAGCTTTAAAGCTGCAGGAACTGTTGCATGAGTTATCAGATGAAAGTAGAAAAGTAGGACTAAAGATAAATGTTAAAAAGACTAAAGTAATGTTCAATTGATTTTTTCAAAATATAAAAATAAAAGATTGATTATGATGAATTAGAAGAAGTTAACAGCTATAAATACCTTGGTCAGATTATTAATACAGATGGAATCATGATGGATAAAATTAATCATACAATTAAACTTAGTTGGAGTGCTTTTGGTAGAAATAACTTCATAGTGAAAGGAAATATATCTATGTATTTGAAAAGTAAGGTTTTTGATAAATGTGTTTTACCAGTTCGTACTTATGAATCTGAGACTTCGACATTTAATAGAACAATACAGAGACTTCAGACCACTCAAAGAAGTATGGAGAGATGCATATTAGGAGAAAGAAGAAGAGATCAGACACACAACATAGAGAACAAACAGGTGTTACTGACCTCATTAAAAAAATTAAAAGACTGAAGTGGAGTCGGGCTAGACATATTTCTAGAAATGATAATAATAGCTGGACAATTGAAATCTTAAAGTGAATTCCAAGAGATTGTAAAAGACCTGGAAATAAACTACGTGAGATGAATGAATGAAATAAAAAGTGTGCAGGGGTCATGTGGGGGAAAAGGAGCTAAAGATCAGAGTAGATGGGTTAAACTTGAAGAGATATTCACCCTGCAGTGGATTAATAATGGTTGATGATGATGATGAAGTACTGATTACAAATGTTGATTTAGAACAGTTATAAATTTAAATCTTTTTAACTATCAGCTAAAGATCAGAGTAGATGGATTGAACTTGAAGAGATCTTCATCCTGCAGTGGATTAATAATGGTCGATGATGATGAAGGATTGATTACAAATGTTGATTTAGAACAGTTATAAATTTAAATCTTTCTAACTATCATTTATCAATAATAAAGTATCACAACATACTTAATATTATCACTATTAAATTATCATTTTAATATTATTGAAAATTAGTCCACATGACAAACTGCATATGAAATCTCATACACATCCTGCGAGAGGGTTTAGCAGATTTTGAACAGTCTGAGTCTTTATCACTCTCAGGAGATTTACTCATAAAATTTACTTAATTTTAAAATACAATTTGGCAAGTACTATAAAATACCACAAATATAATACACTGATTTAATATATTATAATTATTGTTAATTAAAATTAAAATTTTTTCACATTTGACCACTTAAATAAAGTTTGACAAACATCGAGCCCAATCGTGCGGTTATAATATATATATATGTGTGTGTGTGTTAAAACGAAGATTTGCATGGGTTAAATATATAAAATACATATTTTGCGGGTTCATCCATGTTAAAAACTTTTAATATTAATATGCTGACATTTCGACTTGGTCACACAAGCCATCCACAGAGTTATAAAAGGTAGAAAGACGGTTGTAAAGGTTCTACAATCACTGATTTGAATAAAATGTTAAAATTCCACCAATAGCAAAAAATGTTAAATTTAGGAATATTTTTTAAAAAAATATTTCCAAATAGGAGTAATCAATGTTCCTATTAATCTATAATAGCGTCATTAGAGTTTAAATTCAGTTAATAAGTTACTCTATTATTAGTTTATATCAAAATTATTGCAAGCACTCGGATTAAGTCGCACATATATAAAATCAACAAAATATACATAAAATAATCAGAATAGAAAATACAATTTGAAAATAATTTACCAATTTCCCTGGGGATTGAGTTCATCTTTTAGCAGGTCGTTGGATTTGTTCATCCTTACAAAATGAAACTTGGGCATTGTAGATCGCTCCATTAGTGACAAAATATGGATATATATATTATATTTTTCCCGTCTATTGTCCACGTTTTTTTTTCACTTAAAGTTTTTTATTTTTAAAATAACTTACGCACAATTTAGAAACTGAAAAAATAGCTAAACATTTTTGGTACTATATGTAGTATAAAGAAATTTCCAGAACTCGGGTCACGTGACTGATTGATGTTGCAAGTTTTATCGCGAGGAAATTTATCTCTATGTTTTTAAAAACAACAAGTGTATTTTTTTTTACAAAAGCACCCAATTTTTTTTTAAAATGGAAAATAATACTTTTTCTCGTTTTAAATTATAAATCAATAATATCAACAAATTAAAAATCCTTCTTTTTCTTTTCAAAAACTTTATTTTCTTGTATCAATACTAAACATATATTTATAAGTTGTGAGTGGAGGGAGTTTGAAGATGGTAAATGTAACAATTTATATAATATAAAACTCCAACGTTTCAACTGTTTTTATCTTCTTACAGTTATTTTTGGAGTTTTATATTATATAAATATGTTCAGTATTGATATAAGAAAATAAAGTTTTTGAAAAGGAAAAGGATTTTTAATTTGTTGATATTATTGGAGAACATATATATTTTAAAAGAAAAAGTGATTGTACATTTGCAGTGTTATAATATATGATTATAAATCAAATAATTTATATATGTGCATTTTTTCAAAATATTGATTCATCAAGCTTTCTGGGGTTTCTTGGGAGGGGCTTCTTCCGTTATTATTTTTTATTTGGCTTTGGGATGAAAGGAAGTAAAACGAAAACATTACTGCTCTATTTAGTTTGTACTTTAATGAAGACAAAACTTAACCCTAACATGTAATACTTTTTATTTATTGTTTGAAAAAAATTCGAATGAAAACTGCTATACACATTCCATTCCATAAGTTTTAAAGTTTATACAGCTTTTTATGGGTACACATGCGCACAACAAATTAGAATTAAAACAACTAATAAACAGACATTTAATCAAAAACTGACACGCAAACAAATGAAGGCAAAAGTCTAAAGATTTCTTTAGGTTATGTGTTTATTTATAATAAATAAATAAAACAAACACAAATTCAAGTTAAACTAAGACCTTGATACAAACACAAAAAAAACTAAGACCTTGTTGCAAAACCAATCAGTCACGTGACCCGAGTTCTGGAAATTTCTTTATACTACATATAGTACCAAAAATGTTTAGCTATTTTTTCAGTTTCTAAATTGTGCGTAAGTTATTTTAAAAATAAAAAACTTTAAGTGAAAAAAAAACTTGGACAATAGACGGGAAAAATATAATATATATATCCATATTTTGTCACTAATGGAGCGATCTACCATGCTCAAGTTTCATTTTGTAAGGATGAACAAATCCAACGACCTGCTAAAAGATGAACTCAATCCCCAGGGAAATTGGTAAATTACTTTCAAACTGTATTTCCTATTCTGATTATTTTATGTATATTTTGTTGATTTTATATATGTGCGACTTAATCCGAGTGCTTGCAATAATTTTGATATAAACTAATAATAGAGTAACTTATTAACTGAATTTAAACTCTAATGACGCTATTATAGATTAATAGGAACATTGATTACTTAATATGTACTTTCAAAAAGAACCTTTATTAATAAAAGATTATTATATCTGTTAGTTAACTGAGACTGATTCTTTTTTAAGACATTTCCCGCAATTTTTCGTGCTGTTATTTTTACATTTTATAAATACTTTTATTTTTTAAATCGCTTTGAGATTTAGTGTGTTTTTGTTTAATGTCTTTTATTATATTTTTTTTTTCTCATTTATTTCATAGGATTTGAAAAATAGCATTCGTAATTTGCACTTTGCTTATTTTTCATTGAACCCTTTGTGCGGGAGGAGAGGGGATTTATAAACATCATTTGCCTCAGATGTTATAACCAACTTTTGTTTTAAATTTCAATTTTCTATTCTGATTATTTTATTTCTGTTTTGTTGATTTTATATATGTGCGATTTTTTATTTGCAATAATTTTTGATATAGACTAATACGTTATTACAGGTTATCACAAGGTTTGAATTATTATCTGTTAGTTAGATAAATGAAGAGTGATTCTTTTTTAAATTGCTTTGACATTTAGTATGTTTTTGTTTAATTTCGTAGGCTTTTATTATAGTTTTTTTTTTCAATTATACATTTCAATTTCAGCGCTTTTGACCGATTTGTCTGCAGCGGGGGAGTCTACCATTTCTAAAATTAAGTGATTTTTAGCAATTTTTTTTTTTTTACATTTCAATTTCAGCAATTTTGACCGATTTGTCTCGTGCGGGGAGGGGGTTACCATTTCTAAAATTAAGGGATTTTTAGCGAATAGTAAAAAAAAAAAAAAAATTATCAATTGGCTTCTTGGAGGTTCTGCAGCGCCTTCTGGTGACTCATCAAGTTTTTGAGAAAAG